>JBAMAV010001641.1:0-348821 GCA_037043315.1 Amiota communis | reverse complement strand
ATAGAAGTTATAATTATGAACAAATGTTACCTTACCTTTTTTTCTCTACGAATCACACGAATTACATTCGCGGAGTGACTCTTTATTTACAAGATATGTTGAAACAACCTTTAACGGAAGAAATAATATGTGTAAAAAAATATGCAAAATTGAAAAAGGAACTGATTTTCCATCAACTAACAGACAGCAAAGAAATTCTTTAATTGCCAATAGAAAAAAATAATCAAAATGATGCCGGAATTTCTGTTCATCAGAATGCAGCTACTCCAACTACTACTGTAAATAAATTAAGGAAACCGTGCATTCCACGTGATACTCCTACTCGAGTGATAGTGATGATGATGAAGAAGAGGAGGATGATGACGATAACGACGATGCTGAAAATAATGATGAAAGCACATCATCAGACACATGTACATCTTCCAGCTCAGATTCAGGTTCAAGTGAAAGTTCGGAATGTGATAATGACGATGATGAATGAGGTAGACGGTAAACCTAATTCAACATTATTTCAAAATGATCTTTACAAGAAGAAACATTCGAAACTTTTCAAACATAATATGACTGACAAATTAAATAGAGATGGAACTTCTTCCTCGTCAATGACAAATGAAAATTGTGGTTTTGCAGCTGTAGCTAAAAAAGAGGCAGATATATTATCGAAAATTACTAAAAATTGTAAAAACCCTTTAACAACTAATAATCGTTCTACCACCACCACCACCACCATTGATTTGATAATATTTTGCCAATAGAACATCATAATCATCATCAGCAGCAGCAGCAGCAACAACAGAAGCGATTTAATGAGATTGCAACAGCAACACATAATACATCGAATATTTTAAATGTAGATCGCAAGTTGGACAGTAAAATTGGAATTATGAAGAATTTCCAAAATTCAACTGATACTGGCAATAATAAAACAACAACAACAACAGTTCAAAAGATGAAAATTATCCCTCTAGGTTAGGTTGGGTTAGCTTGGCTGATCAAGAGATCTCACATAGACCAATAGTGGTCCTTAGTGTTGCCAAGAAGAAGTATGGAGACCCTTTAGATACTGTTTTTTATGCACTTTTTTGCGAGCTTTAATAGATTGCTACTCTTTTGATCCGCGGAACTTTCCAAGGAGAGGAAAGATACAGATCCAAAATAGCTAAAGCATGAACTGTAGAGAGCTGGACATTGGTAGGTGTTCTAGAGTTCCCCTAACATTTACCTCGTTGCATGTTGTACATGCATCACTCTGTACCAAGCCCAATTAGGCTGCGTGGGAAGGCGTTAAACAGTGTCCCGTCAATATTCCGACTAATATCTTGCAATCTTCTCTTGGGAGAGCTAAGTTGTAGTTGGCAATCTTATTATTAACAGAGCGAAGCATGATTTTTGCGGTTCTGCAAGAGAGTGTTCCATCCCACATTCTCTTCGCCTCCTGAATCGTTGCTGGGTCTATTTCTGTTTTTAGCGTAGACAGAGAGGGACGTATGTGTGACGGACGCACTTACCTCAGCTTGGCAAGCGCCAGCTTTAGCGAGTGCGTCTGCTTCCTCGTTCCCTTCAATTCCAAATGGATTTCCCATAAAAAAACTTATGGAAAACGATGAAGAATACATAAATAATCGTTTAAGTCCATTTAGTAAGAGTAAGTAAAAACACATTGAATTTTGATATTTTAATTGTATTGCTAAAAAATGAAAAGAAAAGAAACTAAAAACCGTGATAAGTCTACAAAAACAAAATCAAATTCTGACTTTCATGAAGACAAGACAACTTATTAGCAATCTTCTTTAAAGAAATATCATGTATCATTTGAATTACAATAAGAATTAATAAATGAATCATATGGTAGCGTAAAATTTAAACCATGATGTGGGGGGTTCCCCTTTCAATCGCTTTCAAAATTCTATCATATCAAATAAGAATCACATTGACAACATGTTAGAAATGAAGAAGAAGAGTAGTACTTGATGAGCAATACTTATTATTTAAAACTAAATTTAATTTGGAGAAAATAATGATTTGCTACTATTTTTCTAAAGACTGCTTAGGGATATCTGAAAAATAATCGCAAATAAAAGCGAGCGAAGCTTATTTCTTTCGTGATTGAGAGAAGTAACATTGCATTTGGTAGTGTTGCAGTCACTACGCTGAAAATTCAAATAGTCACTGACTTATCCAACTGCCCTGGCATTAAGAACTAATTAACGAATAAATTAGTTTTGAGTTTGAAGAAATTCGTAGAAGCATATGGGTGGAAACCTTAATATGTTGTTTATTATAGTATCGAAACAAGAAATATAGAAGACTTAAGATTTCATAAAAAGACTATCGTGGTCTTTTGTTAGGTCTTATTTGTTTTTCTTTTTCAGCCTCGTATATATTTATTGTATTTTTATTACCTTAAATTTTAGGTTCAAAAACAATTCTTGTTTTTTGCATTGCCTTGCTTACACGTGCACTAACATCAACATTCTATCCTAACAAAGCCGTCTTAAGGTAATCTACACCCCGAAACTCTTGGTGCCATTTTTTTGCACAGTCTAATTGTTGTCAGTATCGGCACCCGGAGTGGTTTTGTATTGAGCACCCCGAAAACAAAACAAGAAATCAAATACTAAAGGTGCTTACGTGACTTTATTTGGCTAAACTATTCGATCACATTATTAAAATTTACTTTCCTGTCCTTTGCAATGGACTATATAGAAAGTAAGTCACGCTTGGCTCATGGTGGATCTAAAGTAAGATTTTATCAACTGTAGTTTTGAGAAACTTCTATCACAAAACACCACAGAAACACAAAGTGTTAAAACAAATCTGAGACACAGCGCTAGACCCGGTACAGACTCAGAATAGTCTCATTATACAATGTATTTCAAAAGCTCCAAGGTAGTCCATTGGACCGCTTCTTGAAAAGAAATTCTGGTAGATTCCAACTGCCACCTCAGCCAAAAATCTTCAAAATAGATAGATTAGATTTTTGACAGATTTGGAATACCATAGACCACGAAGTTTTTCTTCTGTTGACGTAAGCAGAGTTTTAGGCTGAACAACTGAGAATAGTAGTAGGATAGTGTATGTACCAACACAAAATGATGTGTTCTGCAAAAGACAGTATGTTCCCAATCAAAAATGATGTGATCTGCAAAATACTGTATGTTCGATATCAAAATGATGTGGTAGACTACAATTGAAGCGCAGCATATTAGAACGCGATTGGAATGTGTGTTGTCATAAGCGTAATGATTTCGGTTTATGTCTTTTTCAAGTGCGGCATATTCGAACGCGATTGGAATGTTTGTTTACATAAGCCTTATGATTTCGGTTTTTTACTTTCTCTATTTGTTTGTTTATTACAAATTTTCATTATTATTGCTGTTGTCACTTATTTGAAAGTGACCCCATTAACACCATCAGGGTGTATCTTTCTCTTATCATCAGAGCTACTCAATGTTATTTTGCATAGTATCTGAAAAAATTTTCTTATTAAATAAACATTCTTTGTAGTCACTTATATCTAACTTAACTAAAGCCGATTTTTTTAACTCCCTTTGATTTCTTTATACACCCCATTCCTTCTACACTTAGGGAATACATCTTCGAGCGAAGCCATATAAATTCGGTCATAATTTTTCCGTTATTCTCATCCTTCATCATACCAAGAACCTTCTTATTACATTTACTGATATCATATATTTCTGCTAATTCATCTGGTATTTCTGAAGTGTCAAATTCTAATTGTATATCATTTTGAACATCTTTGAAAAAATCATCTGTTTTAATTCAAAATATAAAGGAGTCTGTATCCAAATAATTTAATCCGTTGGTTGAGTAAAGATGTTGGTAGATGTTTCATGTCCTACCAAGAGATATCTCCATTGCGGGAGTATCTCTCCGGTCACATCATCATACAATCCAAGCTGATTCTGAGGAAAGTCAACATAATCATTATAAGAGTGACCTTCATCATTTTCCATAACGTTTGCTGAATTTAACAATGTTGATCCTGCTGCTGGTGGTGCTGCTGCTGCTCTCGATGTTGATGGACCGTTCATTGATTGAGTTTTATTTTTTTTTTCACCTTTTTTAAGTATGAGGTAAATTTAGAATGAACCTTCTCTCACTTGAAGAAACACTTCACAATTGAAGAACAGCTTCAATGTCCACTCACAATTATATGTTCCCATATATTGCGCTGACAGTTTAGTCCACTCAAAGAATGGCATATACATTCTGATAGGATTGATTTGAATTAACATGCGACATTTAAACGAACAAATTGAGAAAGTAAAAAACCGAAATCATAACGCTTATGTAAACAAACATTCCAACTGCGTTCGAATATGCTGCACTTGAGAAAGACATAAGCCGAAATCATTACGCTTATGACAACACAAATTCCAATCGCGTTCGAATATGCTGCGCTTCAAGTGTAGTCCACCACATCATTTTGATCTCGAATATACAGTCTTTTGCAGATCACATCATTTTGATCTCGAACATACAGTCTTTTGCAGAACACATCATTTTGTGTTGGGACATACATCCTACTACTGAGAATGTCATCCATTGCTTTGTAACAATAGTCTAGTTCTTCATAAAATCTATCAAAACATTCTATCATAGCTCTCTGCTGCTTTTCTGGCAATATCGTCTTCCTCTTTTTTCAATAGAAAAAGCGATAGCCCAGATTCTTGTATATTCTTTTGTGTCTGGATAACTTCTTCTATGACTTAACACCAAAAAAGAAATGTAACATAAAAAACTGAAGTCACACAAAGCTGGTAAGAGTGTGGATGCTGATTTTCTGGTGTCGGCGTTTTCTCTGCTACTGCTGGTGTCACACATGCCTACAAGTTTCTCAAAATTATTCTTCAATTGCTTAACAGCGTCGTGATGAGCACTCCATCTTCTCTCTAGAAGTCTTTTGACCGATATGCCCACACTTTTCATTAGGAAAATCACTTTTAAGCTCTTTCTACTGTTCCAAAAAAAGTTACACTTGAACTAACACTCCCGAAAGAGTTCACTCCACATAGATATAGCGAATGATTAGCACAAGACATAAACAATGCTTTAGGATTGTGTTCTTTGATTTTTGCTCGCACACCAGCATAAACTCCTGCCATAGAGTAACTAATTCTAAAAGCATACCTCTATAGTATGATGATCCTCCTCTACATGCCTCTTAGAGGAAGATTTTGTCGCGCCAGGAAAATGATAATATCTAAAAGATGATTGAAAATGTCACTCTTCTTTTTTTTCCTGTAGTGTATGACCGTTTCATATTCATCCTTAATCCATTTTTCAGGATTTTCCATTTTTCAAAATAGGATAATTGGTTCTCAGAATTCT
Source organism: Amiota communis (assembly GCA_037043315.1). NCBI lineage: Eukaryota > Metazoa > Arthropoda > Insecta > Diptera > Drosophilidae > Amiota > Amiota communis. Next base: position 343,466 of record JBAMAV010001641.1, on the reverse strand, counting down.
CGTGATCAGACACTTTAGGATTTACTTTCTTCATGTTTTAACATTTCATCTCTCAAATCATCCGGCATTGGTGTTGGCCAAGTAGCAACACCTCTCTTTCAACACATAACACATATGCTGCACATTTTCGGAATCAGGCGGATCGGACCACTAGGGGGGTGGTACCTCCCATACAAACCACCACCTAAAATAATGTTCTTATTAGAAAAAGTTGTTTTTTTTTTTGATTTATCAAACTTAAACATTATAAGTTTCTGATCCATATGCATCAACCATGTAAATATCATGATCCTAGGGTTACCAGGAGGGTTACCTCCCATACAAACCCTAATTAAATGACAAACGTATAAAGAATAAAAGTGCAATAAAAGTGCCACTCAAACTGTTTTATTTGTTGATATTCAAACTGTAACAGAGAGAGTAAAGTGATGCTTAGAAAGAAATGTTGGATGCAACCCAGAGGAGCGTGATGAGTATTACATGTTTGGCATAGCCAATGATAGCCTTCTTTCTGTGTTTTTTTTAATTTTATTTAACTGTTTGTATATGTGTAAAGAATTCACTAGATTTTAAAATGGTACAGAGATATTAATTTTTAGTTAAATAAATCTGAATAAATATCGGTTTCGACCGAAAGTGAGACCAGTGCCAAAGGTTCGGTTATGGTTTCGGATGAAAATCATGTTTCGGTCGGACACTAATAAAAATAAGAGCTAGTGTCTATAAGTATGGTTTAATTTTTTTATCATATGCAAATTTATTGGCTTCCTGAAAGTAGGCAACTATATTTTTATTACATGTGCTAGAGACCAGCAAGAATACATTCACATTATGGTAAATGAATGCTACGTATATTGTTCGCTTACATGCCAACACACAAAATAAAACGATAAGTTTGTTGTAAAAACAAAATGAATGAAGTGAGCGGACAGCGGATAACTTGTAGACCGGACGTTTTCGAATTTCTAGTTCACAGTGCCGAGCATTAGAAGTGGTAATTTCAAGTCACAAATCAAACTAATACAAGAGTAAAAATCTTGTTAATACGTATCTTTTCATTAGGTGTTTCAACAAGCAAATAATTCAAAAGTTATATATATAGTTTAAGTTCCTGATTAGACTGCCATCACCAGACTTTAATTCTATGAAAACCCTTTCGTCCTACTTCCTAACAAGGAAAATTTGTGCTAAACTGATTTTCATGAAATTTTGTTGCAAACTCTAGCATAGTCCGGAGAGTGTTCTTGTGAAATTTGGTATGGATCGCATTTGCATTTGTCGATAAAATGGTGGATAAAATTTTACATATAAAGCTTAGAGATACATTCTAACATCAATCAAGTCGCATTTAGGAAATATATCAGATAATTATGTCAATATTAATACTTAATTAATTCGTCTGATCTTGCAAAAGTATATCAATTGCTTCGCAATGTACTACAATTAAACAGAGAACAGCATCATACACCTACATCAGGTTGGAATCGTAGCAAAGCACGGGTATGCTAGTCTCATCTTTATTTATGTATAATCTGGGGACAGAGAGACTCTCGTGACATGAAGACTGGGGACAGACATAATGTTCCATTATCAGGACAATAAGGGGTACTACGAGCACTTTTACGTTTCTTTTAGAAGCAAGTGATGAAGATTTAACAACGTACTTGGAAACAGCTCCTAAAAACTGCACCATGATCAGTAACACTATCCAGATTGAAGTTATTGACATCATTGTGCAAAAAATCCGGTCAAAGATTATCCATGGGATTAACAAATCAAAATTGTCTGCTATCATCTGTGTGGAGACGGTTGATGCAATTAAAATGGTGCAGTTGAACCCCATTTGTCGATGTGGATGAAGATGTTATCCGAGAAGATTTTCTTGAATTCATTCAACTGAAGTCCACGACAGAAAAAAATGTGACGGAAGAAATCACGAAAGAGTTAGAAACATTGGATTTGAAAAGCTTTAAAATGATACAGACAAACAGCGAGACATCAAAGGCGAACAACTTAAAAGTGCGATTGAAAAACTGAATTTCTCCCTGCAAGTTTTTATCGCTGTCAATGCTCCAATCATGGCGCTCAATAGGACTCTAGACACCAGAACTTGAGATATCATCAGTTTGTGCTCAAGTTGCCAATGTAATTGACTTGTAACTTGAAACAAGAAAGAATGAAGCATCTTTTGATGGAATTTTTGAAGAAATCAAGAGAATTGTTGACGAAATAGGATTCGACTTAAAAAGTCCTCGTTTATATGGTCGGCAAAAAACTGCACTTATATATGCGCCGAGAAAACGACTCCTCTAGGGTACTTCCGGTAATTTTTTCCAAATTCGAAACTTTCGATAAACGATGGCAAATACCGGCATCTAATGCACACAGTGCTACCATTTACTTTCCTTTTCTGGATTTCATGATTTCTTTTTTGGGTTTGAGATTCAAAGGGATATTCATAGACATTCTGGTTCTGGAGGCTTAGATTCTACCACATTACACCAAGCACGCAGTCGCAAAAATCGTAGAAGCTGCGAAAATTTATGAAAACGAATTGAACGAATGCAGCGTAGCCAAGCTCTTGTGGCACAAGAATTGCAAGAAAACACACAGAGTTGAAGAGAGCCTAGACTGCACATTAGGCACTGCAGGTCATCAATTCGGAGAAATACAATAATTTCTTACTGAACGTTGCTATACTGTTGCAATTATTTTCGACGAACCCTATTACTTCGGCAACAGCTGAACGGACTTTTTGTCAAGTCAAACCTTGTCGTCTTGCAACATTGGACTGGGCAGTTGTGGATTGATGTAACCCAGACATCTAGTATTATACATGAATGATTTAAAAACCATGCAATACCAGAATAGATTATTCATTAATGATCTGATAAAAAAAGTCCAAGGAAATGTAAATGAAGACTCATATTATACCAATGAATAAACATTTTTAGTTTTACAAAAATTTTGTTGACAAACCCTAACCCCTCCACCAAAGTAGAATCCTAGAACCGCCACTGGCTGTGGAGATATTTTTACTTGCAGAAGTGTTATCCACGTAACTTGCAAAGCTCAATTATGCTAAAGATCGGGCTTTAAGGTAATATGTTTAAATATCGTGGACCATAGTAAAGCAGCAAGACATTGTGGACATAATTCCAAAAGAAGTTTGCCGATCTTTCGCTTATTAGGTAAAGACAATGTTATAAAATTTGGTGTATGCTAAAGAAATTTCATGTCATTCATATTCATACAAAATTGATAAGGTGTTAATTAAGCTAATAATGGTAATGATGAATGGTTGCTTATTTTTGTTTTTTTTAAGAATAATTAAAGTTGTGAAATAGTTTGGAATTGAGTTAAAAAGATATGGATAGCAGAAAAAAAATTGAAACAGATAAGGTGTGACAAATTGTGATTGTGAATGCGTTGAATATTTAGAGAGAAACGGAATTGACATGATAAATACAATATGTTAGAAAACAAATTATCATGAAAAAAAAAACCTAGTGTCAAACTGGGTTCTTCCGATTCCGGTAGCATTGCAAAGCACCAAAAAAGTATTCAACGATATTTCGGTATGTATGAGTTCAAAGAGTTTTATGTATATGACGAAGTGTATGAGTATGATAAGCTCAACAATCAATGATCATATTCAACAAAATATATACTTATTATCAATTTACAAGAATGTTAGCTGAAAAAGAAGTTAGAGCAGGAAATGAAGTAAGAACTAACGGATTGGCAAAAAAAAAGTGTCTACAGTGGCGAATTAAAATGATTAAATGTTGGTCACCCTTAGACATTTTGGTTGACAGGAGGCAAACGGCATAATAGGAAATTATTAAACAAATACTAGATATTCCTTTGTTCATAAGCAAAAGATTCTTTAAGTCATTTTAGCGAAAAATAAGATGAGATACAACAAAAAAATACCCAGTACTTACTCAATATTGTACGTTCAATAAAATTATGAAAATATGTATTTTTTTTTGTATCACCACATAATGTAATGATAAGAAATACAGTTCGGACAAAAACAATGAAAAACTTATGTAATAACTTTCCAAAAGACTTAACCTTATCAAATGCCTCGCCAACAAGAAACTCAGTAGCAACAGCCACACACAATCATACACGTAATAAAAGCTATGCTAATGTCAAAAATGTACTATGGTTTACACTTATATGGAAAGGCACCAAAATCAGCCCTAAAAAAACTCAAAACTATATACCACTCGGCAATACGGTTAGCTTTTGGCGCCATGACCCAAGCAATACTCAAAAACTTCCAAACTTATACTGAACAAAAATATACAAAAAAAATTGGCAATTCCAAGAGACAACCGAAACTATAATCCTCCCTTCAAGAAACTTTAGAACAATGCAACAAATTAAAATTTAAAATAACACCTATCACAACAAAAAAAAACAAACATAGTACCTTGGTCTCTGAAAATTAAAACCGAAACATCCCTTCACACCTCTCTGAAAGAAGTTACCCCGCCGGAAATTTACCAACAAAAGTTCAAAGAAATCAAGAACTCTATGTCTAACCGCACGTTTCTTTAAACTAATTGTTCCAAGTCTATTGATGGAGTATTATTCAGTGTTAGAAGTGAAGCAGAAGCTATAACATACCAGTTACTTCTCCATTTTTTATCAATCTTCACAGCTGAAATTTAGCATGTTCCTACGCATTCATACAATGCGGAATATTCACTATTTGCACTACAAAAATTACATCTTTACATAAAACATAAAACAAAGAATAGCATTTTTCAAAAACTATTATTTTATACCACAAAATATCTATATAATACCATATATAAGTTCCTCTGCGGTTTTTTGCCACTAGATGGTGTTGGTGTTCACAGATCTGGCAACACTAATCTGATTACATCAATCGAACACGTGCTTGAAAGGTGACATTTCAGGCTACATTGTTTGTGAAGACAGCTGTGTAATTCGTAGCTCGTGTTAAAGTTATACGGATTTCAATATGAGTGAAATATATGAAGAGGAACGCAGTGTGATGCTTTCTTACTATAAAAAAGGGAAAAACGTTGTATAAACATGCCGAAAAATGTGTGCAGTTTACTGTGAGAATCCTCCGGACCCACGAGTGGTTTGCTCGATACCAATCCGGAAATTTTGATGTAAAAGATGTACCTCGCACTGTTCGGCATGTCACTGAAAATGTCGATGAAATTTTGCAACTGATGGAGCAAGACAGGCACGAAATCTGTTAGGTGATAGCGGAGGCACTAAACATCAACCATATGAGCAAATCAATATCAAAGAAGCTCGATGTTTGGGTGCCACATGAGTTAACTCAAAGAACTTTAACTGACCGAATAACCATCAGTGAAACGCTACTGAAACGTAACGAAATGGAACAATTTTTGAAGCGAATCATTTCGGGCGATGAAAAATTTATGTGTTGAGTGTTTGATGGGATTGCAAGGGAATTGTCTATTACGAGCTGCTAGACCGTGACGGAACGGTCAATTCGGTCCCCTAGTGTGCGCAACTCGACCGTTTCAATAAAGCAATCAAGAAAGAGCGACCAGAATTGGTCAACTGAAAGGGAGTTGTCTTCCATAGTGACAATGCTAGGCCACACACATTTTTGATGACCCGGAACAAATTGAAGGAGCTTTGTTGCGAAGTTTGTTTGATGCATCCACCGTATAAACCGGACCTTGCACCCTCTGACTACCATTTGTTTCGGTCTCTACAAAACTCTTTTAATCGACAAAATTTGGCTTGCCGAAGACCCGCTGAAAATCATTTTGCCAAGTTTTTCGCTAATAAACCACAGAAGTTGTACCAAAAACCGCGGAGAATTTTTATATGACCCAATAATCACCACATATTCTCAGACATATTTTCTGTCAGTTTTTGAGCGTTGTAACTGGGAATATTATTTCATTTATGCTGCACTCTACCTCAAATATATTCTTCCATGGTGAGCACTCTATCGAATTTATGAAATCTTCTCCTACAAAATTTTTATAACAATATTATTTTATAAATAAAAATAACCATACCATAAAAAATAACTATTGCTACTTTTAAAGTAATGCAAATGATACATTTATATAGAATAGTTTAAAGAATGGACCCCATATAAGTATATTTCATACAGGAAATATGCATACATACATAGAAACCTCTCTACGACTTATAGTTTTTGAAAGGTATACTTGTTCCCTATTTCTTCAAAATGCCATTCACTGAAACTTATTCAAACAGCGGGAACAGAATATTTTTCAAAAAAGAATTATCGGATAACTCTAACTTTTATATCCCATGAATGAATACTATATAGTATACATACTAGTGGCCGAAACATAATGGAAAGCAGCACGCTCCAAATTGAAACGACGAATTGAATTTTAATTTGATTAGCTAGATCTCATATGTGTCATGCGCTGCTGAGATTTATTTATTCTTTGAGAACGCTGTGCATTATTTTCATGTGTTATTGCATTTGCTCTTTGACTTGACCGACGTGCATGATGGCTGGTATTGCTTCTTGTACTTACCATTGTGTCTACTTAAGACAAAAAAAAAAACAAATCACACAAACTAAATAAAAAATACATACTTTGATATTCAATGAATTTTATTAATGCACGATTGCCTCAAAAAAAAAAAATCTTTCAATTTTCCAATGAAACTGCTGTACTTATGTATTTAGATAGATTTGCGTACGTATACAAAAGAAGCAGTAAATGTAAGCTTTCGAAACGTTTCTTCTCCTCTTTTTAGCTTTAGATCTTGTTGTCTTCTTCTATCCGCACATGAAACATAGCTAAAAACCTTCCTCTTAACTCCCTTCTACCACATGCAATTTATACTACTATATCACGTAGTTGATAGGCGACAGTTTGAGAAGCACTACATCAGTCGATATAGGCTGCAACCTTCTTCTATCCGCACATCAAACATAAATAAAACCCTCGTCTCAATTTCCTCATGAAATTTATAGTATAGTTTCATCAAACCGAACGGCGACAGATGCCATATATCAGATCCTTTCTTAGTATCAACAAAGAACACAGTTTGAGTATCAGCTGTGAGAACAGTTTGAGTGGCATTATACAATTTTGTATTTTTTTCTTCGCACCTGGTTTGGATATTTTAGTTAATCCGGACTTAGTTTCATTTATATAAAGGGCTTAACATAATTATACGACACTTTTAAAAATTCACTTTTTACACTCGCCAGACGAAAATTATTTATATATCGGTTTCAAGCAAAGCATTGACGTTTGATATGCAACAACTGCATACTCTTTAACTGTAAATGTCCCGTCATGTTTTGTTGTGATGCTTGGTTTTCGGCCTAGTTGCAGCCTTAACATAATTATACGACACATTCTAGAAAGGGCGTTGTAAAAGGAAACATCGATATTTTTGTAAGCAGAAATTGACTTCAACAAGTAATTAATACTCGTATAATATCAATCGAAATGCCACGTGGAAAGCTTTTGTCAGAAGAAGAGAAAGGCAAAATAATTGCTTATAACAGCTCTGGCATCAATGTTAACCGAATTTCAAAATTGATTGGCCGAACTCGTTGTGTAATAACCAATTTTTTGAACGGTTCGGAAAATTATTATCTTTTATTATTATATTATCGAAAACCGAAGCTGACTGCACGTGATAGGCGTCGAATTATAAACCGTTTGGCGCATTTTAAATAAGATTTTGTCTTATTGTCAGAGCTGTAATGAAGAAGGCGCTTACCCTCCTCCAGAGTCACAAGTAGGCGCGCTTCAATTTGCAGAAAAAGATTTAAATACATGCTGGGACTCGGTATTGATTGATTACCATATCATCCTGTGTTCATGGGAAGTACTCTCTCTAACTGTATATTTTTCTATACAGGTAATCTTTTCAGATGAAAAGAAGTTTAATCTAGACGGATTTCGCAGTTATTGGAGAGATTTACGAATGGAAAGTTTAGTGGTGGTTGCATGTTGGTATTGAAATGTGGCACACTTGAACTCCGCCTCGTAAGTTCGAAAATGGATAGCTCTGCGTATGTGAAGGTTCTGGCCTCCTTCCATTCCTACAGGATAATAGAGAAAACCCATTCATTTTATTATACCATTCATACAAGTCATCGAACTAAAGCCTTCTTAGAAAAAGGTTCTATTGAAGTTCTGGACTAGCCATCATGCTCACCCGATCTAAATCCAATCGAAAAGATCTGGGATATACTGGCAAGGCGTGTTTATACTGAAAAAAAGATCTTCGATTATGTAGAAGACCTCAAACTTGCAATTTTGTATGAATGGAACAATTTGGAGCCAATCTTGTTGGTTAACTTAGTTAACTCCATGAGAAAGAGGTTGTTCAATTTGGGAAAGGCAAAAGGCGGACCAATTTTAAGTTAATTAGAAAATTGAAGTTATCACCCATATGATAAAATTAGGTGTAGGCAGAAAACAACAAAGTTTTGTATAATTTTGTTAAGGTTAAAAATGATAGTTGATAGTAAGATCAATTTCTTTTCAAGTCGGTACAGTGCTAGACTGAGGAACCACACGAATAGACTGGCAAGGAAACTTGTTCACTCCACCCCAATACAGAGACTGAAAAGATGTCACTTTAATGACTTATTATTTAACAATTAATCCATTGTAAATATTGTAAATACAAATAATACTGTAAACTAATATTACTTGGCGATCACTAGATGCTACCTCATAAGGTAATTGCCCCTTGATTGGTAGCTCAATAAAAATGCATGCATTTAAAAAAAAAAGGTTAAACACCGATTTTTTTTCATTTTCTTTTATAATTTCGAATATCCTATAAAAGTATTAAATCTAAGGTCTGAACAAACTAACTAGATAATATAACTAACAAAAATAAGTATGTTTTTATAAACCCATCCATCCAAACGAAAATTAAAAAATATTGTATAAAGTTTTGTATAGTTATGTTAAGCAATGACAACGTAGCATTCTATTGGGGAATGAATTTTTAAAATCGGATGAGTAGTTTCGAATAATACCTCTAACATCCAAACAAACATTACCTCTTTATAATTTTATATATATACTTATTTTATAAGTATAGAACCTATACTATAGATTATGAAAGAAGGTTAGGGAATTTGCATTTTAAAACTAAAATTTTATACAATAATTTATAATGATTTTAGTTCGACCTTTGATATAATTTCTCTAATTACAGTATGGTGGTTGTCCGTACTATAACATACAGTGCCAAACAAGGGTGCGTGAAATGGTGAGTGACATGTGCTTAAAATTGCTTTGCATTACTAATAGTGTTAATTGAGCAGCGTCATACATTTTAGTTTTTCCACTGTTGCTGATGAATGTGAAGCAGCAGCAACAAAATAAATGACTTAAAATACGAACTTGTTTGACAGAGTCAACATCAACAACAACAACGATAATGTTAAGTGATAACATTATGACAAATTGATTGTTATAAGTCACACAATTAACATATACAAATATGTATACAATAATATTGGCTTACGTTTAGAGGGTTGGGCTCGCATGTCGATCTGTAGACAAGCGTGTGTAACAATGGAAGAAAATGTTCTAAAACGCAAATAAGTATATTAGAATCTGTCCGAAATTGAAGTTCAAATTAAGAGAATAACTTATGTGCTATGCATGATTCAAGTTTTGTATGTATGTATAATTCAGATTTTTCAGTAATTGGAATATTTTTGTGTGCTAAACATTCCAATATACTATGTGTAGTACCTTCTTTCTTAAGCTTACTTTTGTATGTTATTACGCTTCAGTTTATTTCATTTACCCACATAATATTTACCGTAGATCTATTGTAGTAGTTTCTTTGATATTGTATGCAGGATTAACAACTATTGTAAGTGGGAATTATTGCATAGGTTTTTGTCAAGTTTGGAAATTTTATCATATTCATAATAAGTTACAATATTTGATCAGACAGCGTATATCTGCACCACTTGAACACCATAAGATTGAATTGACTACATGTGTACCTTAAAAAGTTTCCATTTAGAATTTAGCGAAATATCTGGTTTTCATAAATCAGTATTCCAGATAGCACTAAAATTATTTTTTGCAGTTCCTATTTTGACGATAGCAATAATATACTCTATGATTTACTCCTGAAATTATTTCAAACTCATCTCAGTGTTATTGTCTAGATTACTAATTTAGTGCTACCATAGATTGCTGTTATTAAAATTGCTATCAACATTTTTAGATGTTCAAACACGGTGCTTTGTTGTATTTGCTCTGTTTGGCAAGTTTGTTCACCTTTATGTGTATCTGTTTATAAAGTGATAATGTGACTTGATCGATTCACCTAGTGATTTTGATCATGTTATTGTAATATAATATTCATCGGTCAATATGAGATCTCCGATACACAATTCTTGCTAAATATTCAGTAGCAACACCAAGTAAGACTGTAGTTCTTCGAAGGTAGTTCGATAAGTCATTGAGTTTTTGAATTAAAGTTAGTTTTTTCGGCACAAATGCATTTTAATACATAGTCAACATAGTCTCCTTTTAGATCGATACATTTAGTCCATCGTTTCTCCAATATTTTTATCCCTTCCAAATAATATGTTTCCCGATCGTTTTAGTCATGACCTCTTCATTCAGCCCAAATCTCCTACAGTCGGCTCAGCGATTTCTTCACTCGGTTTTGGAAACAAGCAATAGTCGTAGGGAGAATATGTTGGATGGAAAAGTAGATTGTAGCCCATCTGCTTTGAATAATATTCGCCAAAGATCGTTTTAGGTAATCGATGTGAATGACACCGCTTGCATTCCAAAAAACCGACAGACCCACATTGCCTTTCTTTGGTGCACTATAAATAACACAGCTTGCTTAAAATTTCCCAGTATTCTATTAACAGATGGTGGCTACCCGACACAGTGTTGCATTTAAAAAGTAACTGACTTGTAATAATGCCCTCATAGAAGTACGCCATCTAACACAGAAAACACAACAAATTTTGGGAAAAAAAATCTTTATTTTACTACAAAATTAGTACATTTTGTCCAGCGTTGTTTGATATCTTGTCTATAGTATGTCTCCTCAAAATACCCATCAACAGTAGAGTCTTCCTCTGTTTTGTTAACAAATCATTTACCACCGATCCAATTAATCAATCTTTAATTTTGGAAACAGAAAATAATTTGGAAGGGTTAAATCTGCAAATAATGTGTGTGATAAAGATATTTGAACTTTATCTCCAAGAAACTGAAGCCATGAGTTTACTTCTTCTTAGGAGTCAATTTTCTGTACATCATTTTGACTTTTCCTTCAATTAGTGGTTATGAAACAACAGAAAAATTCAGAAAGAAAGAAATTGAAATATCTTAACAACGCTGTAGTGAATTTTCTCCACCATGTCTGGCGTGGTCGATGTTCATTTTGGCAATTGGTACAGCGTAGTATAAACAGTGACGGTGAGCAAGTGCCCCTGGGCAAAAATTAAATTGGGGCCCTATTTAAACTAAATCCTTAGCTTACTTCTAAATGTTATGTGTATCACAACAGATAGTATTTAGTGGTACTTCCTTATATTATATAATTATTGTGAGAGTTTGTTTGTTTATTTCGCTTTCATATAAAAACTACCAGATAGAGTTCGACCTGTGTAAAAGGATCCCGGTGGATCATTACAAGCGAGCGAAGTCGCGGGCGAATAAACAATGAGTAGATTAAAGTGTGTATAAGTAGACAATAAAATGAAGTCGACAATCTATAACTACAGTTAAATCTAAATTTGATGCCGCCTTATTTTCAATTGCTATAATTGACAAATGTTTGAGTCTATCTTGGGCCATTCTATTTCTCAAATAATTTTTTTGATTACTTTTAATTTGCTAAATAATCTTTCGGTTGTTGCAGAAGTTACTGGTATTGTATAAAACAATAAAATTGAGGTAAACACTTCCGTAATGTTGCATTCTAGCATTGCATATTTAGTTACAATTTCCTACATAATTGTTTAACAGTCCATGGGGTCAATTTAGGTAGAACAAGGTGATAAACCTATATATTAATTCGGAGACATGATTCTTTTCGTCCCGTTTTACCTTATTTAAAGTCAACGTATTTTCATGAAAATTATATGGTTTGAAAGGTATTCATATCTAGATTGGTAAGGTGTAATTATGACAATATATTAATGTTAATGTTGCAAAAAACAGGTGAGAAAACTAAGCATTTATAACAATAACAACAAGCATTGAAAACACCATACGGCTCATTGCTTACACAGCGAAGTTGTGGAAGGAGAGAACGAAAATATTTTTCAAGCGAATCAAGGATTCAGCCAGATTTGTGTTTCACAATTAAAAATTTTCTTTCTTCTGACGGGGTGGTCGAATTTCGACCAATGGGCGATCCTAGTATTAATACATTGAATTGAGATATTTATTTTGGAATGTATCTATTTTTTGTAAAAAAGTCTCTTCATCTACCTTGAGTTAAAAGGATGGTGATAGGAAATGAAACATTTGACAAATTGCATTTGAACGATTCGAAGTCATTTCCATAAAATTTAAATTTCGTTTAAACATCTGCAAAAGCTCTACTTGCCTTGTCTAAATCGATATCGCGTGTTTGCAAAATTTTGGATGCATAATTGATATTACTTAATATTTGATGTACAAACTCACACAGCAATACGAACTCGATATTTAGCATTTTTGTTTTAATGCATTTTTCTTCGCTTTCCTTACTGGAACTCTTCAGTACTACTTATGATAATACTTTGATTACATAAAAAAACGAAGCTTTACTGCACATATCGCATTAACTCTACTATACTAGACCATCTAGTCGGATTTCACTGGCGCATGTACATACTCCGTATTTGGCTGAATATTCTTAATCTGTTTTAACATGAAAACATTTTTAAAGAGGGTATACGAGCCCTAACCACTATTAATTGGCACAGCATTTTTTTTTTTTTAATAGTTCAAGTTTCAATAGCTTCTATTTATGTCCAAGCAATAATTGAACACACAAGTTTGTACTTTTTGATAAGTTTATTTAATTACCTTTAATTTGATATCAAAACATCCACACATTTCACATAAATAAAATTGAAAATATACAGTAAATTTAAACCAAATGACTTCAATAATACATGAATTATTTTTTGACATTATTAATTGGCACGGCAAAGATATCTTTAAATTAAAACTGTAAAAAGTACAGATATAGACAAAAACTGTAAGACTAACGGTATAGAAGATTGGGACGTATGAAATGCAAAAACATCTGGCTTTTGGTTGTTGCTTTGTTTTAATTAAGTCTTCTTTTTTGCACAATGGTATGTGGTAAGCCAGTGTGTGAGCCAATTTCGAGCCCTGATTATTGAAAAATTAAATTCGAGCAACAGCTATGGCAAAATATCAAAGAATCTGAAGTTATCCAAGTCTACGGTGCGAAATATAGTGCACAGCTACAAAAAGAATGGCAACATTATCAATAATACAGGCAACAGAGCCCGCGTCTCAAAAATTACTCCACGTGATAAAAGAGCTTTGACGACTATTTTAAAACAAAATCGGCGAATAACTTTGAGATATAGCGGCAAAACGGTCTGAACATATTGGAAAACCGGTAAAACGTGAATGGACGCGCCAGCAAATGGAAAAAATTGGATATGGCTTCTATAAGGTATGATTGTATCACTTGCTTAGCAGAACGGATAATCTAATGTGACTAAATTATTAAAAGAAAAACCTTTGCTCACATCTTTGCAAAAAAAAAAATATATTGCTATGGGCCAGATAGAGAAACAACCGAGTACAGAGGCAAATGATCTTTATTATTTTTAGCGATGAAACCAAATTTGATGTGTGTGTCATTGATACTCGAAAGCGAGTTATAAGAAAGTCCACTGAGGCATATCAGAAAGACTGTCTACAATGCACTGTCAAGTTTCCAGTGAGCACAATGGTGTGGGGATGCATGTCAGCAAAAGGCCTCGTACATGTCACAATATGCCGCTCTTTCAGAATCTTACGAAAATTGTCGGCTTTGTTTTTAATATATCTCGTGACTCAAAAGTCGAACCGCCAAGTAATTTATATATTCTGAAAATATGGTATGTGGTGCAGCGTGTACGACAAGTGACAATAATTGAAATTTATTTTTTCTTGTGTAAGCGTATTGCTTGAGAAGGGACTGTCCTATTTGGCTGATTTTTTTTTGTTGTGTTCGTTATAGACCAATTAGAAGGACCTGTCTAGATCTACTCTACGCGATATGCAAACCCTTCATTACTTATTTCTCCCACATTACCCTGTGTTAAATGTAAAAAAAAAAAATTTACAAATAAAGTGAAGTTAATATTCATTAACAATACATAACTGTAATGTTATATTAAGGTTCACAGGAAAACGATCGTTGCGTGGTTTCGAAGTTCTTCGTATCCAAACATAATAATATTGATTCACGAAAAACGTTTTCACTAACGGTGGTGTAGCGATACTACCTGCCTAGACTTAATGTTTGTAAACAAAGAAATAAAAAGGCATTGCCAAGAAAGTGTATGTATGTGTTTTTATTATTACTGGAAGTTACTTAAATAAATAAAATATAATTAATTAAAGGTACGGCATCGGCAGTGTCAGTTCACCCAGTTCGATGTTTGTTGGTCAGGGGCCAAAAAGTTAAGTCAATTTTATTCAACTAGTATATATGTAACTATTTTTTTTTTCGTTCATGGCGGCCAAGGGACCCTTGAGTGCCCGTACATATCTACGCCACTGAGAATAAATTATACTAACCAATATTTTATTGTTATAAACAAAGGAGTATCATACAGCTACGTTTCCAAAGAAAAGTATTGTATCATATAACGATCACCAATTTTTTCATGTCTTCAAATTCACTGAAAGAGTTGTATGGAATATTTATGGCGGGCAAACAAAGTAGGGTCGTCAAATTTTAAACTAAAGCTTTATAAGGTTGGTACTTTCTATAGTAGACTATCCTCATAGAACTATTGAACTAAAGAACATGAAACTATTGAACATCTAGGGGTCTGTGAGTGTTTAAAATGAGACAGTTATGTTTTGTTCTTAATTTTTTAGATAAAAATATGTGTGCTATGTAACATTTAAAGGAACTTCACAACATTAACTGCCACAATTAAAGTCTCTTATCCCGGAATCCAACGACGTTAGTGGGTCAAGGACTACTCACTTCTGCCTCGCGGCTACAGTAGCCCCTTTGCAATTAAAACAACCACAATTAAAGATAACAAACTTATGCCATACACAGAAAATACATATAGACAGAGAGAGAAACATAGAGAGAAAGATAGTGAGAGAGAGAGAGGGAGAGAGACAGAGAACTGACTGATAACGATGCCTAAATCGTTTTATCAATAAATTTAATATTATACAAACACAATTTTTTAACGGCATTAATATTACACCAACAAAGATATTGTATGTATTTTATATAAACTAAAAACTACAACAACAACAATATCAGCAATAATTAATACAAACTCAATTGCACCAACACTACTGGCAACAAAAAAAAGAAAACAAATACAATATTAAGGCAATCGAACAGAGCGAAGCAAAGGCAAAGTCGACATCATCGCCAGCGTCCGCTAGACTAAGAGAAGAGAAACACAAAATAACTATATAAAAATCAAAAAAAAAAAAAAAAAAAAACAAAATAATAAATAAATAAATAATAACATATAGAGCCAATGAATTTTGTGCCCGCAAATGATTTCAGTACGCGTCGGAGAACGTAAGAGAAAAGTTGTGTAGTTTTACACACATTTAAAAAAAAAATATAAAAAAAATAATAAAATAGAAAACAAACAACAACATCAACAAAGACAACAACAACAACAAAAAGTCAACAACAAATGTAAATAGTAATTATTTTATATATATAGTATATAGTATAACGAACCAATAAGCATTGCAAGATACCGCAAATATACTTATGTGTATATGTAAATATATTTAGATACAATATCTATTTAAATACATATAACTAAATTTATAGATAAATTTTGTTTTTATTTATTTATTTATTTAATTTAATTTTTTATTGTTCTTGAAGTATGTAAAGTACAAAAATTGTGATCACACTTTAATTAAAAATCAATTATTTTTTTATCTACTTATTTGTTTGCTTTTGATAAAATGCTACTTATAAAATAATAAAAAAACGTGCTACTTAATTTTAAAGAGATAACCACACAATAATTAATATACAATGGGATTAAATAAAATTAGTAAGAAAACAAAGAAAAACATGAAAAATTCTATAGACATGTGTCTTGTTTTTTTTTAAGTTTTTTTCCTCTTATGTGTAGACACAAGTTCTCAAGTTGAAGTTCAAACATAATTTTTTGGTTTCGGAAAAACAAATAAACGAAACAAAACTAAATATTTGATTTGAAATTGAAAGAGTGTGAAAATAATATGAAATGAAATTTTAGATTATCATACTGAAGTTAACTTTCACTTCATACTTATTACTTGCTTATTCTTTTATCTATTTGAACATATGTACAATAGTATGAACTAGATACTTTAACATTGAATTGTTGTTTTTGCTTCTCTCGTATTGCATATCAAACGTTTTCATTTCCAAGTTGGACTAGTCTGTTTTAAAACAGAGGTTTTAATTGTAGTAAACACTCAATCATTTGTATTAAAAAAATATGACTTCAGATTGATTTGACTTGATTGATAAGTAAGTAAGTACTATGTTCTAAGTTCATTTGATCGGTGACAAAACAAACAAAAAACAAAGAGAACAACTGAGGCACATGACTAGAATAAATTCTCTCTTAGTGCTAATAATGCTAAAATAATACATGTGTGCAGTAAACATATAGTACTTACATATATTATGTGAATTGGGTCTCCGTTGCATAGTTCTATGATTAACAAACATTAAACTAAAGTGATACTTAAAATAATAAATAAACTTAAATGCTCATAAAAACATAAGGATTTGATAAAATTTTAATAAAATAAAATATTTACAACAATTTGGAATTGTCAATTAAAGACAAGACAAGAATATTTTATTAACTTCGGTTCACACTTCAAAAAATAAACTTATAAACTCATACTGAAACTATCAATTTATATATTAGTATGATATTAGACTGGTAAATTCGAGCAATGGAGTTGATTGATTGAATGGGAAACCATTGAAATTGTTGATGAAATTCATACATAAATCACATATATCAATCCCAAAGATAAAGGTTTAAAAATAATTTTATTTGCATACTCGTATGAAGACTTCTTAATTAATTATTTAATTAATTAATAATTTGTGCTTTTCTTAACCAGATGTGTCTTATTCATTGACTGGTGGTTATACCTAGATCAGGCAGTCATAGTGTCAAAATTTCAGTTCGTTATGACAAAAAACAAAAAGAGTTTTTCTAATAAGAACATAAATTTGAAATTGGGTTTGTATGGGAGGTACCCTTCCTGGTAATTTTAGGATCTTAAAATAAATACAATTATTGAATGTAAATCAGAAACTTAAAGCGTCCAAATTTCAGTTGGATAAGACAAAAAACAAAAAAGTTTTTCTAATAAGAAGATTAAATTAAATGGGGGTTTGTATGAGAGGTACCCTTCCTAGTGGTCCGATTCGGCTGATTCCTACAAATATGCAGCGCATGGTATAAAGAAACCTGTGTGCAAAATTTACCCTCTCTGAATAACTGAGGGACTAGTTTGCAAACATACAGACGGACATGCTTTATGGAGATTGCGCTGTCTCCTTTTGTGTATTACAAATTTCATGACAAACTTATAATACTATTCACTGTGTGAAGAGTATAAATATACAGTATTTATTAAGGGTGACATAACTCTACAGGTGAGAAACCTCTAATACTTAATATTAATTTTCTTGATTGATTTATTACGTTAATAATTGAATTAAATAAGGGGAAAAGGAAAGAAACCATCGAACTAAATTACTTATAAACCGGTACTTCATTATACTAACTAGTATAGGAAAGTACTGGTCAGCACAAGATTTGTGTAAAATTTGAATTTCTAAAATTAAAAGCAGTTTTTGCTAGAGTGATTTTCTTACTGACACCCACTACTTCATGAATCAAGGATATAAATATTGATTTAGAATCATTTTTAATATCTTGCTTGCAATTTAGATTGTTGGTTCTAGTCACCTCTTCTCAGCAATATAACATAATGGGTACAAATTAGATTTAAATATTATTAATTTTATGCACTGATTCCCTCTCCTCATTAAAAGCAATAGCCAATATCAACAACCAAATATTTTACATAAAAGCACACTATCATCTCGTGCCAACAAACTGCTTCTCTTATGGGTTGCTGGGCACTGCAATATAAGTAGCTGGAAATGAACTTGCCGACCAATCTGCTAAAGACACACTCATGTTTCCTCTAATAGTAGAAAAAAATTTGAACACCACAGACATACGGAAACATTTTAATAACATGATCCTTTCCTATAAAGAAACATAATGGAACAATACATCCGAACACTACAAAAATATAAACCCTAACAAAACACTGATAACTCAGAACCACTCCTTAAACTCAAAAAACATTATCCAGATACGACAATATAAAATTCTACCGTCTTCGTATGGGCCACACAAAACTAACTCATAATTTCATAATAAATAAGACTCCCCCACCCACCTGCCAAAGTTGCAACACAATCCTAACTCTCTCTCTTATCCTCACTGCTTGCCCCGTCCAGCAGTCACATAGATCCAAATACCTACCAAACAACCTTACCATTGACCAAATAACTTCACACAACAACATGACCCAAACTATAGGTTTTTTAAAATCAGTCAACCTCTACCATTTGCTTTAAACGTTTTAATTACCTGTAAACAACTGAAAATAATAGTCCATACAAACGTAAAATAGTTAATTATCTAGTTATCTAATTAAAACATAACAATATTTAGTTATAAGGCTCTTAGTTGCTATAGCTTTAGATATAAGTTACACGCAATGCCCAATAATTTCATATAATTATAATAATAATAATATTATTAATTTGTTAAGGACGGGTAGCTTAGATCTACGGTTGATGATTGGATTGAGAGAATAAACAGACCTTTTCTAGAGTTCTATTTACATGTTGCTTGTAGAAGAGTTTACTATGAAGGTATCGAAGTATGCTCTTCACGAGAGTGAATAATATATTAAGTTGGTTTTTATTCTCTTATTGGATATTTTCACTATGAACTATTAGGTTGGAGTTTTGTAGAAAACGGGCCTCATGTTACTAAATATTTTATTACAATTTTATTTAATTGTAATTGCCTAAGCATTATTTTTGGATGTTTATAACCACATACTAAGTATTAAAAATAAAACAATAAATATAGTAATTATTATGTTAAATGTTAGTTAGATCATGACTAAGGCAAAGTGCCCACTGACGCACAGATATAGCTATCAAGATTGGTTGATAGTTATTTAAAAATTTCACATAAAAAAAGTGTGGCCTTTGAAGCTGACTCATCATTACGTAGTACATTAAACGAATAAAAAAAGTACTCCAAGTTAAATTCTTCAATGTTATGAAATTTCAAGATAAGTAAAGGTTTCAGAAAAAAACATACTTATAGGTATTATAATTGTCATCATCATGATTCTTACGAGTCCAAGACAATAGGTGTTTAGAATAATATTTTGTACAATAGGAAAGAACAAATGATTCAAATGATTTATATTATTGTAATTTTCTAACAGGGCTACATTCTAGTAGATTTAACACTTCGAAATAAGTCATTTGCTGATTGACTTATTTCGAAGACAAATCATTTTACAGATGATTGAATGGAGATGGATAAGCATTTATATGAAAAAACATTGATTTTGGCAACTAATGTTAGGCACTTTAAATATTTGATAAAGTATTACCTCTTCCGAAGGGACGGATATGTCTAAGTCTAAAAAAAAAAACTGTCAAAAGATGTTTTCGCTAAAATCCAAAGAGATCTTTGTTTATTTTTGATTCAGTTAAATAGTGAATTCAAGTGCAATAATTGCAGTTTGCAGTGAATTTTAGATGATTAAGTAATTTTATTTCATTTGTTTTCTTTTGTCAGTTTGTGTGACAAATTCTCCTTGATACCATGTCGCTATGTGAGCAACCCATAAAGAACTGAAAGTAACATTGTGTCGCGTGTGCTAAGAAAATAATGATATCTAAGTTATTTACGAGCTTTTTTTGGGTAGGTCGTTGGGAAAAATAAAATGAAATATTCTCATTACCTAGTTAGTAAGTATATTAGGTCGCTTATGTAGTCATTTCTGGGTAATAGGTAGCGACGGCAATGAAGAATGACGTATTAGATCGTTTCTAAAGCATTGAGGTTGCACTGTCTGCATGTACTATAATAATTTGATCTATTTTATAAATTACTAGAGACCTGTCCCTGCTTTGCACTGGTGCATTAACAAAGATCGATTTTAAAAAAGCCACCAAATAACCAATACAAAAAGTCTTAATTAGAATTAATTAAAATGTATTGTACATGAGAACCTTTTGGAGAGAATTCTTTAAATAACAGTGAAAAATTCGTTGCTTGGTTCAGAGGTAATCAGTATCCACACTTTCCGGAATTTCGACTTTGCTTTATACTATGTAATGATGCCTTTAGTGCAAAATCTAAGAGCATGTTTGGAAGATAGGCGATATTCTGCAAAAATTGTTCACATAAGTAGAAAAATTGATTGCGATATAACAAGTACAAGGGGACTGCCCTATCATCGAGTGCTCTCAGAATGCTCAAGTTTAGGGATAAAGTATATCTGCTGATGAGAACAACTTGAAACATTTTCAATGACAATTAAAACATTTAAGCGCTGTAGTTTTCATATCAAACCAGGATTCTGGATCAAGTGATTCCCACATATTTGTTAGACCATTTTTTGCTAGTAAACAGTTGAATTGAGTTACCCAATTATATTTATATATTGTTGTTGTTTGTCAATGGAGAGTAATTTTGGCAACTGCTAATGCTTTGTTTAAAGAACTTTAACTATATAGTTCCAAGCAGACTTAAAAATCGTCGAGACAACTTAATAAAAGCCTAACTCTAGCTTGAGATGTCCAACAGTTAAACAGTCTCTAGCTGATCGGAATACCTTAAACCCCAAACATGAGATGCATATAAAAGAATCGTCGAGGGAACTACGCATTCGAAAAGTGTAACCATTAATCGAAGATTGATATATCTATAAGTAAGATAACCATATCAGTAATTTAGTGATTAGTCTTCTAGAAAACAGTATTGATTTTAGAAATCAGAAACCGTTTCATATACTATTAGATCTTTCATATATTAAAGAAGTGTTGAAAATAAGTCAAAAACGACATAAATACTCGTAGATAAAAAATAAAAGGTATCGCTCAATAAGTTCCACTCATTAATTTTAACTTCATCTCTGCGAATCGTCTAACAGTAAACCCTCATCAAATTGATATCCCAACGATCAAGATTAGGGGCGGACTTGGCCATTGCCATGCTCTTGGAGGGTAGATCTTTGCGAGGCCCTTGTCTTTGTGGAATTAGTTACTTCACATGAATATTCTGCAGACTTGAGTTTTTCTGAAAGTTTCATAGCGGTCTTACATAGATAAGTACAATACATATACGTGAAACTTTAAAGTTTCATAATTTTTGAAAGGGTACGTGTTAGAAAAAACCCGATTAGTTTTTCGTGATCAGCAGGTCCGTGTTTTTTTTTTTGTCACACAGTGTTATCATGATAGACTGAGGTGTATAATGTCTTAAAAGAATCAGGGATTCAAAACTGATTTTTGCTGCTTTTTCTAAGACTTGAATCGTTAAGTAAATCATAACAATTTAACGAAAATATGTTATTTTCAATTGAAATTACATAATATCAATAGTTGAAAGCTGATCTTGTGTCATAGTATTCAGCAGATATATTTTAAGAATTTTAAATCTCGAAAAACATCTTTCTGCAGACGCTTCTATGTGTTGTATAGCCGCATTTTGGGGGAGTTTTCCACTCTGCTATACTTATCTTCTCTACGACGAATGAAATTACAAAATCAATTGTAGTTACACGTATTTCATTTGTTATTGAATTGCATGCATTAACCAACGCACAACGGACGTATTTTCTGCTTAATCCTTCAAAGCATCGCATATTGCTTAGTTGATATTTAACAGCTTTCACCGATTCTACTTTGCATTCAAGTAAATTATTCAAATTAACATTAGCAGTACAATATTAGTATCTAATATTTTTTGAAGTGAAGCTACTTTAGCGTCGCTGGCAAAAATTTAGTGTAAAATTTTTAGTAAAAACATAAAAATGTAATGTTTTTCGGATTATGTATCTCATGAACCGCACTAGGTAGACACTTCAAATTTTCACAATAAAGAGATTGCAATTACGCAACAACAACCTGTAGCTTGTGTGTTATAACAACTAAAGAGAACGAGAAACACACAGAAGCTCGCAGTTGATTTAATTTTTGGGCAACAGGGAACAGACGTGTTGTTGTGCGAGGCCCCTGAAGAATGAGACCTCGGGCGGTTGTCCAGCTCGCCACCCTCAAAAGGCCGCCCTTGGTCATGATATATTCTTTCCATAATTTGATGTGTTTATTATGAAAATCAACTTATGATTATTAAGAGGCAGATTTTATGTGTTGCCATCGAAAACTTAAATACGTATATTTTCATTTATCGATCTATAAATATTGTTTTTGAATTATTTTCCACTTAATTATGTGGTGCATTAGAATCATGTTATTTTCTAGCAGACTGCTAAATAGTTGGTATAGTTATTGGTTTACATATTTTGTTTTTTCTATTATACAATGATTGACTTTGAAAATGATTTTTTTGATCATTTTCTTTATTTATGGCAAACAATGGTCTTTATATTAAAAAAAAAAGAGTAGAAGGCTCCAGCAGCAGTAGTTACTCATATTACAATAGTATTAAGTTTATTATTATATAGTAAAATAAAATAAAAAAAATTAAAAAAGAATTGAATAAAATAAAATTGATATCTTGCCTTAGAATAAGCATATTGTATAACAGATTCAATTCGAAAGAGTTCTAGTAGAGTCCATTGACAGACAGTGTAATCGTATTTCTTCAAGGCTAATGGTGTAGATTATAGTATTACATTGCAATAATATTAACATATAAGTAGTTAAATAAAAAATGATATTTTAATTACACTTCCGCTATATTTGTCAGTTCAAGAAAAACACATCATGTGTACAATTCAATAATATTTACACATGATAGTTAGAAATATAATAACATGCAATGCATTTCGCATCATACTAGTAGTGTAATGCTAAGTATTATTACAACAAATACAAGATGTGACTACCACTCTCAGTTCATAATACTTACTATAATAATATTTAATACATAAATAATTATTCAAGTTATTATTTTGTTTATATTGAAATGACAAGTTGAAATATTTAATCAGTTGTTATTTAAAAGCAAGGGATCTCTGTAGGAATACTCGCTGAAATTTGTTGCGTGAGATGCATAGAACTTGTATAAACGATGACAGGTTGTATTACATGAATACTGGAAAGTTCACAGAAGATCATCGAACAACATCTTCAATAAAAAAGATATTGAAAACCACCTAAACCAAACGAAAGATTTCTTCTTCGATCCAATCCCCGATTTGGAAGAATCTTATCCATTTTTTGTGGGTACGCTGCTGTTTTCACAGATTCACTTAGGTGATCCAGATGTATGGCCAATTATTTAATGTATGGTCTCAATTGTACTATTTGGTTACCCACTCTCACTGACAGTTTTTCAATATTTTTCCTTGAGTTCATAAATACCATTTCTATATTATGTTGGGCCAAGCAAAGATGGTGGTGCCTGAACCTTCTTTCTGTAGTTTCTGCACTCCAATGGGTTAACTAATCGATTCCATAGTATTGGACTCAAAATGGAATCTAAGAATCTAAAGTATGATGCCACCAATTTAACCCAGGTAGCAAGGTATCTCCAGTTTTGTCAAGAAGTTTGGTTGAGAAGTTTCAATCTGCGATATTAAAAGCAGTACTATTTGTCTCCACCTATTCATCTCGCAACTTTTAAACCCGCATTTGAGATATCTCAGGCATTCTGGATTGCTCCTACAAAACTCTTTTAGGTCTGAAGTCAAATTGACATTCGGACAGCCTCTTTGGAACCTCTGCGAACTGCAGCAGTCTAGTGCAAATGATCCGTTCAAAAATCTTCTCAGTGTTTCTTAAGAGGCTCAGGGAAGATGGTGTCTTAGGGGGTTGTTTTCCTTTAGCGATGAGAACCAAGATAAAATTTTTCCAACATTTTAGGAATAGTTTTTCTCTCATACATCCTGTTGAAGCGTAGCAAAAAACATGAGGCTTAGGGGCAATGGCTCTCTTAAGAATGGCAATAAGGGTACCATTCAACCCTGGTGATTTGTTCACCTTAACCATTTTCGCACCATCATTAAGCTGTCACATACAATTTCGAGTTGTCAAAGCATCCTTAACATGTCTTTTTGGTGGGATAGAAAAGCCACTATCCATTAGGGTGACAGAAGTTGGGAGTAGGGTGTTTGAAGTTGTTGCAATTTTGAAAGTGCTGCCTAACGATTCAGTCTACTTCTTCTAACAGTTTACGGAATGCATCCTCAAGAGCCAGAGCTTCTCTATATGTGATATTAAAATCTTTTGAGTAGTTGATAACATTGTATGCGTAATTTCGCAATGTCATCATTGTCTTGCGAATTCGGCAATGTCTAAGTTTTTCAGGATTCTCTCTGGGCACACTTCTTCAGATCTGTATTGATAAGTAGTGTTGACAGTCAGTAATTACAATGTGCACACTATAAAAACGAGTCATGTCTATTTTAAAGTGACTCATTCTGAATCACAATTTATTTGTTTTGCTGATTTATTGATTCAAATCTATGCTATCATGTGACTCGTATTTTGTACACACTATGAAAACAAGTCATGTGTGTTTTGAAGCGAGTCATTCACATTCGAAGTGTTTGGTTAGTTAAGCTTCTACAAGCCGTTCGCGATTTGTGTGGGCCGAGAGAGCATTGATAGCGTCAACATAAATCTATGTGTGTCTTGAGGTCTCCCTCAAAGAGTTAATTAACTTTTCTGACTGCCAGACTGCGTAAATTTCTGCCTGGAACACGCTCAGGTAAACGATACGATAGTTGAGCTGTTAGATCTTGCGAGAAGATGCCTGCACCTATACCGTCTACCGGCTTGGATCCGTCAGTATAGATCGCAAGTTCATCCCGTCCCCATTACTTCACCTCCAATCATCTCTACCTGGGAATCTTGTCTTAAGTGTTGGTGCAGACAGTGTGACTATTGATGTTATGATCCGTTTAAGCGAGAGAATATTATTATTTGTTTAGTACTATTATCTCATGCAGCGCTCTAGTCGCTATGCGTGGGACACTTGCATACTCCGAGTTACTGGAACATGTAATAGATGTGTTGCAGAATGTGAGACCAATTGCCGATTTACCAATCCAGTTAACAATAATGAAACAATAACTTTAGTTTTCTGTTTTGTTTTTATGAGAATATTTGATTCAATCCAATTCAATTATGTCAAAATGTTATCTTTTTGTAAAACGACTTATGACTATCTTAGTCCAAAGATTTGTTTTCTTTTTTCATTTTTACCTCAGAGGCTTCACTGAAACATACCTCATATGAGGAATTATAATTATATGTGCATGACTTTCTATGTTATTCCTACCCAAATGATAAAGTTTTTTAAATTTAATTTTTTACAGGTTTTTTATTTAAAATTACAGCAACGTAAGAGTTAATTCATTTGCTCTTCACTTAAAAAAAAACATAAATTAATTCTTCATAGAAAATAATTATATATGCATAACTTCATTATACATTGCTGACCATTGCAGCGGAAAATTTCTGGTTGTAAAAAACTGTTTCACTTGCTGTGCAACGGCGCATTATCTTGCTGGAAAGTCCAGTTATTGACCGGCAAATTTTATGAGTTCATCGTTTTATAAGTTAACGTACATTTCAGCATTCATATTGGACATTTACTTTCATAGCAAAATCAAGCCCAGATCTTTACCGATCCACTCTAAAGATGATGTTCCGCCACTCTTCATCCTTATCATACTTCTGTATAATTCTATATAACGAGGTAATAGTTTAGGTTTCCGGGTCATGGAAGTATGTGAAATCTTTGATTTTTTGTGCAATATTTGTACATTTCTATTTCTAGTTAAAGTAAGACATATTTGCCTTTTTAATTGGTCTACTAATACATCCAGCTACTGCAAGTTGCCGCATTCTCCATTTACTCCGATCGTCGATATTAGTCTTTCTATCATTCGGTTTAGTTGTGCCGTAGTTATGGTGTTTCTATGGCGATTGAGTTTTTTTTTAGCAATTTCCTTTATATGGGCTCCTTTTCCAACCATTCCCAGTAATTTGTTTTAATGATCATGTTTAGAAAGGTTCTTTCTGTGATGCATTTTTAATATCTAATGCAAGGTAGTTAAATTAACTTCCCTTTGCCTTGTATTTGGCACCAATTGTTTGCATTTCGAACACTTCAAATGATCACTTTAGCTACCAACCGTCAACTAAATACGCTATTCACACATAACACAGCCCTGCGACATTTTGAAATAGAGACCGCACTAGTTGTTTCCGGAGGATTTTGACGTCCTAAACGAATCTGATCTCGAAAGGGCTCTAACACGTCAGGAATTTGAGATATTCCAACCCAAAGGTGCAAAATGACGGTTTTTAGCCATTTTCGAACCAATGTCACATGAGCAGCAAATTTTTTTACATAAAACCACATAGATCATCGTTTAGGATGTCTTTTCATCTTCAATTTCCAGTATTGACCATTCGGCCAAGATACGTCGTTTTAACAATTTCAGTTCTGCACTGAAAAACGAGTTTCTGACGAGTTTCTGACCGACTGATAGAGCCTTTTCGAGGTCAGATTCGTTTTTAGGACGTCAAATTCTTTCGGAAACACCTAGTGCGGTCTCTGTTTCCAAAAATATGTCAAATTTCACAGGCCTGTGTAATTATTTACTATGAAGAATTATTTTATGTTAAGTTATTTTTTATTAAAGTGAAGAACAAATGAACTAAAACTTTACTACGTAAAGTTGCTGGTATTTTAAATAAAAAAACCTGTAAAAATAAACTTAAAATTTTGGCATGAATAATATACAAAGTCATGCACATATACATAATTCCTCATACGTACTAACTATCTGCATAATCTTTTACGATCATGTGGACAAAATAATATTACATCATTCAAATATTGTACACATGTTTAGTACACTAGTATCTGTTTATCTGTTTCTTTGTTTGAAATTGTCGTTGTCAACTGTCCGTTGTCCAGTTGTTATTTATTTCATAGACTTTGTAGTTATCGATATCAAAATATCATATCAGACTTTGATTCTTGTATTTATTTATAAACAAATTAATTGGTATACCATTACAGTCACTTTTTTTTCTTTGTGATACGAAATAGTATTTATGATGACTATATACAATATAAATACATATTTATAAAAGGGATTGTACCGCAAAACATCAGCTATTGCTATTATACAGTTATAAGTTGTTTCCGATAAAAAATTTATTATACAACAATATTATGTACCTACATACATATGTGTATATATACCAACTCATATTTATTGTTATCTTACAGATAACAATATTTTTTTTCTTTTTATCTAAATTACAGACATTTTTTTATGCAATATAATTCTTTTGCAAGGCATTTTATAAGACTTCAATAATTTTAAAAATTAATAATTATGACTGATGAAAATATTCCAAGCAATGGCAATAAAATTAACAACAACAATAATAATAACAGTAAAGTTACTACATTACATCTGAAAATATCAGAGACAGAAAAATATTCAAATGAATTACCGCAAGATCTGAATCCCCATTCATTGAAGCCTCCCAAAAAGAAGCGTCGTGATAAAAGTGATTTAGGTGATGATTTTGTACCACCAGATGGTGGTTGGGGTTGGTTGGTGGCCATTGCCAGTGGTGTTAATATTGTGAGTAATTCATTGTATCCAAATATTGTATTGTATTTTTTAAATATTTTTATTTATTTATCTTTCTATAGTTGGTTACGTTTGCATTGGCTCAACAGTTTGGTATAATATTTCGTGATCGTATGCAAAATTTGGGTATTAGTAATTCTGAACTGACGACTATTATTAATATACAAATTGCCGTATCGTCATTTACAGGTATAAGTACACATAAGTCATGTAAATTCAATTAAACAAACAACTTGCAATATTTACAGGTCTACTTAATGGTCCATTATTTAGACGTTTTAGTTATCGTCAGGTTGCTTTAGTTGGTTCTGTATTCACATTCAATGGTCTCTTTTTAATGGTATTTGCCAATACTTTTGAATTCTATGTACTTGGTTTCTCTGTGATCTATGGTGTTGGTCGTGGTCTAACGGTATCTGCTTCATCATTGGCTGTGAATACATATTTTAAACAAAAACGACGTACTGCAACTGCATATCAATTTGGTGTTGCCGGTTTGGGACCGATCGTGTGTCCATATTTTGCTACATATTTAATTGAGGTATTTGGTGTCCAAGGAACTGTGGCTATATTTGCTGCTATATCTTTGCATACAATAGCATGTTCATTGATCTATCAACCAGTTAAGTGGCATGTAGTGAAACGTGATAAAAAAGATGCTACAACAGATGTGCCTTTAACACCACTTGAAGTGGATGATCAAGATGAGTTTATAATTAAACAGATTGCTGAACCAGATACACCAGTTCTGCCGCGTGCTAATGATGGCTGGTTTGGTTCACGTGCCTCATTAAATAGTAGCGGTGTAATGCGCAATAGACTGGGAACATGGGACAAACAACAACAAGAACATGAGAATTGTCATATTGAATTGAAGCGTTTAAATAGCAAAGGTTCAAGTAATTTTAAGGCACGAAGTTTCTCAGTAAGTCATAGCATCAAAGAGGAAGATCATGACTTGGAGCAACAGCAAAATTTCGACAAATTGGATAAATTTGAGGAAGCCAAACAAACTTTATTGGAAAAAAAATCTCCTCATTTAATACAAATTGTCGGTGAATCTGAGCAAAATACTCATCCAAATGTTCATGACAATGCTAAAATCGATAATGCTGATGAGCTGGAAGCCATTCGCCGTCAGAAATTGCCTTTCTATAAGAAAATTGTGATATTCTTCGATTTAGATTTACTACGTGATATCACTTATGTCAATTTGGCAGTAGGCATTACACTCATCAATTTCGTTGAGATTAATTTTGCCATTTTAACACCATTCATTCTTGCTGATTTTGGTTTTGAAAAAAGTCAAGTGGCTCTGGCTATGTCGTCCTTAGGCTTATGTGATTTGATCGTACGTTTTCTGATACCTGTTATTACGGATAAAATAAATTTAAGCAACAAGATGTTCTTTATTGTTGGTATTGCTGGCATGTGTTTGGGTCGTGTATTTTTATCTTTTACTCGTGATTTCTATGCAATGATGGGCATTTTTCTATGGCTCGGTTTGAATAAAGCGTTTCGCACGGTCTTCTGGGCATTAATTATACCAGGTTATGTACCACTTAAACGATTACCAGCAGCTGCTGGTCTACAACTGCTAATGTCTGGTACATTTTCAATGGTTTTTGGTCCATTAATAGGTAAGTAAAATATACAAAAATATTGCACTCAATTTGAACTTGAGTTTGACTTTTCTCTTATGGCTTTTTTTTTTAAGGTTTTATACGTGATCACTCTAATTATGCATTTACACTAAACTTCTTGAACTCGCTTTGTATTTTGGCCATTGTATTGTGGCTGCTTGAGGATTTCATACGCAACAGAAAATTGAAACGATCGACTACTAATAACATTGCTACAACAACAGAACTACCAAAATTATAGTTATGTTATAGTACTTCAATACGAATAGTATGTACTATAGACTATAGTCTATAGTAGAAGCAGCCCTCGCTCTCATTATAAACAGACGCTCATAAAATCTTTTGCATGTACAATATGATGATACTAAGTTTATACTAAAGTCCAAAAGCTTCTGTCCATATACTACAAACACTTAAGTTGGTAGTAAAATCAACTTTATTATTATTGTCGTACTTAGTTTAATAATGATATTTACTTAATGTATATTATTTTTTTTTTTTTATTTAGTAAGTTTATTTAATATAAAAAAATATGTAAATAAAATATATTTTTAAATTATGATGACAAAACACTATTTTTTTTCAATTATTTAATGCTTTTAACATAATTTAGATTTATTTTTATTTATTTCTTGAATGCAATTAAGTCCATTATGTTATCTAAGATTGACTGCGGCCTATCTATCTATCTATGGGAATGTAGCCAAAACCAACATCAAATTAATTGAACCAGCATACCACAATGGCGTCAGACAAAGCCAACGTGCCTACCCTACTACACAAATAAAATATATGCATATATTAATGACCTTGGATGGTAATTTAGCAGCAAAATGTACTGCTTGAAGGACTCCAGAGGCTTCTGCAGTAAAGATTGAGCAAAAATTTAGCATTAAACTAGTCGATATTGTATTATTTGACCTGACCTGTTTACAACAGCAAACCAGGTTTTTGAACCATCAGTATATAGAAATGTTGTTGTGTTATGACTTGGATCGTGGATTAATACTTCATTGAAAAGGGTTCTTTATACTTCTGAAGAAGTGTTCTTTTTTTGGAATTTTTCAAGTTTTCTAATGAACGAAGACCGCTCAAATGTCCATCGAGAAAATCGTTTAGTTTGAATGTAGCTGGATCCTTGAGTAAATCCAAACTTCTTCACTTAGTAGATACATTGCATAATTGTTGAGGTGCGCCGGAAATTATGCACATTACTATAAGATGTTTTGACCTCCATATCAAAAACATGGTCTGCAACAGCGCGGTAAGGTTAAAAGAAACCGGCTGCTGGGCAGAATGACCATATGGACATAGTAAAATACTAGGAGTGGTTAATAATCCTATGTTCAAGAGAACGACAGACTTTATAGTGGCACACAATAGCTTTGAGAGCGACTTCAAGGTAAAATTTCTTACCAGGATGGAATGGAAAGAGAACAGTTTTAAGAGTGATTTTGACATTTCAGTCTTTACGGATGGGTCGAAGATGGAATGCGGTGTAGGAGCAGGGGTGCACTCACCAGAAATAAGCTTAGACCACTTTTTCCGGCTACCCGACGGGGCCACAATCTTTCAGGCGGAGGTCCTTGCCATTAGGGAAGCATGTTGGCTGGCCAAAAATAACGTACCGGAAGGTCGTAAGATAGCTTGATAGTCAGGCGGCACTCAAAGCACTGCAATCCACCACTGTGAAGTCAAAGCTCGTTAAGAAATGCAGGTCGACGATGAGCGAGCTAAGTCGTCAAGCTGATATCACTCAATAATGGGTTCTCGGCCATAGGAACATAGAGAGGAATGAGAAGGCTGACGAATTGGCTCGTTCTGGTGCTTCTCTTCATGTATAGTTGGCGGAACAGGTCTCGATTCCACTGGCGGTCGTCAAGAGGAGTTACTTCCTATTTTTCCGCCAGCTGGCTAACAGACGTGGGAAAGAGCATGAATGTTGAAGAGCGGCACGTGCTACCTGGCCTTGTTACAATGAAAATAGGTCTCTTAGACTCATTAACAGAAGACGCTCGGATACCGCAAGGCTCACAGCGGTTTTTACCGGTCACTGGTGTGTAGGGATGCACGCGAAGAGACTGGGTATTCCGTTTAGAAGCCATTGCAGGAGCTGCGGAAACGAAGAGGAAGAGGAGTCACTCACCCACTTTCAATGTCAATGCCCAGCCTTTGCAAAGACTAATTATAAGTTTCTGGGCAAATATTTCATCGACAATCTCTCGGACTGTTCAGTCACATGTCCGGGTGATTTACTCAAAAACCTAAATTCGACAGGTTGGATTTAGTAATACTGATTGCGTTCGGCGAAGAAGTGGTATCAAAACGGCACTCTAGTGCTAATTGTGGCTCGTAGTAGACTATACAAGCCAGCCACGGAAACCAACCAACCATAAGATGTTTTAACTGTATCGTAAATCTTTTTGTTTTCGTTTAACAGAAGTTTTAAATTAGACAAAGCTTCGCAACTTCAATCCATTGATGGAGGGATGGGTGTTCGAATTTCTTGGGATATCGCAACCCATCACTACAAGCATATCAATCCAAGTGCCATTACACCAATTTACCCTACTCAATGTCATCGGAATGCAATTAAACTATTTGTTCGTCTCCGACTCGGGCACACCGCGCTTACTCATCAACACCTACTTCGTGGTCTCAGCAATGACGTTTGCTTTTTCTGCAACGATGTTGCAAGTGAACAGCACCTGCTTTCAGGATGCATATCATTACAGCGCTTTCAAAATTAAGTCAAATTTTACATAGTGGAGCTACTGGGCAACCCAAATCTTAGTTACATACATCGTGTTTTACTAAAATGTTTTATCATTTCTTATTGACCTGAAAGCCATGGCAGTTAGTGTTCTTATTTTTTTCTAAGTAGTTTAAGAATGTATCTTTTGTTAAATGACAGTATTGTTGTAATTGTTTTAACAATTTTTGGCACATTTTCGATTATGATTATTCATGAAGATATAAAAATTTTTCGTCATTTAGGCCAAAACTGATTTTTTCGTTATTCAAAAATATATGAAGAGCTCACCTATTGTAAGTAATGCAGAAGAGCCAAACTCACGATAACGAGTGTGCAAAATGTATGTGCATTCAGGGACATAGCCAGGATTTTGTTTAGGTGGCATTAGGTACAAATGTACATATATTAATGAAAAAAAGTATTTAGATTAGATTAGGAGATAGGCGGGAACTAGAACACCTCGTCTCTTCGGCCACTAGTGTGCCTTAATCACAGTTCCTTCGAGATTCTGAAATTCATCAGGAATTCCAAGATTTGCTTCGAAGGCAAATTAGCAATTTCAACTGGTTTAAATATTGGTGTTCAAGTTGGCGGAGTATGGTCAAGATTAGGGCCTAGCAGTGACTTAGTAAGTGCTCCACTGACTCCTCTTTTTCATTACACAGTCTACACATATCGCTACGACTGATCTGCATGTTATGTAAATGTTTCACTACTCTGCAATGTCCTGTCAAGAAACCTGACATACTAATAAATACGCGTTTTTTTGCGTTTCCCCTGCAGACACCAGCACCAACACCGGTGACCGTTTTATTACCATCTTTATATATTGTTTACAGCCTGGAAATGTAACTTCAAAAATTTGTTTAAAGTTGAATTTAGTACAACAGATGTTGGTTGTGATGGAGTTGGTAATGCTTATGTTGAGCTCATCCCTCAGTAGGGATAGCCTGAGACCTACCGAATCACTAGGATGACCTTTGCCATAAACGACAGTGCCTCTTCCTCATAAACAAGGGGATTGGCGTTAGTCTCAGTAGCTTTTGCAGCTGACACATTTTTCAATTGAGCTATCCTTCTGTATAATTTAGAACACCATATAGACGTAGCAGCCACACCCTGCCCGTACAAGGCTACATCCTTGTATTGTGCGTTCCTTGTAAATCGATTTGAATCTCTACTCTTCATCTGCTGATGAAAGGTTTCTCGCTGCTAAAGAGACAGTTCCATTTTCTTTTCCCCATGTTGACTATCAAATTTGTCTATTGAGATTAGAATATGAAAATATTTAGTATTGTTACTCCTATCTGCTAGAATATGTACTAATTGGGCACTGCGTAGAGAGAACATCTACCCTATATTATTATATTCTTTACATCATGCACATTGAAGGTACACCATGATAGCCTACTGATTTTGTAGTTATCAGACTTCCACCAACTTATGTTAGCGAGTGCCACAAAGTTCCTGTTTGGTTATGCAGCCAATGTACTAAAAGATTACAGGTCGCCATGGGATCCGGTAATTTGGTGAATAAAACTAATAAAATACACATAGAAATGATTTGCATTGGGAGAATAAATCATGTAGCTTTCTCCGTACTTTCGTCCGTCGATCGAACCAACTAAGTTTACTAACGAAATTCCATCATTCCTTGGCTTCTGGTTTCTGAAAAAAGACATTGTCTGTCATAATTTTCGCAGCTTCGGGTTGCTTAGTTTCTTCTGATTAAGGTTACCATCAATTGTATTTAAAATAAATCGCAAACATTGTTTCGATAAGTATGCTTTGACTACTGAATCTGTCATCATTATTTTTTATACTTTTGTACAAAAAAAATATCAGTTTATCACACGATGTTATAAAGAAGTGTTTTTTTTTTTTTTGTTAAAATCAAACAGAAATTGTGATAATTTTCAATGACCGTAAATATTTTTGTTATTGTCAATTATAATGGAAATTAAAGGGTAAGTGTTAGTATGTAAGTGACTTGGGTCATTAACATGAGCATCGCTTCAGTGCACAAGATCGTTTCTTCGGCCTGCATGAGCGACGCTTTGGACGACAGGTTCGTCGTTTCGTCGGTCTGCAGGAGCGTCATCTGGCACAGCACGGATCTTCGTTCTCATCATCATACGTGCGAAGGTTTTTTAAATTGTTTTATGCTTGTGCCTTACAGTACTCCAAGTGATTTAGAATTGATAATGCAGAAATTCACCGATTTAAATTCTCCTAAAATTCAGACCATGATGAAAGACTTTGACTTACCGGTTTAAAAAGCATACGTTGTTTCTCATTTCAGGAGTACCTTGTGGTTCGTTGCAATAACGCACACGATAAAATATGGATTGTTTAATTGGGTGTGCCCTTTTTTATCTGCCTTATACTTGTTTTCCGGTGTTGATTTTGAACAACGCTTAAACTAAAAATATATGTATTTGTTTTAACTAAAAACTAGTGAATTTTCATTAATTTTGTTGCGGGGGCAAGTGTATTTTGTTATACTTTTGAATAATTTTATTCTCATCTAGAATTATCATTGTAATTGGTTTATCCATCCGATAGTCAAGTAGATATTGCTTAACCGAATTTCCTCATCCTTTTGTTCAAGAATGCAAATTATTTGTGGGTGGGGTGATATTGGGCAAGAACTCGCAAAAAAATGACTGCACACCAATATATTTATGAAATAACTAGCTGTGCCCATGACTTCGTACGCCTGGTATTCGAAATATGTTTGTAATACCGTGAATTTCCTAATTATCAGATTTTTAATGTGCCAACAGCTAGCGGAGCAAAAGTTAAAAAATCGGCAACTGAATTAAAAATTTGAATATCTTTTGATTTAGTTGGTGGATTTCGTTAAAATAAACGCTAAATGTTACACGAAGCTTGCAGCAATACACCACTCAAAATCACATTCAAATATGTTAAGCCGTTTCTGATATTAACGTGCATAGACAGAAAAAGGCTTACGATTTTATATATATAGGTATAGATATATAGATATAGATAGATATAGATAAAGATGTATTTATTTTTTATTTTATTACAACAAAGATGGCTGTGATTTTAAAAAATGTTTTCCTAGCCACGACATTCGTATTTTTTTCAGTTTATAATCAGAGCTCAAGCAGAGAACATCTGAAAAAATCAAAAAGAAAAAAAAAAATTCGAGAAGAATAAAATTTCGAGCAAACACAATGGAAAGAAAACAAAAAAATCGGTAAGTAATCTACCACTATTTGCTTAGCAATTCTACTCTTTATCTGTTGTTGTCTATTGACATTTTAAAAATAAACAAAAACTATTAAATTGATTTTCCTTTAAATTTTCCAGGAAAAACAAAAGCAAACCTTTAACCAAGTGGAGTCCTTACCACTGTTGCTTAGTTTCTTCTGGTCAAGGTTACCACCAATTGTATTGAAAATTGTTTCGATAAGTATGCTTGCAATATACAAATTGTGAAAATTTTCAATGACCGTAAATATTTTTGTTATTGTCAATTCTAATGGAAACAATAATATCAGAAAAAACAAAAGCAAATCGACAAACAATAAGCAAAGGAAAGTAGTAATTACGCAACCTCACCTCAGCTCATAGTCAATATTGCGGGTAAGTGTTTGCACTTCAATTTTGTCTATAATTGATTTATGTTGTGGACTTTTTCCATTTTTATTTCAGGATAATCTCCAATTTAATAGAATCCTTTCGCGTTGCTTCCATTTATTTGATTTTTTTTTTTTATTTATTTCCGTTATAGTTAGATTTTTTTTAGAATAAATGAGTAATGACTGACAGACAGACAAACAGACAGATGACTAAATAAGATTATATGCAATAACGGCCTAGATTTAGACAGTGGTTTGTACAATTCTTAGTTGCAGATAACAAATTTGCTTTAATTAAATTATTTTATTTCATTCAAAGTCAATCATGTAGTGGTGTCTCTCCCATGCAACTATTTTAACATATTTTATTTATTTGGATTTCCGTAATTTTTTATTTTTGAGAATGTTTCTGTTTCAATGCAATTTTTATCATATTTTCGTATAATTTGACTTAATATGCTTAAGAGTTGCATTTATTTTTTGATGATTTATGTTGATTTTCTGATCATCTTTATGCAATTGCGAAGTCTGCATAAGTTTTAATAAATTGTAGTGCGATCGCTTGATGGGTCTAAAAGCGTGGACTAATGCCCCAGAAAGAAATGGACCTAGGGTTTATTTTATACATTTTTTATTTTAAATTTTCCAAATTCCAAAATATTAAATTAAAAAAATTTTTGAAAATTATTTAGTTTGTCCTTTTCCATTTTTTTTTTTTAATCTTTCTTTTCCTCAATTCAAAAATCTTCCATTCCATTCACAGTAATATTTTCCAAAGAAATTTCATCAATTTTTATACCTTTCTGGGTCATTGTTCCTTGCTTGTAGAACCATCTTGCGATCCAACCATATATTATATTTTGTTTGAAAATTAGTCCTCTTTTTTGTTTCAATTCAACGGACATAGTGTGAAGAAATAAAACAAACAAATTTCGCTTGAGTTCAATTTTACTAAAGAAATTCTTTATTTCAAATGTATTCTTTTGTTCCTTTGTTTTGATTTATGATATAATTTTTTAAGTGATTTTTATAAATAAGTTTTTTTTTGCAGATAATTTCATGCATAACGTTAAACTCGTATATTTTAATTAAAAATTATTCAAAGGTGTTCTTGTGCCATACAGTATTCCAAGTGTTTCACAAAGTTCCTTATCCCTACTTATTCCAGTTATCTATCTTTTTTAGAAGTCCAGGGTATTCAAATGGAATTAATTAGTATTTTTTTTATATTTATTTTTTATATTCATTCTTCATTGAAATTGTTTTAATCAAAATTCTAAATTCTAATCCTTTTTCTTTGTATTTTTATATTATATTATTTAATGTTTAATTTTTAAGGTTTTTTTCATATTATTGGTTTGAATTTCAACAAAATCCTTCTTACAAATTCACAAATTGCAAGTGAATTCCTACGCAGTCCTAAATTTGCATGATTGATATATTTCTGTCAGCACGAGTATATGCAATAGTAATTAATATATGTATATTGTCACGTTGATTGCTCTTTGCAGTTATGCAATACAATATTATTATTTTATACAATGTACTGACATAACCATATTATAATATATTGTCCTTTCTTGTTTTCTTATTCTTGTATTAAATTTTTGTATTCATACGCCCTTGAAAGTTGTTTTTAATCAAAATTCAAAGTTTTAATCCTTTTCCTTTTTATTTAATACTATCCAAATTTTGATGTTGTTTTTTTTAGAGTGAATTTTGTATTTATTTATTTTATTAATTACTTATTATTGTTATTAATTTTTACAAGTGTTTCCTAATGAAAAATATATGAATACATTTTCCTTAATTTCTCTATAATCATTTTGGATCATAGTCATCATAGCTTGAACGGCGGTCATGGTTTCTTGACTTATTGTAATTGCTCTTGTTAGTTGTTTGACGTCTGTATCTTAGAAGAACAATACATAAAACAATTTAATACAAAATTTCAACACAAGTACTTAGGATATTAGGATTGTACAAACCAAATTTAGGTAGTACTACCTCTTATGAGTTCTGAGAAAAAGGCGTTTCAGGATATACAAACCTATCTATATAGATATAATATTTGTTTAATTTCTTGTTGTTTTTATTTTCTTGCATTTGAAATATCTACTAATGTTATTAAAAAAACATCAACTGACCACTCGTCGTCACTGATTGTGATTGTATGTGGCGTCTCTGATTTTCTCCCACTACATGTGATAAATGATGTGATGCACTTTATTTGTCCAATTATATGTGCAGTTCTAATCTTTTAAATGTCAAAATTTTAGTTATGGTGGTAACTCTTCTGCTCGTATAAGCGACGAACAATGTGGTGTCTTGTGACGAACAGGGAATCTATGTGTAGTAGTTGTTGGAGTGGAAGGGGTTTTGTATTTCTAAAGGATCGTAGAAGGTAGATGTGCAGGAGATATTTTGAGGTTTGATAGTTGTTTTGTTGTTATTTGTTGCACTGGAAGTTGAAGATGGCAATGGCAGATCATGTCAATGAATTTGGCTCGCAAGGTAAGTGAAAGTGAAGTAAAGAACTTGATATAAAGATTTTCTATTATATGGCGTCCTTTATAATAGATCGGTTGAATAATGCTCGAATATTGTTTGAATGTCGTGGCTTCTACTACTATGCATCTATTGAAAACTACGATTTGATATGAGGGACATATTTCGAAGATTCCTAACTGCTTGGCTGGCGCCTTACTAAAACAACTAACTCATATATACATTCCTCCAATTATCTTTTATAATTAAGGTATACAAACCCGAGTTCCATGTAAATTTATCATTTTACTAATCATAATCTTCATCTATTTCATTGTTTAGCAAGAAATCACGGAGAAAAACAAATTATGGATTGAATTGATTGTACTCTAAACGTGCGAAGAAGAATTTGATGCATCAATGGTTTTCGATTAAACTTAAATTATATGCTCACTACAAAATAACAACAACATCATTAACTTTGAGAGCGAACACAATTTCGTGAGCGAATTGTCCAGTCTATGATGTACTTAATTGATTTGGGCAATACTCTTGTGCGAACTCAGTTAATAATAAATAAGAGCAAAATAAACAATACCATCAACACACGCACTCTCCCTCTCTCTCTTGCTCAGCTCTCAGTGAACATCATAATACAGAGAGAAAAGAACGAATTCCTATAATGAATAACGCAATACTCTTGTGCGTACCCAGTTATTAGTAAATAAGAGGCAAAAATACAACAATAACAACAATTACACAAAATTCAAGAAGCAACGAAAATGATGACTGAAGAAGAAATACACATTTTTGTAGTTAATCAATTATTTATGTACATGAAAACCTTTCTGAAATGACTATGAAAACCCTACCAAAATCCGTTGCCTGGTTTAGAAATTCTCAGTATCCAAACAATTTGGAATTTCGAATTTGCTTTATACTATGTAAAATGATGATGAGGAATGCTTTAATTTCATAGATGTCTGGTTTGAACAATATTTATGGTGATTCTGTCAATGCTTTGGATTATATATGAAATCAAATACAAAATAAAATTGTTGAAACGATTACCATCAGATTTTCTGAAAATTCGGACAATTCAATATATTTCGACCTTTTCCGGCAGTTCTGCCATATGATTACGAAATGAAATTTCGAAACACCAAGACTTATCTACTGCAGTTATTAAGAGGTTAAAATTTTCAAAAACTGTGGGACTAGTTCCTGCAGACATTACAGACAAGACGAACACGCGATCGAAGATGCCTTCATTCAATGCCCTCGCTATGCTTATCTTATCAATTAAAAATCGGTTGTACTACGTGTCGTTACAAACATTAATGTAATTTCATAATTTTTTAATTTCACACTAATGAGAATTGTATGACAATGAGAACAAAAGGATGTTTTATAAACATAACTAAAAATATGCTTTGACAAGATTGATTCATTTGTTTGTATTATAAAACAACTTCAACTTTTGAGAAGAGAATACTTTGTAATAATAAAATGATTAAATAATTAATTTCATGTAGCAAGTATAGTATGTCTAGAGAATATGGATCAACATAACAATAAGCATTAGTATTTTTAGACAGCCGAATCCCGATAATTCGAAATTGCGAATTTTTACGTGACTGTGATTAGGGGACCCATTATGTGCCGAACAATTCTCTCGA
The DNA here is from genome assembly GCA_037043315.1 of Amiota communis. Lineage (NCBI taxonomy): Eukaryota > Metazoa > Arthropoda > Insecta > Diptera > Drosophilidae > Amiota > Amiota communis. Next base: position 303,122 of record JBAMAV010001641.1, on the reverse strand, counting down.
CTTTTAGCTTTCACGGAGTCATTCAACATCTGAAGCCATGTGTCAAATAGATCCATTGTAGTCCACGCAGTGCTAATAATTTTTGGCAATCGTCTCACACCATTATCCAGTGTTTTTAAGTTACAGCCAATATCGCCGATTTAAGTTGTAGTATAAAACTTTTGTTCTGTTGATGGACGGCATTGAGATCGCGCTGTAAGTATATGGATGAGCCTGCAAATTTGTTGGAACATTTAAGTGCCGAGACTAAACCTTCTCCGGAGTCAAACTCAACGAACGTAGAGATCTTACCATCTCGATTACCAATCTTTTTTGATGTAAGACCTCTTCACATACCGTCTTCACTTCGCCATGGACTGTCTTGTTTACGGGCAGTCCTCTTAATATTAGGTTTCTGCATTTCATCAGTTACATTTGTGCAATCCGTTTTCGGTCAGCTTTCTTCTCTGCTTTCAATTGCTCTAACTCGCTTTTCATTTCCTCATTCTGTTGTTTCAATATTGACAAGTCTCTCCTAAAATGGCCTTGATATCTTCGAAGCTTGGGTATTCTAATTTGGTTTCCACCAACTTGATTGCATTTAATACATTCTGCAGGTTCACTTCTGATGAAAACATTCCTCGTGTCCGCTCTCCTGGCGATGTGCCCTCATCTTGGAGGTGTGCCCACATCTTGGATTTGTTTGGTTGGTGTGCGGTTGGTGTGCGGTTGATGTTTGGCATTGTACACGGCTACTGATCCTTCGTTATTTTAATTGTCAAAATTAAGAACCGCTTTAAGGAATATTTATTTATAGCATACGTTTATGCACAGTTGGCTGTGGTGTCTTGTGCTTTTCTAATTCCTTTTATTGTTTTGGATGTTGATTTTGTTGTTTTTAGCTAGAACCACTAACAATAGTTTTACGTGATTCCTGTTTAATAATATGGGATGAGTGCACAATGGCAAACTGTAAAGCTATTGAAGCAGTGGGCAGTGGCCAGAACATTGCGTGTTATAAGACAAGATTATCGGCAGGCCCATGGATGGCGTCACAATAATATTCTGTGATTATTTTAAGCAGGCATTACCTGTAATACTTTGAGGAACGAGGGTTAATAAAATTAAAGCATATATGAAGAGAGCTCGAGTATAGCGACATGTTATATCAATGCATTTAACATTAAATATGCGGGCACACACAGGAGGTTACCCAAATGCAAAAAAGTTTTCCGACTTTTTACTAAAAATTGGTGATGGAACATATCCACAAGTATCCAATCAAATTCATGGCTATGCGAAAGAACAATTCCGACACCACGCAACGATCAGGCTTCTGTAATTTATGATAGAATATTGTCGATTGTCCCAGGGACACTGAATTATCAATTTTTAAGTCCTCCTTAATTGTTTTAGGCACCAGATTGAAAGACTTCGCAACCAAACATTATTGAAGCAGAGATTTTGACACATTGCGGCAAATAAGGCAGCGTTTTTCATACCTCGGATTCCTCTAATTCCCAATAATTTTCCATTTTATTTCAAACGCGTTCAGTTTGCAGTGAGCTTATGTTATGCTCTGACAATCAACATTGTGCTTTGTTGGACAAACTCTTTCGGTAGTAGGCGTAGATTTGAGTGTTAGTTGCTTTCCGCATGGTTCTTTCATAATCTACCCCCTTTCAAAGACATTTTATACCACATTACGTTAGAGCATATGTAACATACGTCGACTAAAGAGAAATAAGAGCAGCCATGTCTAGCATAATGTGTGGATTCAGTTACATTATCTGTTATTTTGAACCCTGGTCACAATGTCTATCAGATGTCTATCTTATATAGCCTATTTATCTCATTACTCAACGTTATATCTCCGCATTGCTCATTATTCCTTGTATCTATTTGGTATAATAAATCTTAACCTAAATTCCAGATATGCATCCGTTTTCTTCCACTGCCGATACGGCAGACAATTGTTTTCCCAAAGCCTTTTTTTAAAGAAAATTCTTTGGATGTCGATAGATATTTTATTAGATAAATTTGAATCATCTGATAACTCATCATCTGTCAATGAGACTATGTGCACGAAGTTGTCTTCACTTAATTGTTCATCCTAGAACAGCTTAATGACTATCAGCCACAATTTGCTGCATTGATGGGTCCCACACAGTTTCCCAGTGCCTCACGCTCTTGTTGCCATCTATCGAATTCAAAGAAAGTGTTATTTGTATCGTCTTCTTCTGCGTCCCCCTAAATTTAATTTGCGTTTTCCGCATTCCCTATTCTAAGAAGATATTTTCGGAAGTAACCGTGTCCCGATAGCAGTTGTGTGATGTATAAATTAAAGTCACCCCACTGTCTTCTTAGCCTTGGATTCATATTTGGAATAAGTTTAGGTATGCTTCAGTCTTTTATTTCTGCAGTGCATCGCTACTGCCACAGCTGTGAGGATTGCGCTCTGAGCGCTTGTCTTGTCGCGTTTGTCAGATTGTGCCAATGATTACCAATACTGCTGCTTTCGACACCGTGCGATAGGATGAGGTTACAAGAAGAGCTGCAATTCTTTGTATTCTTCCCATTACTTTTCTTCTTGTTTCCACTCTCAATGCATCAGCCCACACTTCGCTTCCATTAAGCATTATCGACAGCGTTGTGTGAAAAAGAAGCTTTCGCCTACTAGTAAGTGGTCCTCCTCAGTTTGCTGATTTTTCTGCTGCATGTTGAATTAAATCAACAATATCAAATGATAATTAAATAAATTTGCAACTAGTATTAAAGAAAGGCCTAGTACGTAATGAAGCAAGCGCTTAATTCCCAGTTAAATTAAGAAAAATAATATGGTATGCTTTTCTTGAAGTACTCGCATATTTCAAAGAACAACAATATATTGGATTTTCCTAATAAGTTATAAGTAGAAAAAGCTTTATCATTATGTTGAAAGCTTGAAAGAAATTGGTTCTTATTTTCGGTTAATTTTATAGCTTACCATAAGCTTTTCAAGTGTCTTTCTAAACTTAGCTAGCTTTTCGTTTCAAGTGGCGTTATGTTTGAAAAGATTTGAACTCTTATTTGATATATAATAGAGATTCTTTAGTTGAGCTTTACAGGAGAGTTACCTTATTCTTCTTAACCAATGTTTAGTCAGTTTGCAAATCAATTGCATCAGTTACTTTTATTATAGCTAGGGGCAACCCTGTGCAATGCCAGAGATTGGCGATATTTGAAGATTAAAAGAAGAGGAGCGTTTGCTTTGAGAGCAATGTCCTATAACGTCCAATATGAAAGTTTGTTTCCATAGGCTTAAATTTTAAAATACCAAAATTAACCGAAACAATTTTTGTAGGAAAAAAAAAACACTTTTATGAAAAAAGTCTTGCTTGTAGATCATTATGGGTTAGACATCGCAGGCCTACGACATATAATAAGCCAGAAAATGGGAAGTTTAAGAACCGTGTAAAATGATTAAAGTTGTCATAGGGTCCACACTCAAGAATCACTGGAAAATTTCAATGCCCAAAGTTTTTATTGATATTTGTCAGTTATATATTCTTAGTTTCCATTTTAGTAGTAGTTTTTGATACTAGTCCCTTTATTGTTTGAGAACACTTGTTTTTAACTTTGACATATTGTTTGTTATGTTCTTTTATGCCTACAACGTAAGAGATCAAGAATACCGTATTGAAAATTAGAATCTGACGCTAACCGATGTATGTTCATATGTTAAGAAATGGTGTGAAATTTACTTTGAAAGTCATTGTTTTCTAAGCCTTGTCTAGAATATGTAAGATGAGATAACCTTGTCTACAGATGAAAAATTCCGGGTCAATTCACCAACTAACAACCAGTCGAGCCAAATCTGTCTGAATAGTCAGACCGGTACGCAGAAAATCTTTTAACGAAATGTCGTTTCGTGAGGCCCAAAAAGCGTAAAACACGACACGCACTTTCATTGACTTACTTTCTGGACTTATTATTGCATGGTGTGTGATAGGACTCAATGCAACTCTTTCTCTGACGAGACTGTCACGGTATGACCAAGATAAAAATACCATGCTCAACTGATTCAAATATATTCTTTTCTTTTCTTTGTTATTTCTGAAACTCTATCAAGTTTAATTCAGAAAACCTTCCAATATCTTACTTGAGAATATTCAATACTTCGAAATATGAACTTTCTTTTCATTTTCTTTCTTTTATTTATCATTATTTGTGTGTATTCCTGTGAGAAATATCTTGATGTAATTTATATAATTTGTGGTCTTCACCAATAAGATCATAGGCAACAGAACTTTTGACATGTGGTAACATAGTTGCCTAAATGTAATTAAGCTTATTTCCATTTAAATCGAATAAGTAAGTATGAAGTTTGCTGTACTCTGTACTCCATACCTGCATAAATACATTTATGAAGGCGGGAGAAGAAGCATTATTCGTGTGGTTTCTTGATAGTAGAATCAGATGTTGATGTTTTGATGTTTGGCTGACAATACAAACGATTATATACTTAAATCTTTATATTACAATTGTTTCCGGTTTAGTAATAATGCTACAAATGACTTTTAGAATACTTCACTTGACGTTTTTTTGCCTTCTACACCCAATTGCGACTATCATCTCATATGCTATCATCTTCTTTTTAGTTTTGGCTGGAGTGGGCGTGAATGTCGATTTATCCTCAGTCATCGATGCATAAATCAGAAGTAGCACCGGCAGCTGTTGGGTTGGCATTGGCTAATGCTTTAGTTTCATCGGTATCACTGGCCTCGGCGGACGCACCTGATGCTCCTTTAACATCTTTCTTTTCCTTGAAGTCGCCTGTGCTTTCAGCTACCGCTATACTCTTTCGTTCAGCTTTACATTGCGCTTTCTTTCCGGGTTTTTGTTTCGCCTTCCAGATAACGTATAACTAATTTATTTCCCGATTCTTCATTTGCATCATAAAACTCCTCGATGCAGTCATCCCAGCTATTTTCACTTTTTAAACTTTGTTGTGGATGGCACAAGCATGGACATGTCAACATAGTTTCCATTGCGTAATGGAATATTTGCTACATATAATCTTGCCCAGCACCAATTCTGGGGAAAAGGGATCACTAGTTCTAGGGAAATGTTCATACAGTCGTCATAAAAACAGTTATAAAATTCTTCTCCGACATCATTATCTTCATGTACATCGATATCGATATAAAGTACAGGCTGTTTATTAATAACTCCTAGATTCCAATATCATTGACAGCACAAACCAGATGCATTTTTAGCATAATTCAATCCACTTCCCCAATTGATACAAATTTCCGAAGCTTCTTTATTCAATTTTACGGTAGTGGTAACAGAACCACCAAAGTTCTCGTCAATAACATTGAAGATCTGCATTTTTGTGTTATATTCGGTCATAATATCCAATCATATGGACTTCAGGAATCTCACTTGTTCATAGGAATGAAATTTCGTCATCTCATTGATAGTAGATGAAGTCGCAAGATCTCCATTTTTCCGGTAGGGTCTGTGGCTCAGTAATAAATTATGAATCATGCGTTTACGACGAGGCTTCATGAGATGTCCTTGGCCAGAATAATAATCTTCAATTGTAAAAGTTGATTTCAACTATTATATATAATTTACAATAATATGAATCGCACCAGCCCAACATCTTTTTCTGTTTGTTAATCCAATGTCGATCGCAAGTTTACAGAATACAGAGAAAATTCATTATTTCTTTTCGTCCATAAGTTCATGGGGTCATTAAACATCTGAAGCCATTCTTATAATCCATTGTCGTCCACGCCTTCTGGTGTTTTTATTTTTGAAAAGCATTAAATAAAATATCATATAGGCAGGTACGGAGTACAGAGTATAGCAAACTTCATACAAATACGATTTTAATGGAAATAAGCTTAACCTTCGTCTGCTCCTTGTGTGAATAATCACACAAATCAATCAAGTTCTTAATGAATGGTCCTGAAACTTCTTGACTTTGTTAACAATAATAATTTGAAGATTATTAGCATTACCCCATAAAAAAACACCCTTGGCAGGACATATTCAAAAACTTACGTTGTTTAATTATAAATCGATAAATGGTTTACAAAATGCTTACTAGAAATTCTTTTTCTCCAAAGGTTCTCCAATTCTTACTACATACAAACTTAAGAGTGTAATCCTTAGCTTTATGTTAACAGTGATCAGATCATTCCAGGAGACACTCTACCCCCAAATATATTTATTACTACTTCAGTTGAATTTCTCTATTTCTGCGTTTGTTTATTTATTTATTTACACCGTAAGCTTATAGTTACAGAGAAGCAACAACTATAGTTGCTGGGGCTTTCCGCTTTTGTATTTCAAAGTGCTAGTACAATTTTTAAGGAGTTAATTTATTTATTATTATCTTTTGGGTTATATTTTTAACGCATTTAAAAACTTATATGGACAATTTCTGACTTTTTACCAATAAAAATAAGTAACCACAAAATCGGTACATGTAACATATATGTTTACAGTTTTACAAATTTCAAAATTAAGCAAAGACTATTGAATTATTGTTATTATTGGGGTTAAAAAGGCAGATATGCGTACCACATAGCCTCTATCTGTCAACTTTCCTACTCTCACCTTCACGTGGTAAACCCTGTTAATCCCTAGCACTCTTTCGAACGATCGGGTAACCAACCCCGGTGTAGTACATGGAGCGGGAGTCAAACGAGAGAGGGAGAAACTTCCAGCGTCTGGCCATCACAGTAGATGCGGCTGGAAGCGGGCGTCTGACATGCAGCATGCGGCTCGCTATACAAACGTGTTTAAAATGGTCATTGTTGGAGACCTGAAATTTTCAACACGTATCCCACTGACGCACAAGGGGTTGCGCAAGGTTGGTAACCTAGCCATAAAACTAAATTACCCAAGAAACGGAAAATAGCCTCGGAGTCTAGTTTCCGCCCTATGCACTAACTAAAGTGCGGCACTATATCATAAATTTAATTTGTAATGTAGTGTCAAGGAATGTATATATATATTGAATTATTGTAGTTATGTAGGTTTACCCGTCCGTATGTTCATCTATCATCGAATAAGTTGAACTTACACAAGAATAGATTGTGAATACCACTTGAGGATTCTCTTCAACATGTTGTTTAAGAATGCAAGAATTATGCCAAACAAACTTTGGATTAAAAAGTATCGATGCTTTTATCTTCATCTTCCGATTCTTGTTAGAGTTCTGATAGAGTCTGTCAATTACCCTTATCATATTGGCAACTCCTACCGCAAATCTGCTACAAAGTCTTCCAATTAGGCACTGTACTATTAGTACACATATGAACATTTATTCACTTTACGCCATGTAAGCCGTGTAATGAAGTGCTTATGCAACCTATGTCACCAAGGGAAACGAGACATTAATCGATAACATAAATTAATTAGAAGTGCATGAAAATGGTCCATCCATCTATTATACCAACTGAGTTTTAAGAAATTTTCCAATACTTTCAGGTTGTCATAGTTTCCTTTAGCTTAGGGTTGCCTACATTGTGAAACTTCTTTTCTGATCAAGGTTACCACAGAATACATCGAATCGATTGTTGAATCTGTCATCTGTAGGTTTTTACATAAAAATAACCACTTTCAATTTGGATGTCATCGTGAACACATTAAAAGTAGAATTTTTTGTCCAGAAAAAAAATAAAAATACAATAAATTAATAATTTTTTTATGGGTAAGTGTTGTTTCATTACTTTTGACTAGATTCTTATAGCTAACCCCTTGGTCTTTTAGCAAACATCAAGCAGCAGCGACGAGAACAACAGCAGCAGCAAGAGCAGCAAAAAAAAAAAAAAACCGAGTCACAACCAGCTGATATGATGCCGAACTTCTTTCTGTATTTAATATGAATGAGTTAACATTTTGATGAATTATGGGTAAGTAAATTGTTATAAATTTGTGCCATTTGTCTAGATAAACTTGTGTTTTGTTTTAACAATAATTTCAGCTTAATAATGAACAAGATACTCTTGGAATCCTTTAATTTTGGGTAAGTGTTTTTGCTTTTCTTTTGTCTATTTGTCTATTAAGATTTTGTTTTGTGCTCTATAACCATTAATGGGTTGACCACTTTTGTAGTCATTTATCCAAAGATGGTAGAGTACAGCTACATTCTATTAAAAGGGTCTGTTACTGATTTAGTATAGCCGACCATATGCCAAATTAATCTAACATATAGAGTAGGTAGCCAAGGTGGTAGCCAAAACAAGCATCCTAAAAATGCTGGACAGAAGTAGTAAATGAGACTAATGATCTCTTTCTCTTCTTGATTTCTTAAACTTCAGCAAAAATCGATTGCAAAGACAGACTTCCAGCCTAGCACCATGTCTGCTTATAAGGCATTGTCCAGTAGAGTTTTCCAGCAAGGTTAACGTTAAAAACTCCTCAATACCCTACGATCTGCACCAGATAAACATTGAAAAATGTTGAATTATCATTGAGAGAATTGCGACTCTGTTTTGTCTTCCTATAACTTTGCGATATTGAGACTATGAATTTGATTGCAGGCATACTGTTAGAAGATATGACAATATTCCTTGTACAGATGACATTTCCCTAAAGTTGTCAATCACCGTGATATCTACTTGGTAGACGCTGTAGCAATCAGGTTTGGTTAAACACCGAGCGTCGCCTTGAGATAGCTTACGGCGTAACATTAATAATAAGTAGTCCCTTCTATACAGAGAAAAGGTGACCATGGTGAATCCGTTAAATAATGAATACCAGAGAATGTGATATAGTTTCTGATATTTAAGAGTAAAAGAATCTGTTAGTTTCTGTGTATTCAATGGCCGGTTTGTGAAGTCCATGAACAGCACTCTATAATTTTGCGTTTTGCAAACATTTATAACTATATGTATGTTTTGTTTATTTCTTTTTTATTTCAGGAAATCTTCCAATTCCAATGTTTCTCATCGTTGTATCGTTTTTTTTTGTTTATTCCTTTGTAAAACGGATGTTTAGTAAATTTCTGTTTCTATTCGTTTCTTTTAGTCTGTTCTCGAATTTAGATACATTTTGTTATTTTGGTTTTTTTAAAGTTTTCCATGTTTACTTGTCTTTCTCCTTAGATGCAATTCATTTGTTGTAAGTTTATACTTCAACCAAACCTTTTCATCAATATAATCAGACAGAACTACAAAAATGTAGTTCCCATAATATCATAGTTGCCTCCTATTACAAAATTGCTTTCATTAAATCATATTATTTTCATTTGAATCGAAATTGCTTTACTCCTTACTTATGTGAACACAGTTTACCACCATTCATTCTTGCCGATTTTGGTTTTAAAAAGATTTAAGTGGCTATGTCGTCGTAAGGCTTATGTGATTTGATCATACGTGTTTTGATACCTGTTATTTCTTGTAAATGGATTTGAATTTCTACTCTTTATCTGCTGATGAAAGAAACAGTTCCATTTTCTTCTCCCCACTTGACTATCAATGTTGCCTATTAAAAATTAAACAATAAAAAAATAATTTTGTATATTATTTTTCACTTCTCTTTTGTAGCTAAACCCTTTATCGGTAAAATAAATATGAATAGGAAAAAATATAGTTTTCCGATCTGTTAGAATATCTACTAGTTATGCACTGCGTAGTGAGAACATCTACCCCATGGTATTCTTTACATCATGCATATAGAAGATACGCCATGATAGCCCACTGATTTTGTAGTTATCAGACTTCCACCAACTTATGTTAGCGAGTGCCACGAAGTGGCTGTTTGGTTATGCAGCCAATGTACCAAAAGATTACAGGTCGCCATGGGCGCTGGTAATTTGGTGAATAAAACTAATAAAATACACATAGAAATGATTTGCATTGGGAGAATAAATCGTGAAGCTTTCTCCGTACGTTCGTCCGTCGATCGAACCAACTAAGTTTACTAAGGAAATTCCATCATTCCATGGCTTCTGGCTTCTGAAAAAAACATTGCCAGCTTCGGGTTGCTTAGTTTCTTCTGATTAAGGTTACCATCAATTGTATTTAAAATAAATCGCAAACATTGTTTCGATAAGTATGCTTTGACTACTGAATCTGTCATCATTATATTTTATACTTTTATACAAAAAAAATCAGTTTATCACTATTATAAAAGAAGTCTTTTTTTTTTTTGTTAAAATCAAATAGAAATTGTGATAATTTTCAATGACCGTAAATATTTTTGTAATTGTCAATTAAAATGGAAATTAAAGAGTAAGTGTTAGTATGTAAGTGACTTGGGTCATTAACATGAGCATCGCTTCAGTGCACAAGATCGTTTCTTCGGCCTGCATGAGCGACGCTTTGGACGACAGGTTCGTCGTTTCTTCGGTCTGCAGGAGCGTCGTCTGGCACAGCACGGATCTTCATTCTCATCATCATACGTGTGAAGGTTTTTGAAATCGATTTGTGCTTGTGCCTTACAGTACTCCAAGAAGCGATAGTGCAGAAATTCACTGATTTAAATTCTCCTAAAATAAGTAATCTTACCACTATTTGCTTATCAATTCTACTCTTTATCTACTGTTGTCTATAAAATTTGTCTATTGAGATTTTAAAAATAAACAAAAACTATTAAATTGATTTTCCTTTAAATTTTCCAGGAAAAACAAAAGCAAACCTTTAACCAAGTGGAGTCCTTACCACTGTTGCTTAGTTTCTTCTGGTCAAGGTTACCACCAATTGTATTGAAAATTGTTTCGATAAGTATGCTTGCAATATACAAATTGTGAAAATTTTCAATGACCGTAAATATTTTTGTTATTGTCAATTCTAATGGAAACAATAATATCAGAAAAAACAAAAGCAAATCGACAAACAATAAGCAAAGGAAAGTAGTAATTACGCAACCTCACCTCAGCTCATAGTCAATATTGCGGGTAAGTGTTTGCACTTCAATTTTGTCCATAATTGATTTATGTTGTGGACTTTTTCCATTTTTATTTCAGGATAATCTCCAATTTAATAGAATCCTTTCGCGTTGCTTCCATTTATTTGATTTTTTTTTTTTATTTATTTCCGTTATAGTTAGATTTTTTTTAGAATAAATGAGTAATGACTGACAGACAGACAAACAGACAGATGACTAAATAAGATTATATGCAATAACGGCCTAGATTTAGACAGTGGTTTGTACAATTCTTAGTTGCAGATAACAAATTTGCTTTAATTAAATTATTTTATTTCATTCAAAGTCAATCATGTAGTGGTGTCTCTCCCATGCAACTATTTTAACATATTTTATTTATTTGGATTTCCGTAATTTTTTATTTTTGAGAATGTTTCTGTTTCAATGCAATTTTTATCATATTTTCGTATAATTTGACTTAATATGCTTAAGAGTTGCATTTATTTTTTGATGATTTATGTTTATGATTTATTTTCTGATCATCTTTATGCAATTGCGAAGTCTGCATAAGTTTTAATAAATTGTAGTGCGATCGCTTGATGGGTCTAAAAGCGTGGACTAATGCCCCAGAAAGAAATGGACCTAGGGTTTATTTTATACATTTTTTATTTTAAATTTTCCAAATTCCAAAATATTAAATTAAAAAAATTTTTGAAAATTATTTAGTTTGTCCTTTTCCATTTTTTTTTTTAATCTTTCTTTTCCTCAATTCAAAAATCTTCCATTCCATTCACAGTAATATTTTCCAAAGAAATTTCATCAATTTTTATACCTTTCTGGGTCATTGTTCCTTGCTTGTAGAACCATCTTGCGATCCAACCATATATTATATTTTGTTTGAAAATTAGTCCTCTTTTTTGTTTCAATTCAACGGACATAGTGTGAAGAAATAAAACAAACAAATTTCGCTTGAGTTCAATTTTACTAAAGAAATTCCCGATTTCAAATGTATTCTTTTGTTCCTTTGTTTTGATTTATGATATAATTTTTTAAGTGATTTTTATAAATAAGTTTTTTTTTGCAGATAATTTCATGCATAACGTTAAACTCGTATATTTTAATTAAAAATTATTCAAAGGTGTTCTTGTGCCATACAGTATTCCAAGTGTTTCACAAAGTTCCTTATCCCTACTTATTCCAGTTATCTATCTTTTTAAGAAGTCCAGGGTATTCAAATGGAATTAATTAGTATTTTTTTTATATTTAGTCTGTTATCGTTTTGTTATTGTATTTATTTTTTATATTCATTCTTCATTGAAATTGTTTTTATTCAAAATTCTAAATTCTAATCCTTTTTCTTTGTATTTTTATATTATATTATTTAATGTTTAGTTTTTAAGGTTTTTTTTCATATTATTGGTTTGAATTTCAACAAAATCCTTCTTACAAATTCACAAATTGCAAGTGCATACCTACGCAATCCTAAATTTGCATGATTGATATATTTCTGTCAGCACGAGTATATGCAATAGTATATTAATAAATGTATATTGTCACGTTGATTGCTCTTTACAGTTATGCAATACAATATTATTATTTTATACAATGTACTGACATAACCATATTATAATATATTGTCCTTTCTTGTTTTCTTATTCTTGTATTAAATTTTTGTATTCATACGCCCTTGAAAGTTGTTTTTAATCAAAATTCAAAGTTTTAATCCTTTTCCTTTTTATTTAATACTATCCAAATTTTGATGTTGTTTTTTTTAGAGTGAATTTTGTATTTATTTATTTTATTAATTACTTATTATTGTTATTAATTTTTACAAGTGTTTCCTAATGAAAAATATATGAATACATTTTCCTTAATTTCTCTATAATCATTTTGGATCATAGTCATCATAGCTTGAACGGCGGTCATGGTTTCTTGACTTATTGTAATTGCTCTTGTTAGTTGTTTGACGTCTGTATCTTAGAAGAACAATACATAAAACAATTTAATACAAAATTTCAACACAAGTACTTAGGATATTAGCATTGTACAAACCAAATTTAGGTAGTACTACCTCTTATGAGTTCTGAGAAAAAGGCGTTTCAGGATATACATACCTATCTATATAGGTATAATATTTGTTTAATTTCTTGTTGTTTTTATTTTCTTGCATTTGAAATATCTACTAATGTTATTAAAAAAACATCAACTGACCACTCGTCGTCACTGATTGTGATTGTATGTGGCGTCTCTGATTTTCTCCCACTACATGTGATAAATGATGTGATGCACTTTATTTGTCCAATTATATGTGCAGTTCTAATCTTTTAAATGTCAAAATTTTAGTTATGGTGGTAACTCTTCTGCTCGTATAAGCGACGAACAATGTGGTGTCTTGTGACGAACAGGGAATCTATGTGTAGTAGTTGTTGGAGTGGAAGGGGTTTTGTATTTCTAAAGGATCGTAGAAGGTAGATGTGCAGGAGATATTTTGAGGTTTGATAGTTGTTTTGTTGTTATTTGTTGCACTGGAAGTTGAAGATGGCAATGGCAGATCATGTCAATGAATTTGGCTCGCAAGGTAAGTGAAAGTGAAGTAAAGAACTTGATATAAAGATTTTCTATTATATGGCGTCCTTTATAATAGATCGGTTGAATAATGCTCGAATATTGTTTGAATGTCGTGGCTTCTACTACTATGCATCTATTGAAAACTACGATTTGATATGAGGGACATATTTCGAAGATTCCTAACTGCTTGGCTGGCGCCTTACTAAAACAACTTACTCATATATACATTCCTCCAATTATCTTTTATAATTAAGGTATACAAACCTGAGTTCCATGTAAATTTATCATTTTACTAATCATAATCTTCATCTATTTCATTGTTTAGCAAGAAATCACGGAGAAAAACAAATTATGGATTGAATTGATTGTACTCTAAACGTGCGAAGAAGAATTTGATGCATCAATGGTTTTCGATTAAACTTAAATTATATGCTCACTACAAAATAACAACAACATCATTAACTTTGAGAGCGAACACAATTTCGTGAGTGAATTGTCCAGTCTATGATGTACTTAATTGATTTGGGCAATACTTTTGTGCGAACTCAGTTAACAATAAATAAGAGCAAAATAAACAATACCATCAACACACGCACTCTCCCTCTCTCTCTTGCTCAGCTCTCAGTGAACATCATAATACAGAGAGAAAAGAACGAATTCCTATAATGAATAACGCAATACTCTTGTGCGTACCCAGTTATTAGTAAATAAGAGGCAAAAATACAACAATAACAACAATTACACAAAATTCAACAAGCAACGAAAATGATGACTGAAGAAGAAATACACATTTTTGTAGTTAATCAATTATTTATGTACATGAAAACCTTTCTGAAAAAATTCTTGAAATGACTATGAAAACCCTACCAAAATCCGTTGCCTGGTTTAGAAATTCTCAGTATCCAAACAATTTGGAATTTCGAATTTGCTTTATACTATGTAAAATGATGATGAGGAATGCTTTAATTTCATAGATGTCTGGTTTGAACAATATTTATGGTGATTCTGTCAATGCTTTGGATTATATATGAAATCAAATACAAAATAAAATTGTTGAAACGATTACCATCAGATTTTCTGAAAATTCGGACAATTCAATATATTTCGACCTTTTCCGGCAGTTCTGCCATATGATTACGAAATGAAATTTCGAAACACCAAGACTTATCTACTGCAGTTATTAAGAGGTTAAAATTTTCAAAAACTGTTGGATTAGTTCCTGCAGACATTACAGACATTACAGACAAGACGAACACGCGATCGAAGATGCCTTAATTCAATGCCCTCGCTATGCTTATCTTATCAATTAAAAATCGGAACAATGATACTCGGTTGTACTACGTGTCGTTACAAACATTAATGTAATTTCATAATTTTTTAATTTCACACTAATGAGAATTGTATGGCAATGAGAAAAAAAAGGATGTTTTATAAACATAATTAAAAATATGCTTTGACAAGATTGATTCATTTGTTTGTATTATAAAACAACTTCAACTTTTGAGAAGAGAATACTTTGTAATAATAAAATGATTAAATAATTAATTTCATGTAGCAAGTATAGTATGTCTAGAGAATATGGATCAACATAACAATTAGCATTAGTATTTTTATACAGCCGAATCCCGATAGTTCGAAATTGCGAATTTTTACGTGACTGTGATTAGGGGACCCATTATGTGCCGAACAATTCTCTCGACTTTTAGCTTTCACGGAGTCATTCAACATCTGAAGCCATGTGTCAAATAGATCCATTGTAGTCCACGCAGTGCTAAAATTTTTTGGCAATCGTCTCACACCATTATCCAGTGTTTTTAAGTTACAGCCAATATCGCCGATTTAAGTTGTAGTATAATACTTTTGTTCTGTTGATGGACGGCATTGAGATCGCACTCTAAGTATATGGATGAGCCTGCGAATTTGTTGGAACATTTAAGTGCCGAGACTAAACCTTCTCCGGAGTCAAACTCAACGAACGTAGAGATTTTACCATCTCGATTACCAATCTTTTTTGATGTAAGACCTCTTCACATACCGTCTTCACTTCGCCATGGACTGTCTTGTTTACGGGCAGTCCTCTTAATATTAGGTTTCTGCATTTCATCAGTTACATTTGTGCAATCCGTTTTCGGTCAGCTTTCTTCTCTGCTTTCAATTGCTCTAACTCGCTTTTCATTTCCTCATTCTGTTGTTTCAATATTGACAAGTCTCTCCTAAAATGGCCTTGATATCTTCGAAGCTTGGGTATTCTAATTTGGTTTCCACCAACTTGATTGCATTTAATACATTCTGCAGGTTCACTTCTGATGAAAACATTCCTCGTGTCCGCTCTCCTGGCGATGTGCCCTCATCTTGGAGGTGTGCCCACATCTTGGATTTGTTTGGTTGGTGTGCGGTTGGTGTGCGGTTGATGTTTGGCATTGTACACGGCTACTGATCCTTCGTTATTTTAATTGTCAAAATTAAGAACCGCTTTAAGGAATATTTATTTATAGCATACGTTTATGCACAGTTGGCTGGTGTCTTGTGCTTTTCTAATTCCTTTTATTGTTTTGGATGTTGATTTTGTTGTTTTTAGCTAGAACCACTAACAATAGTTTTACGTGATTCCTGTTTAATAATATGGGATGAGTGCACAATGGCAAACTGTAAAGCTATTGAAGTAGTGGGCAGTGGCCAGAACATTGCGTGTTATAAGACAAGATTATCGGCAGGCCCATGGATGGCGTCACAATAATATTCTGTGATTATTTTAAGCAGGCATTACCTGTAATACTTTGAGGAACGAGGGTTAATAAAATTAAAGCATATATGAAGAGAGCTCGAGTATAGCGACATGTTATATCAATGCATTTAACATTAAATATGCGGGCACACACAGGAGGTTACCCAAATGCAAAAAAGTTTTCCGACTTTTTACTAAAAATTGGTGATGGAACATATCCACAAGTATCCAATCAAATTCATGGCTATGCGAAAGAACAATTCCGACACCACGCAACGATCAGGCTTCTGTAATTTATGATAGAATATTGTCGATTGTCCCAGGGACACTGAATTATCAATTTTTAAGTCCTCCTTAATTGTTTTAGGCACCAGATTGAAAGACTTCGCAACCAAACATTATTGAAGCAGAGATTTTGACACATTGCGGCAAATAAGGCAGCGTTTTTCATACCTCGGATTCCTCTAATTCCCAATAATTTTCCATTTTATTTCAAACGCGTTCAGTTTGCAGTGAGCTTATGTTATGCTCTGACAATCAACATTGTGCTTTGTTGGACAAACTCTTTCGGTAGTAGGCGTAGATTTGAGTGTTAGTTGCTTTCCGCATGGTTCTTTCATAATCTACCCCCTTTCAAAGACATTTTATACCACATTACGTTAGAGCATATGTAACATACGTCGACTAAAGAGAAATAAGAGCAGCCATGTCTAGCATAATGTGTGGATTCAGTTACATTATCTGTTATTTTGAACCCTGGTCACAATGTCTATCAGATGTCTATCTTATATAGCCTATTTATCTCATTACTCAACGTTATATCTCCGCATTGCTCATTATTCCTTGTATCTATTTGGTATAATAAATCTTAACCTAAATTCCAGATATGCATCCGTTTTCTTCCACTGCCGATACGGCAGACAATTGTTTTCCCAAAGCCTTTTTTTAAAGAAAATTCTTTGGATGTCGATAGATATTTTATTAGATAAATTTGAATCATCTGATAACTCATCATCTGTCAATGAGACTATGTGCACGAAGTTGTCTTCACTTAATTGTTCATCCTAGAACAGCTTAATGACTATCAGCCACAATTTGCTGCATTGATGGGTCCCACACAGTTTCCCAGTGCCTCACGCTCTTGTTGCCATCTATCGAATTCAAAGAAAGTGTTATTTGTATCGTCTTCTTCTGCGTCCCCCTAAATTTAATTTGCGTTTTCCGCATTCCCTATTCTAAGAAGATATTTTCGGAAGTAACCGTGTCCCGATAGCAGTTGTGTGATGTATAAATTAAAGTCACCCCACTGTCTTCTTAGCCTTGGATTCATATTTGGAATAAGTTTAGGTATGCTTCAGTCTTTTATTTCTGCAGTGCATCGCTACTGCCACAGCTGTGAGGATTGCGCTCTGAGCGCTTGTCTTGTCGCGTTTGTCAGATTGTGCCAATGATTACCAATACTGCTGCTTTCGACACCGTGCGATAGGATGAGGTTACAAGAAGAGCTGCAATTCTTTGTATTCTTCCCATTACTTTTCTTCTTGTTTCCACTCTCAATGCATCAGCCCACACTTCGCTTCCATTAAGCATTATCGACAGCGTTGTGTGAAAAAGAAGCTTTCGCCTACTAGTAAGTGGTCCTCCTCAGTTTGCTGATTTTTCTGCTGCATGTTGAATTAAATCAACAATATCAAATGATAATTAAATAAATTTGCAACTAGTATAAAAGAAAGGCCTAGTACGTAATGAAGCAAGCGCTTAATTCCCAGTTAAATTAAGAAAAATAATATGGTATGCTTTTCTTGAAGTACTCGCATATTTCAAAGAACAACAATATATTGGATTTTCCTAATAAGTTATAAGTAGAAAAAGCTTTATCATTATGTTGAAAGCTTGAAAGAAATTGGTTCTTATTTTCGGTTAATTTTATAGCTTACCATAAGCTTTTCAAGTGTCTTTCTAAACTTAGCTAGCTTTTCGTTTCAAGTGGCGTTATGTTTGAAAAGATTTGAACTCTTATTTGATATATAATAGAGATTCTTTAGTTGAGCTTTACAGGAGAGTTACCTTATTCTTCTTAACCAATGTTTAGTCAGTTTGCAAATCAATTGCATCAGTTACTTTTATTATAGCTAGGGGCAACCCTGTGCAATGCCAGAGATTGGCGATATTTGAAGATTAAAAGAAGAGGAGCGTTTGCTTTGAGAGCAATGTCCTATAACGTCCAATATGAAAGTTTGTTTCCATAGGCTTAAATTTTAAAATACCAAAATTAACCGAAACAATTTTTGTAGGAAAAAAAAAACACTTTTATGAAAAAAGTCTTGCTTGTAGATCATTATGGGTTAGACATCGCAGGCCTACGACATATAATAAGCCAGAAAATGGGAAGTTTAAGAACCGTGTAAAATGATTAAAGTTGTCATAGGGTCCACACTCAAGAATCACTGGAAAATTTCAATGCCCAAAGTTTTTATTGATATTTGTCAGTTATATATTCTTAGTTTCCATTTTAGTAGTAGTTTTTGATACTAGTCCCTTTATTGTTTGAGAACACTTGTTTTTAACTTTGACATATTGATTGTTATGTTCTTTTATGCCTACAACGTAAGAGATCAAGAATACCGTATTGAAAATTAGAATCTGACGCTAACCGATGTATGTTCATATGTTAAGAAATGGTGTGAAATTTACTTTGAAAGTCATTGTTTTCTAAGCCTTGTCTAGAATATGTAAGATGAGATAACCTTGTCTACAGATGAAAAATTCCGGGTCAATTCACCAACTAACAACCAGTCGAGCCAAATCTGTCTGAATAGTCAGACCGGTACGCAGAAAATCTTTTAACGAAATGTCGTTTCGTGAGGCCCAAAAAGCGTAAAACACGACACGCACTTTCATTGACTTACTTTCTGGACTTATTATTGCATGGTGTGTGATAGGACTCAATGCAACTCTTTCTCTGACGAGACTGTCACGGTATGACCAAGATAAAAATACCATGCTCAACTGATTCAAATATATTCTTTTCTTTTCTTTGTTATTTCTGAAACTCTATCAAGTTTAATTCAGAAAACCTTCCAATATCTTACTTGAGAATATTCAATACTTCGAAATATGAACTTTCTTTTCATTTTCTTTCTTTTATTTATCATTATTTGTGTGTATTCCTGTGAGAAATATCTTGATGTAATTTATATAATTTGTGGTCTTCACCAATAAGATCATAGGCAACAGAACTTTTGACATGTGGTAACATAGTTGCCTAAATGTAATTAAGCTTATTTCCATTTAAATCGAATAAGTAAGTATGAAGTTTGCTGTACTCTGTACTCCATACCTGCATAAATACATTTATGAAGGCGGGAGAAGAAGCATTATTCGTGTGGTTTCTTGATAGTAGAATCAGATGTTGATGTTTTGATGTTTGGCTGACAATACAAACGATTATATACTTAAATCTTTATATTACAATTGTTTCCGGTTTAGTAATAATGCTACAAATGACTTTTAGAATACTTCACTTGACGTTTTTTTGCCTTCTACACCCAATTGCGACTATCATCTCATATGCTATCATCTTCTTTTTAGTTTTGGCTGGAGTGGGCGTGAATGTCGATTTATCCTCAGTCATCGATGCATAAATCAGAAGTAGCACCGGCAGCTGTTGGGTTGGCATTGGCTAATGCTTTAGTTTCATCGGTATCACTGGCCTCGGCGGACGCACCTGATGCTCCTTTAACATCTTTCTTTTCCTTGAAGTCGCCTGTGCTTTCAGCTACCGCTATACTCTTTCGTTCAGCTTTACATTGCGCTTTCTTTCCGGGTTTTTGTTTCGCCTTCCAGATAACGTATAACTAATTTATTTCCCGATTCTTCATTTGCATCATAAAACTCCTCGATGCAGTCATCCCAGCTATTTTCACTTTTTAAACTTTGTTGTGGATGGCACAAGCATGGACATGTCAACATAGTTTCCATTGCGTAATGGAATATTTGCTACATATAATCTTGCCCAGCACCAATTCTGGGGAAAAGGGATCACTAGTTCTAGGGAAATGTTCATACAGTCGTCATAAAAACAGTTATAAAATTCTTCTCCGACATCATTATCTTCATGTACATCGATATCGATATAAAGTACAGGCTGTTTATTAATAACTCCTAGATTCCAATATCATTGACAGCACAAACCAGATGCATTTTTAGCATAATTCAATCCACTTCCCCAATTGATACAAATTTCCGAAGCTTCTTTATTCAATTTTACGGTAGTGGTAACAGAACCACCAAAGTTCTCGTCAATAACATTGAAGATCTGCATTTTTGTGTTATATTCGGTCATAATATCCAATCATATGGACTTCAGGAATCTCACTTGTTCATAGGAATGAAATTTCGTCATCTCATTGATAGTAGATGAAGTCGCAAGATCTCCATTTTTCCGGTAGGGTCTGTGGCTCAGTAATAAATTATGAATCATGCGTTTACGACGAGGCTTCATGAGATGTCCTTGGCCAGAATAATAATCTTCAATTGTAAAAGTTGATTTCAACTATTATATATAATTTACAATAATATGAATCGCACCAGCCCAACATCTTTTTCTGTTTGTTAATCCAATGTCGATCGCAAGTTTACAGAATACAGAGAAAATTCATTATTTCTTTTCGTCCATAAGTTCATGGGGTCATTAAACATCTGAAGCCATTCTTTAAATAGATCCATTGTCGTCCACGCCTTCTGGTGTTTTTATTTTTGAAAAGTATTAAATAAAATATCATATAGGCAGGTACGGAGTACAGAGTATAGCAAACTTCATACAAATACGATTTTAATGGAAATAAGCTTAACCTTCGTCTGCTCCTTGTGTGAATAATCACACAAATCAATCAAGTTCTTAATGAATGGTCCTGAAACTTCTTGACTTTGTTAACAATAATAATTTGAAGATTATTAGCATTACCCCATAAAAAAACACCCTTGGCAGGACATATTCAAAAACTTACGTTGTTTAATTATAAATCGATAAATGGTTTACAAAATGCTTACTAGAAATTCTTTTTCTCCAAAGGTTCTCCAATTCTTACTACATACAAACTTAAGAGTGTAATCCTTAGCTTTATGTTAACAGTGATCAGATCATTCCAGGAGACACTCTACCCCCAAATATATTTATTACTACTTCAGTTGAATTTCTCTATTTCTGCGTTTGTTTATTTATTTATTTACACCGTAAGCTTATAGTTACAGAGAAGCAACAACTATAGTTGCTGGGGCTTTCCGCTTTTGTATTTCAAAGTGCTAGTACAATTTTTAAGGAGTTAATTTATTTATTATTATCTTTTGGGTTATATTTTTAACGCATTTAAAAACTTATATGGCCAATTTCTGACTTTTTACCAATAAAAATAAGTAACCACAAAATCGGTACATGTAACATATATGTTTACAGTTTTACAAATTTCAAAATTAAGCAAAGACTATTGAATTATTGTAGTTATGTAGGTTTACCCGTCCGTATGTTCATCTATCATCGAATAAGTTGAACTTACACAAGAATAGATTGTGAATACCACTTGAGGATTCTCTTCAACATGTTGTTTAAGAATGCAAGAATTATGCCAAACAAACTTTGGATTAAAAAGTATCGATGCTTTTATCTTCATCTTCCGATTCTTGTTAGAGTTCTGATAGAGTCTGTCAATTACCCTTATCATATTGGCAACTCCTACCGCAAATCTGCTACAAAGTCTTCCAATTAGGCACTGTACTATTAGTACACATATGAACATTTATTCACTTTACGCCATGTAAGCCGTGTAATGAAGTGCTTATGCAACCTATGTCACCAAGGGAAACGAGACATTAATCGATAACATAAATTAATTAGAAGTGCATGAAAATGGTCCATCCATCTATTATACCAACTGAGTTTTAAGAAATTTTCCAATACTTTCAGGTTGTCATAGTTTCCTTTAGCTTAGGGTTGCCTACATTGTGAAACTTCTTTTCTGATCAAGGTTACCACAGAATACATCGAATCGATTGTTGAATCTGTCATCTGTAGGTTTTTACATAAAAATAACCACTTTCAATTTGGATGTCATCGTGAACACATTAAAAGTAGAATTTTTTGTCCAGAAAAAAAATAAAAATACAATAAATTAATAATTTTTTTATGGGTAAGTGTTGTTTCATTACTTTTGACTAGATTCTTATAGCTAACCCCTTGGTCTTTTAGCAAACATCAAGCAGCAGCGACGAGAACAACAGCAGCAGCAAGAGCAGCAAAAAAAAAAAAAACCGAGTCACAACCAGCTGATATGATGCCGAACTTCTTTCTGTATTTAATATGAATGAGTTAACATTTTGATGAATTATGGGTAAGTAAATTGTTATAAATTTGTGCCATTTGTCTAGATAAACTTGTGTTTTGTTTTAACAATAATTTCAGCTTAATAATGAACAAGATACTCTTGGAATCCTTTAATTTTGGGTAAGTGTTTTTGCTTTTCTTTTGTCTATTTGTCTATTAAGATTTTGTTTTGTGCTCTATAACCATTAATGGGTTGACCACTTTTGTAGTCATTTATCCAAAGATGGTAGAGTACAGCTACATTCTATTAAAAGGGTCTGTTACTGATTTAGTATAGCCGACCATATGCCAAATTAATCTAACATATAGAGTAGGTAGCCAAGGTGGTAGCCAAAACAAGCATCCTAAAAATGCTGGACAGAAGTGGAGAATGTGACTAATCATATCTTTCTCTTCTTGCTTTCCTAACCTTCAGCAAAAATCGATTCTAAAGACAGACTTCCAGTCTAGCACCATGTCTGCTTATAAGGCATTGTCCAGTAGAGTTTTCCAGCAAGGTTAACGTTAGAAACTCCTCAATGCCCTACGATCTGCACCAGATAAACATTGAAAAATGATGAATTATGAGAGAATTACGACTCTGTTTTGTCTTCCTATAAATAATAATAATAATACTAATAACGGGCCCGAAAGCACAGTGACCAATAAGATCTATTGTACATGGCCTTATTTAATAGAAACCCTATATGTTTAGAATTTTGATGAATCTTAACATTACTTGGGATTTGTTGTTCCACAATTTGTGTGGATTAATAACAGTGTCACCGAGGTGGTGAAGTCTTTGTCTACAGAGTGCAGGACATTTGCAGAGTATATGCTCTGAACTTTCTTTATCCATTTCACAAAATCGGCATACGTCAGTGTCGGAAAGACCTAACTTATTTTGATGATACCTTAGGTTGCAGTGACCCGTGAAGTATCCAGTCAAAATGCGTAAGTCTACTCTACTGAGTGAGAGAAGCTTATTCGAGATACTCTTTGAAAGAGTGAGGAATTGTTTTGCCTGGCGTTGTCCGGTAGAGTTCACCCAGTGTTTAAGAAATTTCTTTTCCTCAAGTTTCCTGATTTCTTCGTTTTTGTGGCTTTTCGAGAGACCACAGAAAGGCTCAGGACCGAAAAAGGGCATGATCGCCCCTTGTCTTCCTATAACTTTGGGATATTGAGACTATGAATTTGATTGCAGGCATACTGTTAGAAGATATGACAAAATTCCTTGTACAGATGATATTTCCCTAAAGTTGTCAATCACCGTGATATCCACTTGGTAGACGCTGGAGCAGTCAGGCATTTAAATTGTCCTTGTTTGGTTAAACACCGTGATTTGAACGTGGCCTTGGGACAGCTAACGGCGTAACAATATCAATAAGTAGTCCCTTCTATATCTAGAAAAGGACAGTATGGTGAATCCGTTAAATAATGCCTACCAGAGAATGTTAGATAGTTTCTGATTTTTAAGAGTAAAAGAATCTGTTAGTTTCTGTGTATTCAATGGCTGGTTTGTGAAATCCATAAAAAGCCCTCTATAATTTTGCGTTTTGCAAAGATTTATAACTATATGTACGTTTTGTTTTTTTCTTTTTATTTCAGGAAATCTTCCAATTCCAATGTTTCTCATCGTTGTATCGTTTTTGTTGTTTATTCCTTTGTAAAACGGATGTTTAGTAAATTTCTGTTTCTATTCGTTTCTTTTAGTCTGTTCTCGAATTTAGATACATTTTGTTATTTTGGTTTTTTTCAAGTTTTCCATGTTTACTTGTCTTTCTCTGAGAAACATATTAGATGCAATTCATTTGTTGTAAGTTTATACTTCAACCAAACCTTTTCAATAATATAATCATCAGACAGAACTACAAAAATGTGGTTACCACAATCTCATAGTTGCCTCCTATTACAAAATTGCTTTCATTAAATCATATTATTTTCATTTAAATCGAAATTGCTTTACTCCTTACTTATGTGAACACAGTTTACCACCATTCATTCTTGCCGATTTTGGTTTTAAAAAGATTCAAGTGGCTATGTCGTCGTTAGGCTTATGTGATTTGATCATACGTGTTTTGATACCTGTTATTTCTTGTAAATGGATTTGAATTTCTACTCTTTATCTGCTGATGAAAGAAACAGTTCCATTTTCTTCTCCCCACTTGACTATCAATGTTGCCTATTAAAAATTAAACAATAAAAAAATAATTTTGTATATTATTTTTCACTTCTCTTTTGTAGCTAAACCCTTTATCGGTAAAATAAATATGAATAGGAAAAAATATAGTTTTCCGATCTGTTAGAATATCTACTAGTTATGCACTGCGTAGTGAGAACATCTACCCCATGGTATTCTTTACATCATGCATATAGAAGATACGCCATGATAGCCCACTGATTTTGTAGTTATCACACTTCCACCAACTTATGTTAGCGAGTGCCACAAAGTGGCTGTTTGGTTATGCAGCCAATGTACCAAAAGATTACAGGTCGCCATGGGCGCTGGTAATTTGGTGAATAAAACTAATAAAATACACATAGAAATGATTTGCATTGGGAGAATAAATCGTGAAGCTTTCTCCGTACGTTCGTCCGTCGATCGAACCAACTAAGTTTACTAAGGAAATTCCATCATTCCATGGCTTCTGGCTTCTGAAAAAAACATTGTCTGTCATAAATTTGCCAGCTTCGGGTTGCTTAGTTTCTTCTGATTAAGGTTACCATCAATTGTATTTAAAATAAATCGCAAACATTGTTTCGATAAGTATGCTTTGACTACTGAATCTGTCATCATTATATTTTATACTTTTATACAAAAAAAATCAGTTTATCACTATTATAAAAGAAGTCTTTTTTTTTTTGTTAAAATCAAATAGAAATTGTGATAATTTTCAATAACCGTAAATATTTTTGTAATTGTCAATTATAATGGAAAGTAAAGGGTAAGTGTTAGTATGTAAGTGTATTGGGTCATTAACATGAGCATCGCTTCGGTGTACAAGATCGTTTCTTCGGTCTGCATAAACGGCGCTTTGGATGACAGGATCGTTTCTTCGGCCTGCATGAGCGACGCTTTGGACGACAGGTTCGTCGTTTCTTCGGTCTGCAGGAGCGTCGTCTGGCACTGCACGGATCTTCATTCTCATCATCATACGTGTGAAGGTTTTTGAAATCGATTTGTGCTTGTGCCTTACAGTACTCCAAGAAGCGATAGTGCAGAAATTCACTGATTTAAATTCTCCTAAAATAAGTAATCTTACCACTATTTGCTTATCAATTCTACTCTTTATCTACTGTTGTCTATAAAATTTGTCTATTGAGATTTTAAAAATAAACAAAAACTATTAAATTGATTTTCCTTTAAATTTTCCAGGAAAAACAAAAGCAAACCTTTAACCAAGTGGAGTCCTTACCACTGTTGCTTAGTTTCTTCTGGTCAAGGTTACCACCAATTGTATTGAAAATTGTTTCGATAAGTATGCTTGCAATATACAAATTGTGAAAATTTTCAATGACCGTAAATATTTTTGTTATTGTCAATTCTAATGGAAACAATAATATCAGAAAAAACAAAAGCAAATCGACAAACAATAAGCAAAGGAAAGTAGTAATTACGCAACCTCACCTCAGCTCATAGTCAATATTGCGGGTAAGTGTTTGCACTTCAATTTTGTCCATAATTGATTTATGTTGTGGACTTTTTCCATTTTTATTTCAGGATAATCTCCAATTTAATAGAATCCTTTCGCGTTGCTTCCATTTATTTGATTTTTTTTTTTTATTTATTTCCGTTATAGTTAGATTTTTTTTAGAATAAATGAGTAATGACTGACAGACAGACAAACAGACAGATGACTAAATAAGATTATATGCAATAACGGCCTAGATTTAGACAGTGGTTTGTACAATTCTTAGTTGCAGATAACAAATTTGCTTTAATTAAATTATTTTATTTCATTCAAAGTCAATCATGTAGTGGTGTCTCTCCCATGCAACTATTTTAACATATTTTATTTATTTGGATTTCCGTAATTTTTATTTTTGAGAATGTTTCTGTTTCAATGCAATTTTTATCATATTTTCGTATAATTTGACTTAATATGCTTAAGAGTTGCATTTATTTTTTGATGATTTATGTTTATGATTTATTTTCTGATCATCTTTATGCAATTGCGAAGTCTGCATAAGTTTTAATAAATTGTAGTGCGATCGCTTGATGGGTCTAAAAGCGTGGACTAATGCCCCAGAAAGAAATGGACCTAGGGTTTATTTTATACATTTTTTATTTTAAATTTTCCAAATTCCAAAATATTAAATTAAAAAAATTTTTGAAAATTATTTAGTTTGTCCTTTTCCATTTTTTTTTTTAATCTTTCTTTTCCTCAATTCAAAAATCTTCCATTCCATTCACAGTAATATTTTCCAAAGAAATTTCATCAATTTTTATACCTTTCTGGGTCATTGTTCCTTGCTTGTAGAACCATCTTGCGATCCAACCATATATTATATTTTGTTTGAAAATTAGTCCTCTTTTTTGTTTCAATTCAACGGACATAGTGTGAAGAAATAAAACAAACAAATTTCGCTTGAGTTCAATTTTACTAAAGAAATTCCCGATTTCAAATGTATTCTTTTGTTCCTTTGTTTTGATTTATGATATAATTTTTTAAGTGATTTTTATAAATAAGTTTTTTTTTGCAGATAATTTCATGCATAACGTTAAACTCGTATATTTTAATTAAAAATTATTCAAAGGTATTCTTGTGCCATACAGTATTCCAAGTGTTTCACAAAGTTCCTTATCCCTACTTATTCCAGTTATCTATCTTTTTAAGAAGTCCAGGGTATTCAAATGGAATTAATTAGTATTTTTTTTATATTTAGTCTGTTATCGTTTTGTTATTGTATTTATTTTTTATATTCATTCTTCATTGAAATTGTTTTTATTCAAAATTCTAAATTCTAATCCTTTTTCTTTGTATTTTTATATTATATTATTTAATGTTTAGTTTTTAAGTTTTTTTTTCATATTATTGGTTTGAATTTCAACAAAATCCTTCTTACAAATTCACAAATTGCAAGTGCATACCTACGCAATCCTAAATTTGCATGATTGATATATTTCTGTCAGCACGAGTATATGCAATAGTATATTAATAAATGTATATTGTCACGTTGATTGCTCTTTACAGTTATGCAATACAATATTATTATTTTATACAATGTACTGACATAACCATATTATAATATATTGTCCTTTCTTGTTTTCTTATTCTTGTATTAAATTTTTGTATTCATACGCCCTTGAAAGTTGTTTTTAATCAAAATTCAAAGTTTTAATCCTTTTCCTTTTTATTTAATACTATCCAAATTTTGATGTTGTTTTTTTTAGAGTGAATTTTGTATTTATTTATTTTATTAATTACTTATTATTGTTATTAATTTTTACAAGTGTTTCCTAATGAAAAATATATGAATACATTTTCCTTAATTTCTCTATAATCATTTTGGATCATAGTCATCATAGCTTGAACGGCGGTCATGGTTTCTTGACTTATTGTAATTGCTCTTGTTAGTTGTTTGACGTCTGTATCTTAGAAGAACAATACATAAAACAATTTAATACAAAATTTCAACACAAGTACTTAGGATATTAGCATTGTACAAACCAAATTTAGGTAGTACTACCTCTTATGAGTTCTGAGAAAAAGGCGTTTCAGGATATACATACCTATCTATATAGGTATAATATTTGTTTAATTTCTTGTTGTTTTTATTTTCTTGCATTTGAAATATCTACTAATGTTATTAAAAAAACATCAACTGACCACTCGTCGTCACTGATTGTGATTGTATGTGGCGTCTCTGATTTTCTCCCACTACATGTGATAAATGATGTGATGCACTTTATTTGTCCAATTATATGTGCAGTTCTAATCTTTTAAATGTCAAAATTTTAGTTATGGTGGTAACTCTTCTGCTCGTATAAGCGACGAACAATGTGGTGTCTTGTGACGAACAGGGAATCTATGTGTAGTAGTTGTTGGAGTGGAAGGGGTTTTGTATTTCTAAAGGATCGTAGAAGGTAGATGTGCAGGAGATATTTTGAGGTTTGATAGTTGTTTTGTTGTTATTTGTTGCACTGGAAGTTGAAGATGGCAATGGCAGATCATGTCAATGAATTTGGCTCGCAAGGTAAGTGAAAGTGAAGTAAAGAACTTGATATAAAGATTTTCTATTATATGGCGTCCTTTATAATAGATCGGTTGAATAATGCTCGAATATTGTTTGAATGTTGTGGCTTCTACTACTATGCATCTATTGAAAACTACGATTTGATATGAGGGACATATTTCGAAGATTCCTAACTGCTTGGCTGGCGCCTTACTAAAACAACTAACTCATATATACATTCCTCCAATTATCTTTTATAATTAAGGTATACAAACCCGAGTTCCATGTAAATTTATCATTTTACTAATCATAATCTTCATCTATTTCATTGTTTAGCAAGAAATCATGGAGAAAAACAAATTATGGATTGAATTGATTGTACTCTAAACGTGCGAAGAAGAATTTGATGCATCAATGGTTTTCGATTAAACTTAAATTATATGCTCACTACAAAATAACAACAACATGGAATCCATGTCAACCGCGTCGATGCTTATGAACAAAAGAAATTAGTAGTTCGTTCTACGAATATAGCTTTAACACAGAACTCACTGCCACTTTGTAATCGCTCCGCAATTGCCGCTCTAGATGCACAAAGACTTTTCAGCAAACAAATGCAATTCATATCAAGTACCATGGAACATAACAACGAGAATGACAAAAATCAAGAATTACAAAAAAAGGTTGCATTAAAAGAAGATGGAAGATTTTTAACAATTTACTACTTGTTTCAAATAAAGAAAAATAAACAACATAAATACAAAAATAATAATACATTTTTCAAAAATTAAACTTATCCATAAATAATATATTAAAGGTCATGAAACCCAATTACCAAACTATGAAAAATAAGAAACTTTCAATCACTAAAATCCTACATTTATTTCACCAAGATGAGTGAATAAAAATGAACTTTTTTAAATTAATCATAGACTTAAACCTTTTGGAAAAGCTTTTTCCGGAAAAAATGTTCAAAAACCTTAAATTGAAATACATGACAATGGAATTGTTACATAATATTTATGAAATATTGTATTATCAGAATAAGAAAAATAAATTTATTAAATTAAATATAATGCAATGTAGTTGAGTGATTGGGACACATTTCAGATATGTTTGTAAGTATACTCGTATGTATGGACATACTTAGGATTTCATTATTCATTTTAAGTATTGTATTGCATTTATTTTTTAAGGTAAGTTTACACCATTGGTTGATCTATCAATAATGGTCTTTAAATTAATTTGCAGTATATACCAATGATATGAACGGCAAATTTTTATCTACTAACTTTGGTAGCAAATAACATATGTTTGCATATGTTCTTGTATCAGACATGCTAACTAAGTGGTATTTTCTAATTCAAAATCTTAAGAAAGCGCAATTATATATGAGAAATTATATAATTTATGCTGACACTGAACAGTTATTGAAGGGAGTGGAAACTATCACCAGTTGTAAGATGGAGCTGTGTGATTGCAAGTCGTTCTCCAGGATAAATGCTTTTACGAAGAACAGTATCTTGCTTTCGAATGATGGGCGTTACGAGATCCAACAAATAATCAAAGAGCTCACCATTCATTCTCAAATATTTCGATATAAGTCCGACTCTTTGCCTCTCAACTTGGACAAGCAATTTAACATAGATCCCTCTTTTGGACGACGCAATAGCCATGTCTTGGTCCATTCGCTACGAGATTTTTTCTCATCATCTTCGTCACTACTACTACCCAACACAAACATTGCCAAAGTGATGGCAACCACAATATTTTCATTCATGATTCATGATTAAATATTTTCTGATTTTCCTCAATAAACCCCACAAAGAAGAGGTTTCTAAATATTTACTTACATCACTTAAAAACAAAAAATCTATATATTAAACTTCAACAATTCTGGAAATGAATCTACCAATATGCAAACATGAATAGACGGCAAATGATGTGAACGGCAAATTTTCGATCAACCAACATTGGGTATTTGTCAGCAAATGAAATTGGTAAATAAGCTACCAACAATGAATTGTTTGCCTATCGTTTGCAGAGAATTTGTTGAGTTTGAAAGGTCTGCAAATATTGGTAGATCTACCAATGGTGTAAACTTAGCTTTACTTTCAATTAGATTTTTTTTTTTTCGCATACTGGAGATCAGCTTTTGGAAAGTATCGATCGGTATCTGCTAAATAATTATTGCACTTCATATGCATAAACTTTGTGGCAGTCTGCGGATGGTTTTATCAACCATAGTGGGAATAACTAATTTTTTTACAGTGTTCCAATTTATTTCGTGGAAAGTTTTGCTTTCTATAGAAAAAATGTGAAATAAGGCCAAAGATCTTGTAAAGTCAATTTTCATTAGATTGCTTTACACTTTATTCTTTTTCAATAACTGCTTAAATAAATATAAATATATACATTTAGATTTCTTCATATCGCTACCACTTTTGTTGATACAAGTAATATTGCAGTTTATTGTTCCACAGTAGACAGCGGCATACTGAATTAATCTATCGTCAAAAAATTCAAAAAAAGGCACCCAAAATTTAATTTCATTTACAGTCAGTTCTGTAAACATTCAAAACAAGTGTAGATAGAGATTCCTTTTCTGTACCCTCCCTATACCATATCAGAACCACCCAAACCAATCCAAATTGAACCGCTATTTTCTAAAAAAGTAGCTTATTAAAGAAAATAAAAATTATTTGAAGAACATGTAGGGCATGCAAGTTGCAAAAGTTACACTTCTTCATTTACATCCCTGAACTCCTATTTGTAAGTTGTAAGTGTTGTTTAACAATCCCCAACTCTTCCTGCATGACTAAAGATTATGCTGTTATTTTCTATGCGTGATAATGCAAGGAGCCATACTTATTATCACGCACTGTTACCATTTTGGTCTGAACTGCTCTATCTCCACATTTGTACTAGGGTTGTAATGGATGTCATTTTAGCGGAGGCGGAAGTCCAGAGTTTGACCTCCATGGATGCGGATGTTAACGGAGGAGGAGGTGGGCTAACAAAGAAAAATAATTCAGTTTTTACCTCTTATTAAAGAAAATATTTACTACACTTACATAACAAAGTTTGTACTTCAAAGTATGCTTATATATATGTACATATGTATAAGTATATAAGTAACTATAGGTAATCAAGGTAATCATTGATAAGAGGCAACTTATTCTTTTATCGCCTAACTGATTTCTCAATGGTTCGTAAACTAAACCGGCTGCACTAAATAGTTGCTCGCTTGGAACCAATCCTGGTGGCGAAGATAAGTAAGCACGTAAAATCGGAAAAAAAACTTGAAATCTTTTATTATTCAATCCTAGTTCGATTGGCGACAGAAGCTCCGTCGTCATCAGCTTCACTTGAAGCTTTTACAAGAACCAAGACATGCAGCGTTAGCAAATTCTATAGTTGAATGAACCTTGTCCTTAACAATTTCATTCAAAAACTTTAATTTGCAACTTGGGTCCGAATATGTAGCAAAATAAAACAATGTATTGTTTGGAAGACCACAAAATTACATTATAATAGATCGGTTGAATAATGCTCGAGTATTGTTTGAATGTTGTGGCTTCTACTACTATGCATCTATTGAAAACTACGATTTGATATGAGGGACATATTTCGAAGATTCCTAACTGCTTGGCTGGCGCCTTACTAAAACAACTAACTCATATATACATTCCTCCAATTATATTTTATAATTAAGGTATACAAACCCGAGTTCCATGTAAATTTATCATTTTACTAATCATAATCTTCATCTATTTCATTGTTTAGCAAGAAATCACGGAGAAAAACAAATTATGGATTGAATAATTTGTACTCTAAACGTGCGAAGAAGAATTTGATGCATCAATGGTTTTCGATTAAACTTAAATTATATGCTCACTACAAAATAACAACAACATTATTAACTTTGAGAGCGAACACAATTTCGTCATCGAATTGTCCAGTCTATGATGTACTTAATTGATTTGGGCAATACTCTTGTGGGAACTCAGTTAATAATAAATAAGACCAAAAAATACAATACCATCAACATACGCACTCTCCCTCTCTCTTGCTCAGCTCTCGGTGAACATCATAATACAGAGAGAAAAGAACGAATTCCTATAATGAATAACGCAATACTCTTGTACGTACCCAGTTATTACTAAATAAGAGGCAAAAATACAACAATAACAACAATTACACAAAATTCAAGAAACAACGAAAATGATGACTGAAGAAGAAATACACAGTTTTGTTGTTGAATCAATTATTTATGTACATGAAAACCTTTCTGATAAAATTCTTGAAATGACTATGAAAACCCTACCAAAATCCGTTGCCTGGTTTAGAAGTTCTCAGTATCCAAACAATTTGGAATTTCGAATTTGCTTTATACTATGTAAAATGATGATGAAGAATGCTTTAATTTCATAGATGTCTGGTTTGAACAATATTTATGGTGATTCTGTCAATGCTTTGGATTATATATGAAATCAAATACAAAATAAAATTGTTGAAACGATTATCATCAGATTTTCTGAAAATTCGGACAATTCAATATATTTCGACGTTTTCCGGAATATTTATTTATGGCATACGCTTATGCACAGTTGGCTGGTGTCTTGTGCTTTTCTAATTCCTTTTATTGTTTCACTCTAACAGTTTTCATAAAGAAAGTCCAGTTTGCAACAATTCCAGAACCACTAACAATAGTTTTACGAGATTCCTGTTTAATAATATGGGATGAGTGCACAATAGCAAACTGTAAAACTGTTGTAGCAGTGGGCAATCCAGAACATTGCGAGTTGTAGGACAAGATTATCGGCAGGCCCATGGATGGCGTCACAATGATATTCTGTGGTGATTGAAACAGGCATTACCTGTAATACTTTGAGGAACGAGGGTTAATGAAATTAAAGCATATATGAAGAGAGCTCGAGTATAGCGACATGTTATATCAATGCATTTAACATTAAATATGCGGGCACACACAGGAGGTTACCCAAATGCAAAAAATTTTTCCGACTTTTTACTAAAAATTGGTGATGGAACATATCCACAAGTAGAGGTAGAAGTAAAAATTATCTTACCTGAGAATCTTTCCCTATTCTAAGAAGATATTTTCGGAAGTAACCGTGTCCAGATAGCAGTTGTGTGATGTATAAATTAAAGTCACCCCACTGTCTTCTTAGCCTTGGATTCATATTTGGAATAAGTTTAGGTATGCTTCAGTCTTTTATTTCTGCAGTGCATCGCTACTGCCACAGCTGTGAGGATTGCGCTCTGAGCGCTTGTCTTGTCGCGTTTGTCAGATTGTGCCAATGATTACCAATACTGCTGCTTTCGACACCGTGCGATAGGATGAGGTTACAAGAAGAGCTGCAATTCTTTGTATTCTTCCCATTACTTTTCTTCTTGTTTCCACTCTCAATGCATCAGCCCACACTTCGCTTCCATTAAGCATTATCGACAGCGTTGTGTGAAAAAGAAGCTTTCGCCTACTAGTAAGTGGTCCTCCTCAGTTTGCTGATTTGTAAGAATTGGAGAACCTTTGGAGAAAAAGAATTTCTAGTAAGCATTTTGTAAACCATTTATCGATTTATAATTAAACAACGTAAGTTTTTGAATATGTCCTGCCAAGGGTGTTTTTTTATGGGGTAATGCTAATAATCTTCAAATTATTATTGTTAACAAAGTCAAGAAGTTTCAGGACCATTCATTAAGAACTTGATTGATTTGTGTGATTATTCACACAAGGAGCAGACGAAGGTTAAGCTTATTTCCATTAAAATCGTATTTGTATGAAGTTTGCTATACTCTGTACTCCGTACCTACCTATATGATATTTTATTTAATGCTTTTCAAAAATAAAAACACCAGAAGGCGTGGACGACAATGGATCTATTTAAAGAATGGCTTCAGATGTTTAATGACCCCATGAACTTATGGACGAAAAGAAATAATGAATTTTCTCTGTATTCTGTAAACTTGCGATCGACATTGGATTAACAAACAGAAAAAGATGTTGGGCTGGTGCGATTCATATTATTGTAAATTATATATAATAGTTGAAATCAACTTTTACAATTGAAGATTATTATTCTGGCCAAGGACATCTCATGAAGCCTCGTCGTAAACGCATGATTCATAATTTATTACTGAGCCACAGACCCTACCGGAAAAATGGAGATCTTGCGACTTCATCTACTATCAATGAGATGACGAAATTTCATTCCTATGAACAAGTGAGATTCCTGAAGTCCATATGATTGGATATTATGACCGAATATAACACAAAAATGCAGATCTTCAATGTTATTGACGAGAACTTTGGTGGTTCTGTTACCACTACCGTAAAATTGAATAAAGAAGCTTCGGAAATTTGTATCAATTGGGGAAGTGGATTGAATTATGCTAAAAATGCATCTGGTTTGTGCTGTCAATGATATTGGAATCTAGGAGTTATTAATAAACAGCCTGTACTTTATATCGATATCGATGTACATGAAGATAATGATGTCGGAGAAGAATTTTATAACTGTTTTTATGACGACTGTATGAACATTTCCCTAGAACTAGTGATCCCTTTTCCCCAGAATTGGTGCTGGGCAAGATTATATGTAGCAAATATTCCATTACGCAATGGAAACTATGTTGACATGTCCATGCTTGTGCCATC
This sequence comes from Amiota communis, assembly GCA_037043315.1. NCBI lineage: Eukaryota > Metazoa > Arthropoda > Insecta > Diptera > Drosophilidae > Amiota > Amiota communis. The sequence goes on along the minus strand of JBAMAV010001641.1, from coordinate 267,767 downwards.
CACAACAAAGTTTAAAAAGTGAAAATAGCTGGGATGACTGCATCGAGGAGTTTTATGATGCAAATGAAGAATCGGGAAATAAATTAGTTATACGTTATCTGGAAGGCGAAACAAAAACCCGGAAAGAAAGCGCAATGTAAAGCTGAACGAAAGAGTATAGCGGTAGCTGAAAGCACAGGCGACTTCAAGGAAAAGAAAGATGTTAAAGGAGCATCAGGTGCGTCCGCCGAGGCCAGTGATACCGATGAAACTAAAGCATTAGCCAATGCCAACCCAACAGCTGCCGGTGCTACTTCTGATTTATGCATCGATGACTGAGGATAAATCGACATTCACGCCCACTCCAGCCAAAACTAAAAAGAAGATGATAGCATATGAGATGATAGTCGCAATTGGGTGTAGAAGGCAAAAAAACGTCAAGTGAAGTATTCTAAAAGTCATTTGTAGCATTATTACTAAACCGGAAACAATTGTAATATAAAGATTTAAGTATATAATCGTTTGTATTGTCAGCCAAACATCAAAACATCAACATCTGATTCTACTATCAAGAAACCACACGAATAATGCTTCTTCTCCCGCCTTCATAAATGTATTTATGCAGGTATGGAGTACAGAGTACAGCAAACTTCATACTTACTTATTCGATTTAAATGGAAATAAGCTTAATTACATTTAGGCAACTATGTTACCACATGTCAAAAGTTCTGTTGCCTATGATCTTATTGGTGAAGACCACAAATTATATAAATTACATCAAGATATTTCTCACAGGAATACACACAAATAATGATAAATAAAAGAAAGAAAATGAAAAGAAAGTTCATATTTCGAAGTATTGAATATTCTCAAGTAAGATATTGGAAGGTTTTCTGAATTAAACTTGATAGAGTTTCAGAAATAACAAAGAAAAGAAAAGAATATATTTGAATCAGTTGAGCATGGTATTTTTATCTTGGTCATACCGTGACAGTCTCGTCAGAGAAAGAGTTGCATTGAGTCCTATCACACACCATGCAATAATAAGTCCAGAAAGTAAGTCAATGAAAGTGCGTGTCGTGTTTTACGCTTTTTGGGCCTCACGAAACGACATTTCGTTAAAAGATTTTCTGCGTACCGGTCTGACTATTCAGACAGATTTGGCTCGACTGGTTGTTAGTTGGTGAATTGACCCGGAATTTTTCATCTGTAGACAAGGTTATCTCATCTTACATATTCTAGACAAGGCTTAGAAAACAATGACTTTCAAAGTAAATTTCACACCATTTCTTAACATATGAACATACATCGGTTAGCGTCAGATTCTAATTTTCAATACGGTATTCTTGATCTCTTACGTTGTAGGCATAAAAGAACATAACAATCAATATGTCAAAGTTAAAAGCAAGTGTTCTCAAACAATAAAGGGACTAGTATCAAAAACTACTTCTAAAATGGAAACTAAGAATATATAACTGACAAATATCAATAAAAAACTTGGGCATTGAAATTTTCCAGTGATTCTTGAGTGTGGACCCTATGACAACTTTAATCATTTTACACGGTTCTTAAACTTCCCATTTTCTGGCTTATTATATGTCGTAGGCCTGCGATGTCTAACCCATAATGATCTAAAAGCAAGACTTTTTTCATAAAAGTGTTTTTTTTTTCCTACAAAAATTGTTTCGGTTAATTTTGGTATTTTAAAATTTAAGCCTATGGAAACAAACTTTCATATTGGACGTTATAGGACATTGCTCTCAAAGCAAACGCTCCTCTTCTTTTAATCTTCAAATATCGCCAATCTCTGGCATTGCACAGGGTTGCCCCTAGCTATAATAAAAGTAACTGATGCAATTGATTTGCAAACTGACTAAACATTGGTTAAGAAGAATAAGGTAACTCTCCTGTAAAGCTCAACTAAAGAATCTCTATTATATATCAAATAAGAGTTCAAATCTTTTCAAACATAACGCCACTTGAAACGAAAAGCTAGCTAAGTTTAGAAAGACACTTGAAAAGCTTATGGTAAGCTATAAAATTAACCGAAAATAAGAACCAATTTCTTTCAAGCTTTCAACATAATGATAAAGCTTTTTCTACTTATAACTTATTAGGAAAATCCAATATATTGTTGTTCTTTGAAATATGCGAGTACTTCAAGAAAAGCATACCATATTATTTTTCTTAATTTAACTGGGAATTAAGCGCTTGCTTCATTACGTACTAGGCCTTTCTTTTATACTAGTTGCAAATTTATTTAATTATCATTTGATATTGTTGATTTAATTCAACATGCAGCAGAAAAATCAGCAAACTGAGGAGGACCACTTACTAGTAGGCGAAAGCTTCTTTTTCACACAACGCTGTCGATAATGCTTAATGGAAGCGAAGTGTGGGCTGATGCATTGAGAGTGGAAACAAGAAGAAAAGTAATGGGAAGAATACAAAGAATTGCAGCTCTTCTTGTAACCTCATCCTATCGCACGGTGTCGAAAGCAGCAGTATTGGTAATCATTGGCACAATCTGACAAACGCGACAAGACAAGCGCTCAGAGCGCAATCCTCACAGCTGTGGCAGTAGCGATGCACTGCAGAAATAAAAGACTGAAGCATACCTAAACTTATTCCAAATATGAATCCAAGGCTAAGAAGACAGTGGGGTGACTTTAATTTATACATCACACAACTGCTATCTGGACACGGTTACTTCCGAAAATATCTTCTTAGAATAGGGAAAGATTCTCAGGTAAGATAATTTTTACTTCTACCTCTACTTGTGGATATGTTCCATCACCAATTTTTAGTAAAAAGTCGGAAAAATTTTTTGCATTTGGGTAACCTCCTGTGTGTGCCCGCATATTTAATGTTAAATGCATTGATATAACATGTCGCTATACTCGAGCTCTCTTCATATATGCTTTAATTTCATTAACCCTCGTTCCTCAAAGTATTACAGGTAATGCCTGTTTCAATCACCACAGAATATCATTGTGACGCCATCCATGGGCCTGCCGATAATCTTGTCCTACAACTCGCAATGTTCTGGATTGCCCACTGCTACAACAGTTTTACAGTTTGCTATTGTGCACTCATCCCATATTATTAAACAGGAATCTCGTAAAACTATTGTTAGTGGTTCTGGAATTGTTGCAAACTGGACTTTCTTTATGAAAACTGTTAGAGTGAAACAATAAAAGGAATTAGAAAAGCACAAGACACCAGCCAACTGTGCATAAGCGTATGCCATAAATAAATATTCCGGAAAACGTCGAAATATATTGAATTGTCCGAATTTTCAGAAAATCTGATGATAATCGTTTCAACAATTTTATTTTGTATTTGATTTCATATATAATCCAAAGCATTGACAGAATCACCATAAATATTGTTCAAACCAGACATCTATGAAATTAAAGCATTCTTCATCATCATTTTACATAGTATAAAGCAAATTCGAAATTCCAAATTGTTTGGATACTGAGAACTTCTAAACCAGGCAACGGATTTTGGTAGGGTTTTCATAGTCATTTCAAGAATTTTATCAGAAAGGTTTTCATGTACATAAATAATTGATTCAACAACAAAACTGTGTATTTCTTCTTCAGTCATCATTTTCGTTGTTTCTTGAATTTTGTGTAATTGTTGTTATTGTTGTATTTTTGCCTCTTATTTAGTAATAACTGGGTACGTACAAGAGTATTGCGTTATTCATTATAGGAATTCGTTCTTTTCTCTCTGTATTATGATGTTCACCGAGAGCTGAGCAAGAGAGAGGGAGAGTGCGTATGTTGATGGTATTGTATTTTTTGGTCTTATTTATTATTAACTGAGTTCCCACAAGAGTATTGCCCAAATCAATTAAGTACATCATAGACTGGACAATTCGATGACGAAATTGTGTTCGCTCTCAAAGTTAATAATGTTGTTGTTATTTTGTAGTGAGCATATAATTTAAGTTTAATCGAAAACCATTGATGCATCAAATTCTTCTTCGCACGTTTAGAGTACAAATTATTCAATCCATAATTTGTTTTTCTCCGTGATTTCTTGCTAAACAATGAAATAGATGAAGATTATGATTAGTAAAATGATAAATTTACATGGAACTCGGGTTTGTATACCTTAATTATAAAATATAATTGGAGGAATGTATATATGAGTTAGTTGTTTTAGTAAGGCGCCAGCCAAGCAGTTAGGAATCTTCGAAATATGTCCCTCATATCAAATCGTAGTTTTCAATAGATGCATAGTAGTAGAAGCCACAACATTCAAACAATACTCGAGCATTATTCAACCGATCTATTATAATGTAATTTTGTGGTCTTCCAAACAATACATTGTTTTATTTTGCTACATATTCGGACCCAAGTTGCAAATTAAAGTTTTTGAATGAAATTGTTAAGGACAAGGTTCATTCAACTATAGAATTTGCTAACGCTGCATGTCTTGGTTCTTGTAAAAGCTTCAAGTGAAGCTGATGACGACGGAGCTTCTGTCGCCAATCGAACTAGGATTGAATAATAAAAGATTTCAAGTTTTTTTTCCGATTTTACGTGCTTACTTATCTTCGCCACCAGGATTGGTTCCAAGCGAGCAACTATTTAGTGCAGCCGGTTTAGTTTACGAACCATTGAGAAATCAGTTAGGCGATAAAAGAATAAGTTGCCTCTTATCAATGATTACCTTGATTACCTATAGTTACTTATATACTTATACATATGTACATATATATAAGCATACTTTGAAGTACAAACTTTGTTATGTAAGTGTAGTAAATATTTTCTTTAATAAGAGGTAAAAACTGAATTATTTTTCTTTGTTAGCCCACCTCCTCCTCCGTTAACATCCGCATCCATTACAACCCTAGTACAAATGTGGAGATAGAGCAGTTCAGACCAAAATGGTAACAGTGCGTGATAATAAGTATGGCTCCTTGCATTATCACGCATAGAAAATAACAGCATAATCTTTAGTCATGCAGGAAGAGTTGGGGATTGTTAAACAACACTTACAACTTACAAATAGGAGTTCAGGGATGTAAATGAAGAAGTGTAACTTTTGCAACTTGCATGCCCTACATGTTCTTCAAATAATTTTTATTTTCTTTAATAAGCTACTTTTTTAGAAAATAGCGGTTCAATTTGGATTGGTTTGGGTGGTTCTGATATGGTATAGGGAGGGTACAGAAAAGGAATCTCTATCTACACTTGTTTTGAATGTTTACAGAACTGACTGTAAATGAAATTAAATTTTGGGTGCCTTTTTTTGAATTTTTTGACGATAGATTAATTCAGTATGCCGCTGTCTACTGTGGAACAATAAACTGCAATATTACTTGTATCAACAAAAGTGGTAGCGATATGAAGAAATCTAAATGTATATATTTATATTTATTTAAGCAGTTATTGAAAAAGAATAAAGTGTAAAGCAATCTAATGAAAATTGACTTTACAAGATCTTTGGCCTTATTTCACATTTTTTCTATAGAAAGCAAAACTTTCCACGAAATAAATTGGAACACTGTAAAAAAATTAGTTATTCCCACTATGGTTGATAAAACCATCCGCAGACTGCCACAAAGTTTATGCATATGAAGTGCAATAATTATTTAGCAGATACCGATCGATACTTTCCAAAAGCTGATCTCCAGTATGCGAAAAAAAAAAATCTAATTGAAAGTAAAGCTAAGTTTACACCATTGGTAGATCTACCAATATTTGCAGACCTTTCAAACTCAACAAATTCTCTGCAAACGATAGGCAAACAATTCATTGTTGGTAGCTTATTTACCAATTTCATTTGCTGACAAATACCCAATGTTGGTTGATCGAAAATTTGCCGTTCACATCATTTGCCGTCTATTCATGTTTGCATATTGGTAGATTCATTTCCAGAATTGTTGAAGTTTAATATATAGATTTTTTGTTTTTAAGTGATGTAAGTAAATATTTAGAAACCTCTTCTTTGTGGGGTTTATTGAGGAAAATCAGAAAATATTTAATCATGAATCATGAATGAAAATATTGTGGTTGCCATCACTTTGGCAATGTTTGTGTTGGGTAGTAGTAGTGACGAAGATGATGAGAAAAAATCTCGTAGCGAATGGACCAAGACATGGCTATTGCGTCGTCCAAAAGAGGGATCTATGTTAAATTGCTTGTCCAAGTTGAGAGGCAAAGAGTCGGACTTATATCGAAATATTTGAGAATGAATGGTGAGCTCTTTGATTATTTGTTGGATCTCGTAACGCCCATCATTCGAAAGCAAGATACTGTTCTTCGTAAAAGCATTTATCCTGGAGAACGACTTGCAATCACACAGCTCCATCTTACAACTGGTGATAGTTTCCACTCCCTTCAATAACTGTTCAGTGTCAGCATAAATTATATAATTTCTCATATATAATTGCGCTTTCTTAAGATTTTGAATTAGAAAATACCACTTAGTTAGCATGTCTGATACAAGAACATATGCAAACATATGTTATTTGCTACCAAAGTTAGTAGATAAAAATTTGCCGTTCATATCATTGGTATATACTGCAAATTAATTTAAAGACCATTATTGATAGATCAACCAATGGTGTAAACTTACCTTAAAAAATAAATGCAATACAATACTTAAAATGAATAATGAAATCCTAAGTATGTCCATACATACGAGTATACTTACAAACATATCTGAAATGTGTCCCAATCACTCAACTACATTGCATTATATTTAATTTAATAAATTTATTTTTCTTATTCTGATAATACAATATTTCATAAATATTATGTAACAATTCCATTGTCATGTATTTCAATTTAAGGTTTTTGAACATTTTTTCCGGAAAAAGCTTTTCCAAAAGGTTTAAGTCTATGATTAATTTAAAAAAGTTCATTTTTATTCACTCATCTTGGTGAAATAAATGTAGGATTTTAGTGATTGAAAGTTTCTTATTTTTCATAGTTTGGTAATTGGGTTTCATGACCTTTAATATATTATTTATGGATAAGTTTAATTTTTGAAAAATGTATTATTATTTTTGTATTTATGTTGTTTATTTTTCTTTATTTGAAACAAGTAGTAAATTGTTAAAAATCTTCCATCTTCTTTTAATGCAACCTTTTTTTGTAATTCTTGATTTTTGTCATTCTCGTTGTTATGTTCCATGGTACTTGATATGAATTGCATTTGTTTGCTGAAAAGTCTTTGTGCATCTAGAGCGGCAATTGCGGAGCGATTACAAAGTGGCAGTGAGTTCTGTGTTAAAGCTATATTCGTAGAACGAACTACTAATTTCTTTTGTTCATAAGCATCGACGCGGTTGACATGGATTCCATGTTGTTGTTATTTTGTAGTGAGCATATAATTTAAGTTTAATCGAAAACCATTGATGCATCAAATTCTTCTTCGCACGTTTAGAGTACAATCAATTCAATCCATAATTTGTTTTTCTCCATGATTTCTTGCTAAACAATGAAATAGATGAAGATTATGATTAGTAAAATGATAAATTTACATGGAACTCGGGTTTGTATACCTTAATTATAAAAGATAATTGGAGGAATGTATATATGAGTTAGTTGTTTTAGTAAGGCGCCAGCCAAGCAGTTAGGAATCTTCGAAATATGTCCCTCATATCAAATCGTAGTTTTCAATAGATGCATAGTAGTAGAAGCCACGACATTCAAACAATATTCGAGCATTATTCAACCGATCTATTATAAAGGACGCACTATAATAGAAAATCTTTATAAGCAATTAAGTTTTATAAGTTCTTTACTTCACTTTCACTTACCTTGCGAGCCAAATTCATTTACATGATCTGCCATTGCCATCTTCAACTTCCAGTGCAACAAATAACAACAAAACAACTATCAAATCCAAAATATCTCCTGCACATCTACCTTCTACGATCCTTTCGAAATACAAAACCCCTTCCACTCCAACAACTACTACACATAGATTCCCTGTTCGTCACAAGACTCCACATCGTTCGTCGCTTATAGAAGCAGAAGAGTTACCACCATAACTTAAATTTTAACATTTAAAAGATTAGAACTGCACATATAATTGGACAAATAAAGTGCATCACATCATTTATCACATGAAGTGGGAGAAAATCAGAGACGCCACATACAATCACAATCAGTGACGACGAGTGGTCAGTTGATGTTTTTTAATAACATTAGTAAATATTTCAAATGCAAGAAAATAAAAACAAACAAGAAATTAAACAAATATTATACCTATATAGATAGGTATGTATATCCTGAAACGCCTTTTTCTCAGAACTCATAAGAGGTAGTACTACCTAAATTTGGTTTGTACAATCCTAATATCCAAAGTAATTGTGTTGAAATTTTGTATTAAATTGTTTAATGTATTGTTCTTCTAAGATACAGACGTCAAACAACTAACGAGAGCAATTACAATGAGTCAAGAAACCATGACCGCCGTTCAAGCTATGATGACTATGATCCAAAATGATTATAGAGAAATTAAGGAAAATGTATTCATATATTTTTCATTAGGAAACACTTGTAAAAATTAATAACAATAATAAGTAATTAATAAAATAAATAAATACAAAATTCACTCTAAAAAAAACAACATCAAAATTTGGATAGTATTAAATAAAAAGGAAAAGGATTAAAACTTTGAATTTTGATTAAAAACAACTTTCAAGGGCGTATGAATACAAAAATTTAATACAAGAATAAGAAAACAAGAAAGGACAATATATTATAATATGGTTATGTCAGTACATTGTATAAAATAATAATATTGTATTGCATAACTGTAAAGAGCAATCAACGTGACAATATACATTTATTAATATACTATTGCATATACTCGTGCTGACAGAAATATATCAATCATGCAAATTTAGGACTGCGTAGGTATGCACTTGCAATTTGTGAATTTGTAAGAAGGATTTTGTTGAAATTCAAACCAATAATATGAAAAAAAACCTTAAAAACTAAACATTAAATAATATAATATAAAAATACAAAGAAAAAGGATTAGAATTTAGAATTTTGAATAAAAACAATTTCAATGAAGAATGAATATAAAAAATAAATACAATAACAAAACGATAACAGACTAAATATAAAAAAAATACTAATTAATTCCATTTGAATACCCTGGACTTCTTAAAAAGATAGATAACTGGAATAAGTAGGGATAAGGAACTTTGTGAAACACTTGGAATACTGTATGGCACAAGAACACCTTTGAATAATTTTTAATTAAAATATACGAGTTTAACGTTATGCATGAAATTATCTGCAAAAAAAAACTTATTTATAAAAATCACTTAAAAAATTATATCATAAATCAAAACAAAGGAACAAAAGAATACATTTGAAATCGGGAATTTCTTTAGTAAAATTGAACTCAAGCGAAATTTGTTTGTTTTATTTCTTCACACTATGTCCGTTGAATTGAAACAAAAAAGAGGACTAATTTTCAAACAAAATATAATATATGGTTGGATCGCAAGATGGTTCTACAAGCAAGGAACAATGACCCAGAAAGGTATAAAAATTGATGAAATTTCTTTGGAAAATATTACTGTGAATGGAATGGAAGATTTTTGAATTGAGGAAAAGAAAGATTAAAAAAAAAAATGGAAAAGGACAAACTAAATAATTTTCAAAAATTTTTTTAATTTAATATTTTGGAATTTGGAAAATTTAAAATAAAAAATGTATAAAATAAACCCTAGGTCCATTTCTTTCTGGGGCATTAGTCCACGCTTTTAGACCCATCAAGCGATCGCACTACAATTTATTAAAACTTATGCAGACTTCGCAATTGCATAAAGATGATCAGAAAATAAATCATAAACATAAATCATCAAAAAATAAATGCAACTCTTAAGCATATTAAGCCAAATTATACGAAAATATGATAAAAATTGCATTGAAACAGAAACATTCTCAAAAATAAAAATTACGGAAATCCAAATAAATAAAATATGTTAAAATAGTTGCATGGGAGAGACACCACTACATGATTGACTTTGAATGAAATAAAATAATTTAATTAAAGCAAATTTGTTATCTGCAACTAAGAATTGTACAAACCACTGTCTAAATCTAGGCCGTTATTGCATATAATCTTATTTAGTCATCTGTCTGTTTGTCTGTCTGTCAGTCATTACTCATTTATTCTAAAAAAAATCTAACTATAACGGAAATAAATAAAAAAAAAAAATCAAATAAATGGAAGCAACGCGAAAGGATTCTATTAAATTGGAGATTATCCTGAAATAAAAATGGAAAAAGTCCACAACATAAATCAATTATGGACAAAATTGAAGTGCAAACACTTACCCGCAATATTGACTATGAGCTGAGGTGAGGTTGCGTAATTACTACTTTCCTTTGCTTATTGTTTGTCGATTTGCTTTTGTTTTTTCTGATATTATTGTTTCCATTAGAATTGACAATAACAAAAATATTTACGGTCATTGAAAATTTTCACAATTTGTATATTGCAAGCATACTTATCGAAACAATTTTCAATACAATTGGTGGTAACCTTGACCAGAAGAAACTAAGCAACAGTGGTAAGGACTCCACTTGGTTAAAGGTTTGCTTTTGTTTTTCCTGGAAAATTTAAAGGAAAATCAATTTAATAGTTTTTGTTTATTTTTAAAATCTCAATAGACAAATTTTATAGACAACAGTAGATAAAGAGTAGAATTGATAAGCAAATAGTGGTAAGATTACTTATTTTAGGAGAATTTAAATCAGTGAATTTCTGCACTATCGCTTCTTGGAGTACTGTAAGGCACAAGCACAAATCGATTTCAAAAACCTTCACACGTATGATGATGAGAATGAAGATCCGTGCAGTGCCAGACGACGCTCCTGCAGACCGAAGAAACGACGAACCTGTCGTCCAAAGCGTCGCTCATGCAGGCCGAAGAAACGATCCTGTCATCCAAAGCGCCGTTTATGCAGACCGAAGAAACGATCTTGTACACCGAAGCGATGCTCATGTTAATGACCCAATACACTTACATACTAACACTTACCCTTTACTTTCCATTATAATTGACAATTACAAAAATATTTACGGTTATTGAAAATTATCACAATTTCTATTTGATTTTAACAAAAAAAAAAGACTTCTTTTATAATAGTGATAAACTGATTTTTTTTGTATAAAAGTATAAAATATAATGATGACAGATTCAGTAGTCAAAGCATACTTATCGAAACAATGTTTGCGATTTATTTTAAATACAATTGATGGTAACCTTAATCAGAAGAAACTAAGCAACCCGAAGCTGGCAAATTTATGACAGACAATGTTTTTTTCAGAAGCCAGAAGCCATGGAATGATGGAATTTCCTTAGTAAACTTAGTTGGTTCGATCGACGGACGAACGTACGGAGAAAGCTTCACGATTTATTCTCCCAATGCAAATCATTTCTATGTGTATTTTATTAGTTTTATTCACCAAATTACCAGCGCCCATGGCGACCTGTAATCTTTTGGTACATTGGCTGCATAACCAAACAGCCACTTTGTGGCACTCGCTAACATAAGTTGGTGGAAGTGTGATAACTACAAAATCAGTGGGCTATCATGGCGTATCTTCTATATGCATGATGTAAAGAATACCATGGGGTAGATGTTCTCACTACGCAGTGCATAACTAGTAGATATTCTAACAGATCGGAAAACTATATTTTTTCCTATTCATATTTATTTTACCGATAAAGGGTTTAGCTACAAAAGAGAAGTGAAAAATAATATACAAAATTATTTTTTTATTGTTTAATTTTTAATAGGCAACATTGATAGTCAAGTGGGGAGAAGAAAATGGAACTGTTTCTTTCATCAGCAGATAAAGAGTAGAAATTCAAATCCATTTACAAGAAATAACAGGTATCAAACACGTATGATCAAATCACATAAGCCTAACGACGACATAGCCACTTAAATCTTTTTATAACCAAAATCGGCAAGAATGAATGGTGGTAAACTGTGTTCACATAAGTAAGGAGTAAAGCAATTTCGATTTAAATGAAAATAATATGATTTAATGAAAGCAATTTTGTAATAGGAGGCAACTATGAGATTGTGGTAACCACATTTTTGTAGTTCTGTCTGATGATTATATTATTGAAAAGGTTTGGTTGAAGTATAAACTTACAACAAATGAATTGCATCTAATATGTTTCTCAGAGAAAGACAAGTAAACATGGAAAACTTGAAAAAAACCAAAATAACAAAATGTATCTAAATTCGAGAACAGACTAAAAGAAACGAATAGAAAAAGAAATTTACTAAACATCCGTTTTACAAAGGAATAAACAAAAAAAAACGATACAACGATGAGAAACATTGGAATTGGAAGATTTCCTGAAATAAAAAAGAAATAAACAAAACATACATATAGTTATAAATGTTTGCAAAACGCAAAATTATAGAGTGCTGTTCATGGACTTCACAAACCGGCCATTGAATACACAGAAACTAACAGATTCTTTTACTCTTAAATATCAGAAACTATATCACATTCTCTGGTATTCATTATTTAACGGATTCACCATGGTCACCTTTTCTCTGTATAGAAGGGACTACTTATTATTAATGTTACGCCGTAAGCTATCTCAAGGCGACGCTCGGTGTTTAACCAAACCTGATTGCTACAGCGTCTACCAAGTAGATATCACGGTGATTGACAACTTTAGGGAAATGTCATCTGTACAAGGAATATTGTCATATCTTCTAACAGTATGCCTGCAATCAAATTCATAGTCTCAATATCGCAAAGTTATAGGAAGACAAAACAGAGTCGCAATTCTCTCAATGATAATTCAACATTTTTCAATGTTTATCTGGTGCAGATCGTAGGGCATTGAGGAGTTTTTAACGTTAACCTTGCTGGAAAACTCTACTTGATAATGCCTTATAAGCAGACATGATGCTAGACTGGAAGTCTGTCTTTAGAGTCGATTTTTGCTGAAGTTTAGGAAAGCAAGAAGAGAAAGAGATGATCATTTTTAGAATGCTTGTTTTGGCTACCACCTCTATCGTACCTTCTCTATATGTTAGATTAATTTGGCATATGGTCGGCTATACTAAATCAGTAACAGACCCTTTTAATAGAATGTAGCTGTACTCTACCATCTTTGGATAAATGACTACAAAAGTGGTCAACCATTAATTAATGGTTATAGTGCACAAAACAAAAACTTAATAGACAAAAGAAAAGCAAAAACACTTACCCAAAATTAAAGGATTCCAAGAGTATCTTGTTCATTATTAAGCTGAAATTATTGTTAAAACAAAACACAAGTTTATCTAGACAAATGGCACAAATTTATAACAATTTACTTACCCATAATTGATCAAAATGTTAACTCATTCATATTAAATACAGAAAGAAGTTCGGCATCATATCAGCTGGTTGTGACTCGGTTTTTTTTTTTTGCTGCTCTTGCTGCTGCTGTTGTTCTCGTCGCTGCTGCTTGATGTTTGCTAAAAGACCAAGGGGTTAGCTATAAAAATCTAGTCAAAAGTAATGAAACAACACTTACCCATAAAAAAATTATTAATTTATTGTATTTTTATTTTTTTTCTGGACAAAAAATTCTACTTTTAATGCGTTCACGATGACATCCAAATTGAAAGTGGTTATTTTTATGTAAAAACCTACAGATGACAGATTCAACAATCGATTCGATTTATTCTGTGGTAACCTTGATCCGAAAAGAAGTTTCACAATGTAGGCAACCCTAAGCTAAAGGAAACTATGACAACCTGAAAATATTGGAAAATTTCTTAAACCATTTTCATGCACTTCTAATTTATTTATGTTATCGATTAATGTCTCGTTTCCCTTGGTGACATGGGTTGCATAGGCACTTCATTACACATCTTACATGGCGTAAAACGAATAAATGTTGATATGTGTACTAATAGTACAGAGCCTAAGTGGAAGACTTTGTAGCAGATTTGCAGTAGGAGCTGGCAATATGATAAGGGTAATTGACAGACTCTATCAGAACTCTAACAAGAATCGGAAGATGAAGATAAAAGCATCGATACTTTTTAATCCATAGTTTGTTTGGCATAATTCTTGCATTCTTAAACAACATTTGGAAGAGAATCCCCAAGTGGTATTCACAATCTATTCTTGTGTAAGTTCAACTTATTCGATGATAGATGAACATACGGACGGGTAAACCTATATAACTACAATAATTCAATAGTCTTTGCTTAACTTTGAAATTTGTAAAACTGTAAACATATATGTTACATGTACCGATTTTGTGGTTACTTATTCTTATTGGTAAAAAGTCAGAAATTGTCCATATAAGTTTTTTAATGCGTTAAAAATATAACCCAAAAGATAATAATAAATAAATTAACTCCTTAAAAATTGTACTAGCACTTTGAAATACAAAAGCGGAAAGCCCCAGCAGCTATAGTTGTTGCTTCTCTGTTACTATAAGCTTACGGTGTAAATAAATAAATAAACAAAAGCAGAAATAGAGAAATTCAACTGAAGTAGTAATAAATATATTTGGGGGTAGAGTGTCTCCTGGAATGATCTGATCACTGTTAACATAAAGCTAAGGATTACACTCTTAAGTTGTTATGAAGTAAGAATTGGAGAACCTTTGGAGAAAAAGAATTTCTAGTAAGCATTTTGTAAACCATTTATCGATTTATAATAGGGCAAATATGAAGGTCTAACTGATTTACCATCACATCGTAATAGGATATAACAAAAACATATCTCAGAAATTTAAATCTTTTAAGATTCGGGATTCGATTTTATATTTAGAAAGATTTGCTAACAAGAACTGTATCATATCCTACATGGTCAATGTGAGTAAATCACCTTTCTCATCGACATAAATTTTATTTTTTTTTTAATAAATAAATTTAAAGAACAATATATAGTATTTCCCAAAGCAGTAGAGGGCTAGATGATTCTCTCGCGTGAATTAAGGAAAACCTAATAAAGGCCAATACTATTACAGAATTCAAAACCTTAATTAGCGAATTCATTCCATTATCAGGGCGTTTGAAGTAGCTGAATCTTATAATTCCTTCCAACTTGTTGAAGTTTTAGACCAATCATGGCAAGAAGTGACCTAAACCTTAAACCTTGCCAATATCGATAATCCATTGCTTCATATACTATCCATTAACTACAAAACACAATAGTCCCATACTATTCCTGTTCAAAAAGACAAACAACTTGTGCAACCAGCACAGATTAGATTATGTATGTGATAAGAAGTATCTATCACTGAGGTGGTCCAAATAAATAAATAAATAAAAGTGTCTGAAAAGTCGAATAAAATATAATGACCTAGGCAATATGATACATGAATCACCCTTTTGTCCATACTATTTTAAAGAGATATCACTCTCCACATTTACTGTGAATCTGACTTAATTGCATAAAGTGTAACTTTTACTTAAAACTTACTTGGGGCCTTCAATTTATTGCCAGCTTTAGAATCCGCTTGAAGATACAAGTTTTGATGCACCGGATTCGCATAAGTAACTTTGCCATTGTTAATCAATGTTATATGCTTAACACTCCAAGATTGTGAGTATTTTCTAATAAAGCTAATATTTAATCAAATCTCATGATACTTGCCAATATATTACGAGCTACTGCACAACCCAACGTGCTTGCTCCAAACTGCAAGCATTAGGTTTTAAAAATGACATCTAAATCCAAATCGGGTAATGAAGACCGTTTCATTAACTTCAGATTCCAATTGATTGAATTTTCACATAACCTAAACTAATATACGAAATTGAATATTGAATACCAAATAAGAAGATTTCACATTGTTTTTCCAACAAGATTTGGACTGCAACGCAATGATATTGATCTTTATTATGATTTTGATTTACCTTCATTTTACTTATCATTGATAAACCAACAATGCGGCATAGGTTTGCATTAGCCAAATAAAAATAGTATTTATCATTTTTAAGTTTATTCTAGAAACTATCATGCACAAACGACTGAACAACAACAGCTGTTTTCTCATTTGTCGTGCGTCCACATGTTTTGACTATGTGAATGTCATCCATTGCTAAGAAGAAGAGTAGATATTTATATTCTCTGCATTTAGATGAACGTCATTTAATCCTCGATTTTTCTTTGATGACTTTGGCTTGTGTTTAGACGAACGTCACGCACAAACATCATATTTTTGCTGTTTCCTCTTTGTTTCTGTTTTTTTATGCAGCAGTGCGTTCTGTCGCAGAGCAAATTTCTTTACATTCCGCTCCCATAGGCTACTATATTCTGCATATCGCATGCATCCTCACTCTATGCAAGCAAGAAAAACGTCAGCAGAGACTTTCATGACTACGTTTTCGGAATGTCACAGCCACCCCTTAATGCCCCGCTGCTCTTAACAACAAAAAAAGTTACCGCTGTCGCTGTGCCTATCGTCTAAATGCAGACATTCCGCCCTAATAATAATTTAAAACACTAATTCTCATTTCAGTGTTGAAAATGGATCATTTGTTTTTCACAAAACAAACAACAAAATCGTTGTGAACGACAATCATTACTAAGAAAAGGACTAGTTGCTTACATTCCGACAGTTTTAGGAGCGAACTTTCAAAAGAACGGTTAAACTGCCAGCAAAACTCAGAATATAATGTCACTGTCTACTAAGATTGAAATAGCCAAAAGATGTTTAATGTAAACTTTCGAGCTCGGCATGCAACATGGCGTTGAAGGTTGCTTTAGTGGCATTGTTTTTTATCTGAATATCATAATATGTAAACTTGTAAGAATCTTAATTTTCAGATTGTGCAGATAAATGAAAATTGCAAACAAAAAAATAAATAAATGGGAATTTCTTTTTTTTTGTTATTACTTTTTTCTTTATTTGTTGGATCTTCTCTTTCTTTAGAGACTAACAATAAGTAATAGAATCTTAACCTAATTTCTTCTTTATTACTTTTACTTCACCTCCAGTTGGAGGGAATGTATTTACAGTGCCCTTATAATTGAAGTTGGGCTGGTAGGTCATTTCTCCTAAGTCGTGTCTGTGACATTAGTCGAGTGAGTGCTTTTGCTAATGGATTCCGGTGCATGTCTAGTTTCTCAGCATAAGTAAGTTTTATTTTGGATATTGCATTTTTTACTGTTGGTATATTAAGATCTATATGTATTCGCTCGTTTTTAAAAAACCAAGGGGCTCCAGTTATAGTTCTTAATAATTTTGATTGCGCTCTTTGAATAACGTCCAGATTAGAGGCGCTTGCATTACCTCATAGCTGAGAACCATAGGTCCAGATTGGCTTTATGATGCTTTTATAAAGGAGAACTTCATACTCAATATTAAGTGGAGATCGTGAGTTGATACGCCAGTGAAAGCTGTTGGCTTTCAGTTTCATTTGAGTCCACTTGGCTTCAAAGTGTTTTCGCCAAGTAAGTCTTCTATCAAGATGGACTCCGAGGTACACAACGTTATCTACTTGTGGAATCAAAGTATTGTTTAGAGTTATCGGAGGGCAAGTGCTTCTGTTGAGTGTGAAGGTAATGTGTTTGCTTTTTTGCTCATTCACTTTTTTGCGCCAGTTGGCTAACCACTCTTCGACGTGTGATTAATAGCTTGCCAAAACTGATGTTGCATGCAGCAACGAGATCTACTTAATATTGCGGTATCATCTGCAAAAGAAGATAGTATGATTTGAGTGTCCGTTGGTATGTCGGATGTGTACAACACATATAGAAACGGCCCAAGAACGCTTCCTTGTGGAACTCGGCTCTAATTTCATAGTTTCGTGTTGTGTACTCATTTTGTCGCACAGCAAACAATCTGTTGCTGACATAACTCTCAAGGACTTTGTGAGTGTTTTTTGGAAGGTACATTTTTATTTTATGTATAAGGCCGTCCAACCAGACTTTATCGAATGCCTGGGCAACATCGAGAAATATAGCAGAGCAGTATTCGCGGTGTTCAAATGCTGTACGAATCTCAGAAGTTATGCGGTTTACTTGCTCGATGGTGCTGTGCTCTTTGCGAAATCCAAATTGATGAGAGGATATAATGTCTAGCACGTGTTTGTTGATTTTTTCAAGCAGTGTTTTTTCAAAGAGTTTAGATAGACACGGCAGCAAGCTTATTGGTCTGTTAGATAAAGATTGCGACTTGTCCTTCCCTGGTTTGGGGATCATTATTATGATCGATTTCTTCCATTGTGTTGATAAGTACCCACACTGCATCGCATTAAAGTCTCTAGTGATATATTTTATTGCAGGGTCCGGTAGTTCCGTTAGCATTTTGGGCGTGATTTGGTCGTGCATTTGCGCCTTTTTTGGGTTTAAATACTCTGTAATGACTTTTATTGTGTCTAATGGATGAATTCTGATGGGAGAGGTTTCAAGATACAACTGATCGGAAAGTAGCATGAAACTATTAGGTGGTGGGTTTGGTTGGTGCAGTGCAAAAGTTTTTGCTTTCTCACTTCGTCACTCCTTGCCCATTTACCATTTTTATACCTTATCGGCGTGTCAATATTAAATGGGAATTGACATGACAAAAATTTAATAAGAAACAAATAATAAAAGAAATATTAATCAGAAAATTAGAGAAAAATTCAATAAACATGATGAATTCAAATCATTTCAATTGTTGACTATATACATAAAGACAAAGATGATAATTTATGCATGCCATAGTATCAGAAGCACATTTTGCTATAAATTCTTAGGATGAAAATATAATCAACTAGTTGAGTCTTTATTAAAAAATAATAGAATGCGTATTATTATCAATTCACATGAAGATGAAAGTCATGATGAGGATGATGTATACAATATAATATAATAGTTTATATCCACAGAAAGAAACCACTTAAATTGATGCTATTTCATTGGTTTGGATGTATCGCCTTGAATTAATTTTCCGATATTTGTTACTCAATCAATGAAATGAGATCGGTCAATTGATTTTTGTCATACTGATTCAGTGAACAATGGAAATGTGTGAGAATACTTTATTGTCATTGATCTTAGAGATGCACGCAATCATGAGACTACTATAATTTTTGCATAATGAATAATAAAATAATAATAATTATGAATGAAAAAGACAACAACAAGTTGAATTTATAATAGAAACAACGCGATAATCTGCCAAACACAACACTGCCTATGTTGTCTGGTTTTTACAACCACTTGTCCTAGCATTCTGTGAGCCATGTACTACTATTGGCAGAAGGACCGAATATCCAAAGGACAACAATTTAAATCGATTTTAATTTGCGCAAAGCGAAAATCTCTTCATCTACGCAAAGAAAATGCGACTATTTTGTTGGGAAAATGGTAATGGTAGTAAAAATGAAAATGGAAATGAAGATGAAGATGAGCGTGATGGGTACGAGACCATGAAGTACAAGCGATATAGTACTACTTATTATGAGTCAAACAAATAGTAGTATGAGAAGTCAGACCGCGAGACGATACCAAGAATACAAAAGCAAAGAGGATGAAGACGAAAATGTTGAGAAAAAACACAATGACGATGAGAAGTGTAAAAACCAGACAATGAGAATGACAACCATGTTGGCTGCCAATGAATGCGTAAATCTGTCAAAATTAATACTTAAATCGTAGGCGTGCCAATGTTCCCACTCACATACAGTCCCTTCATACTTTTCATACTATTATGCTTTGTTTTGCAGTGCTACTACTGCTACGAAGTTTTATAATAGCAACAAGGACAAAATAAACAACCATTATTCAACAACACATAAAGTTAATGTAATAAGGTTAACACAGCATAAGGCATTGAATAAAAGTATCTAAGCAATGTCGATCCGAGTTAAGCTCAGCCCATCCCTCCACCCAAAGCAGCCAGCATCATTTAACAGTATAGTAAGTTGTTGTCATCAGACTCTGGCTCTGGCACTGTCACTGGCACTGGCATCGACATCGACATTGGTACCAACACCGGAAGTTGGCAACATTACAAACTTTGAATCACTTATTTCGCGCTCTAACGTGTTCCGTTTCGTGTGGTATGGTTTTGTAAAGCAAAGATAGGAAAATGAACCAAGACAAATAAGTAGTAAGTATACACTACAAAGGTACAAAGAAGAGGAGGAAGAAAAATTGGCACTGAAGTTTGCGGTAGAATTCAACAGAGTGAAGTTACGTGTAGTAATCGTCTCTCGTCGTTAGAAGTAGTACGTTAATCGATTTCTTTTTAGCTTATTTTACTAGTATTTTGCCTTAAAAATTTGTTCTTATTTTTCATTTACTCTTTCTATACTACTACTATCATTTCAATCATCGCCTCTCTTGCATTCATTCCTTCTACCGCGTTAATCTCAGTGTATTTTACGGTAATTTTTTTTTGCAATCATTTTTGTTACATTGGTGGTGTTAATACGCGTAACCAAAAGTGCTAAGTACCCGTACAAAGTAATGTGATGATCCACATAGACTGCGGATGTTCTTCTCAAAAAAAAAAAAAAAAAAAACCAATTATAAAATTCAAAAGCATTTAAGTAGTTCCAAAAGAAAGTGTGATTTTTAAAAGGCAACTAGTGCTTTATCATGCTATTGTATAATCTTCGTTAAAAATGATATATTCGAACAAAAATAAACTTAATTATAACCCCTATTGTCATATATATATATGTATAGTATATTATATGCCTTCAAAATTTAAAGGAACCTTAGATTGCATATTAGTAGTCGTTAACATGCACTAATCATCACCTGAGAAGTGGTACTGCAGCAGTAGCTTTTGAAAACAAGCGGTAACTCGGCTGCACAGTCGTCATTGCTTATATTGCTATAGAGTCTAAAATGAAGGTTGAAGGAAGCACAACGTGCTTCACTTTCTTCTATAATTTCAACAATTTGCAATATCTGTGGTATTTAATTAGCAAGCACGATGTTATTCTTTCAATTGCTTCTTTAATAATGATTCTCCCCTTCTCTCGCAACTCTCCACATAGCAATAAATTCAGATATTATTAGTATAATTCCAATTAAACCTATACGCATAATGCAGTCCCCGGAATTATCTTATTAATTTGTATACAAATAAGTAAGGATTTCAAAGGAATCTTTTTTTTCTGAGCTCCTAAAGGACAATGCAAAGAACAATTCTGAAATATTCTGTCATCACCTGGACAAATTGAATGATTTACTTAACCAGAAAAGCCAGAATAAATCAATAGAAGAGGTGTAGAAGTTTGGTAACTCAACAACAGCTTTCATAGCTTGAATAAGATATACTGCTACACCCTTCATAATCTCCAGATCTGCACGGTCTTTTTAGATGGTAAGACTTTTAATTTAAATGAGAAAGTCAAAAATCACTTGGATCATTGCATGTGCATGGAATCATGCTGTTGCCAAAAAGATTGTAGATAAAAACCATAGAAATCGTGGATTGTGGTACCGCAATTATTCATTAAATTTTACATGAAGTTTTGATATGGCACCATTATAAATGAAGAAGTCGTGTCTGGTCAAAAAACTACCTGCATCATCGTGATAGTCCCAGGATCATGTTTAATGAGCCTGTTAACAAATATATGTATTATTCAATTGAATTTGAAGAATTCTTTTAACTTTATTTATTGAGACCCTTTTTATTGCATAGAAAAATCTACATATGAAATCTTGAGAACATCTATATATAATATATGTATCTCTATATATTGCATATAAAAATCTTATGTCACAAAGTTTGTCATTATTGGACTCCGAAACTACTGAACCGATCTTGATGAAATCTTTTATATGTATGTCATTTGGTCCAACTTGATAGATAGGATAGTTTATATCGCGATTAATGAGTGCAATATTTTTTAATTTGAAATTTTTTTTTTTTTTTAAAGTTCCATAAATTGGTAACAGATGGCTCTGTGGAGCACCTATCAACAACATCCTATCATTGCTGGATGAACAAAATTAAAACGAAAAAGGAACAATGACTACAAAAATCGAACACTAACATCACGATGGGGTCGCAGCAACGCGCGCTAGTATTATTACCTATATATTTTACGAAAAAGGGCTGCTGACCTGCTATGGAAACGCGCATATTTTGGTTCACCTCTGTATTACTTTTGACTGGCGAATTCAATACCCACCAGTAATATGAAAAGGCTAGTGACATAGTATAGAACAATGCACTTACTGGTTCGCCTCTGTATTACTTTAGACTTGTGAATTTAGTACCCACCAGTAATACGAATAGGAGCTGATGACTACGTATAGGATCGCGCACTTGTTGGTTCGCCTCTGCAACACTTTTGACTGGTGAACTCAATACCCACCATTAATGCGAAAAAATGGCTGCTGACATACTATGGAAACGCACACTCACTGGTTCGCCTCTGCATAACCTGCGACTAGTAAATTCACTAGCCACCAAGTAATAAGAAAAGAGGCTAGTGTATTACTATCGAAACGGGGACTATTGCCACCAAGCATACTGCAGGGATACTATTCAATGGATTGTATATAAGTATGTTGTATGTATTTAAGATGATATAGACAAAAAAAAAACAATGTTTGTATGTTTTTTGTGTACTATGCATGTATGTTTAAGATTCTAAAAATTAAATTTTGTTTAAGAAAACTTTTGCCTTTTAAAACTTAAAACTCAAAAATTGTATTTACTACTTGTAAACTACTTTGGCCTGGTAACAATTTTGTTTGTCCTCAATGTCTTATATAATACTACGAATAAACAAGTATACCCTATACATAGTATATTCTCCGTAATTTTACTTACCATATTAATTATTGGTTTCAATTTCCGAAATATTTCTGTTCTTTTCATCAAATATGAGATATATTTTTTTTTTTCTATAAATTTTGTGTTTTTTGTATTAGTACAATTATTTTATTTTTAAGTTGTGTAAAGTATTGTAGTGATATTCTTGAAATTCGGGATCATGAATAATATCATGAATGAATGATGAATTTTTTATCACTTACAAATTAGTAGTTGTAAGTGTTTAATAGTGTATTTGTTATTCGGATATTTTTTCCTTATGTTAGTTTTGTGTAAAAACTTTTTGAACTTTTTTCTTCATTTTGTTGGGTTTTTTTTTTTTTAAGTTCTTGTCACACATTTACGACAATTTTGCACGTTTAGTTACTACTTTCGACGCACGTAACACTCTACCTAAAAACTTCATACCCACTCACATGTTATAGTATACCATAGTACCAATTCAATTCCCATTCCATTCCCATTCACATTCTGTTTCTTTCTTTTAAGTTTTCTATCTAAAGTATGTGTGTGTTTGTATCCATGTTAGTTAGTTTGTATTTTGTGGTTTTCACACACGTTTAGAAATGGCGTACAAACAATTTTTGATCTCAAGTAAATTGCAATAACTAGAAAGTGGGTCTTTCAATGTTGGAGTACGTATCTATGTATGTGTTTGTTGTGTTGGTGAGTGATGAGCTGCGAGTTGTGTTGTTGAGTGCTATAGGCAGGCATGCAGGCAGGCAAGCATGAGGTAAGTATATTAAAAGACGGACAAACGAATAGGAGCCATGACAGACACAAACTGAACTGAACAGACTTTCAATGTAGTACACCTATACAGTATACACTCTGTGTTTTTTGTTCTCTTAGATAAAACGCGTAGAAGTTTTTAAGTGTTTTACTGTTACAAACCTGTCATCACCGTCGTAAGCTTCTGTTTTACTATCGTGTTACTGAGATCCTTGTTTTTTTTTATTTTTGTAGCTAGTACACCAAACTCCCTTCGTCGAAAAAACCAAAACAACAAACTTACTTAAAGCTAACTAAATGACAAAGTTTATAACGAATTTTAAGCTTAAGTTTAGGAGCCTATAGGGCCTACGAATCAAAGATGAACAATTGTTAAAGAGGGTTATGTGAATTAATTTCCCTTTGGTGTTGTGGTTGTTAGTGTCATCCTTGAGTATGAGTTAAATATACGAGTAGTAGTATAGTAAAGAAGTATCAGTTTCACTCACTTAGACACGTTAATGTATTCATTATTTTTTATTTATTTAATCCCACAAATATCAGATTTACTTTATTTATGTATAAAGCAGTTTGAGCGTACTTAAAAATACATACAATCTAAGCAATTTGAAGCTATAGCAACTATGACCTTAAGCTAACTTATTAGCTAATATTTATTTACAAAGTTATATATTACAGATAATATTACAATTTTCAAAAATAACATGCATACGTTTAAAAAGGGTAGGTTATTCATATTAATTTTTTTATTTATTTATTTTTTATAAATAATTTTCTTTTATATAAGTTTGAATAATTGAGATGATTTGAAAAAATGAATTAGTTTGCCATTATTGTTGTGGGTAGGAGTGGAAAGAGAAAATAGGGGGTCAGAGGACGGAGAATGTTGGCATCTTTGGGTATTAATATGTGGGCAGTCAGAGAGGATATGTTGGACGGATAATGTGGTATTAAGGTTGCAGTGGTTACAAATATTAGGTAAGGAGAGATAGAAAAGGTGTATGTGAGTTAAGTTGGGGTGTCCAAGGCGAAGTCTCATAAATTTGAGGTGTCCATAGTCTTGCAATGATTTTTTGTCCTGTTTGATGTACTTATAATTGGGATTAGTCAGATGCCAGATTGATTTCAACTGGTTTTGAAAACGAGATTGAATGTATTTTTTAATATCTGTAATATTGTTGTTGCTTCATAAATTGATGGGTATAAAAGCGATTTTTTAGCACATAAGTCCGTTTGTTCGTTGTCAGCTGTCGTACAATGGGCGGAACCCAGATAATTTTGAATTTACATAGATTTGTTGGATAGAATGATATTTCGTATGGCTGAGGAATAAAGATACTGGTTATTAATATTGGCAATAGCGTTTGTTGAGGCTAGAGAGTCTTTGCATACAGCAAAGTTGCCTATTGTCAGTTGGGCATGACGAAAAGCTATGAGTATGGCTGATATTTCGGCTGTAAAAATTGATGAGAAATCAGGCAGAAAGTGGAGAATTTATAGTCTCTTCTTTTGTGGTTACACAATAAGATACTCCTGTAGTAGGCTACATCCGTGTATAAAATTTGTAAGAACTTCAAGATTCTTGCAGTTCTAAAATTTTGTTTTGTAAATTTCAGGGGGTGTGTCCTCTTTGTTCGCGGATGGAAGCGAAAGACATAAGGAAAAGTTGTTGAAAAGCCCGAGGGGGAGACTTTTGTTAGCTGTATTGGAAGGGGTAATATGTTGGTTGAAGTTCTAACACATTTGAATTATGTTATATAAAGTTTATCTATTTATTTATGACACAATACTATCAACAAAAGAGTACATTAAAAATAATTAAAATAAAACCTTACAACTAATTAAGCAGAAACACAATAAATCTGTCTCTGACCCGGTGGGAAAAAATTATTTGCTAAATAGCTAGCTATGTCCCTACTCACAGCATGTGTGGTCAGAGACAGACATTAGACACCCCATCCAAAATTGTGCGTCCAGATTCAGTCACGGTGGATGGAGAATCGTAGATGTTGAAAGATCAGAGCGTTGATAGCAGTGGGCGAAATCTCAGGAGAAAGGATGTGGGAAATTTTGTTATAATTATCACATAATACACGAAATGGATCATGTGAGGCAAAGTTAGTTGTGCACCTACCTAGGAGCAAGAGGAACAAAATTCCTAGTAGTACGACTAGGGACACAGAAACTAAGTTGACTCAAAAGCCATGGCGAATCAACAATACCAGTAATAAGTTTATGAAGAAAGCTTATTCCTAAAGAACTTCGGCGATTACTTAACGTAGAAAGATCTATAAGAAGAAGCCTCGTTGAGTAAGAAGGCAAACGTACACTAGGGTTCCAATTTTACTTGAGGGAACATTGAGTAGCTTTTTTGACTTTAGAGTATAGATTAATAGTGAATTTCAGGATGTCAAGACAGTTTTGAAGAGTTTGTCAGTTTGGAAGGCAATTATTGAATCTATTAGCATTAAATTAGCTTCGTAAAGGATGTTGTTGATCGGGGTGGTGGTAAAAGCACCAAAAACAAGTCTAGAGTTTAGAGTTTAATAGGGATTTTGGGGCGTTCCAATAAAATTGTATACCAAAGTCTATATTAGATATGATTATTGCGTTAATAACGTTAAATAATATGAGTTGATTAAAATTGAGCTTATTATTAGAGAAGCATTTAATCATATTGAGTTTTCTGGATAGGGAAAGGACGAGATCTGTAATGTAGAAATTATAAAGGGTTATGCCAAAAATTGGGAAATTAAAAAATATTGTGGGAATTAACATTGGTTATTGTATATTAAAAGTACTTAGTTATTTACAAAAGAAAAAAACAAATTGTTTAGCTTTTGCGCAATTAAACAGAGAACAGCATCACGCACTAACATCACTTCGGGAGAGTAGCAAAGCATGCCGGGTATACTAGTAATTTTATAATAAGGAAAATTTGGGAATGAAAGGAAAACTTTATATAGAGCTTACTATAACTTGATTAGGTGATCGACAAATTCTTATAAATACTAACTAGAGGATAGTGTTAAAAGAATCAGTCGTACGCAACGGTATTTGGATATTTGTTCCTTAACATATTGTAATTGGCTTTGCTAATGTATACAGACAAGCTGAGGAGAAAACTACTGAGTCATTCAGGATAATCGGTGTGAAAATAGTTTTTAAAATCACCCAAAAGGGATTTTCTATTTATGAAAGAGAATAGTAGAGAATGCGTGCTATTTTATTTATATTTCCAACAGTGTAAGCTTAAAATTTGTCTGAAAAATATTAACTTCTGGCCTATGTTCAGGCTCAGGTATTTCAAGTGGCTTTCCCTTTTTACAATAGTAGTGTAAATTACTAAATTTGTAATTTAAAGATAACAGGCCTTGCGTTTTTTGGTGAAGTAAATATCTTTTTTTTACTTGCATTTCATTTAAAAGTCACAGGTACGGAAAAGTCCATTTAAAAATCTTATCAGTCAGGTCCATAGGATGAGTTCTTTTAAGTCAGCGTGTTGACAAGTTTGTATGCTAGTCTGTTTGGATGTGATCTGAGCCTTTACACGTACCTTTTGCTGAAGTGGACAACTTCTTCCATGACCGTTGTCATATGTAGATCTCTGTGAAGATCGTCGTTGTGAATATACCATGGCGCATTGGTGAGTTTGCGAAGTGTTATGATTTGATACCCTTGTATAATGTTTACATTGGTTTAAGCTGCAGTTCCTCAAGGCTGTATATATATGTCCAAACTGGCTTCAGTATGAATTTATAGAGTCGATTCTTATTTTCAGGGCTGAGTTTTGATTTATTGCCAATTAACCAATACATGCTCTTTGGCATGTAGCCAAGCCGCGACTCTTCCTGAGGACGCATTTATGACTTGCTTTTCTAATCATTTATGAGTCTTTTTCGAGTCATATTGCTGATCATTTTCGCGTCATATTCCTGATCATTTGCTTCTTTTTAAAAAAAAGGATATAATTGATTTGTATTAATTTAAGTTATTTTATTTATATATACATATGTATATTAAAACTGCAACAATTAAAGCTTAGTAATTTAATTAATTAATTAATTTAATAATTTGTGATCTTATCTTTAGCGTGCACAAAATGTTTTTGTAGGACAGCATTCATGTCCTTGTCGGTACATTTGAACTTCAAATGGCAAATATCTAAAACAAAAACTACTGTCGCATTATTAGAAATATATCTTATTTAATTAAATTCCTTCACTTTCAATTTACCTTTTTCTATAATTCAATTTTATAACTTTGAAAATCTGGACAGCACTTCACTCTTCAACGAGTATTAATGAACAAAAATGCAGAATTTGACATGTTGACTTTAGATTAGATTTACAAGAAAATCCGTATTGCATCGACCAGCGGCGCCAAATATTGCTACATATTCAACAGCCACAACAAACACATTTAAATTTTCAGCATAATCAATTTGCAATTGCTCCGGTTTGAGCATAAAGATGAGTCATTTTCGAGTCTTCTTTGGATCGCACATGAAATCAATCACATTTTAATCATCAAGAAGACTCGAATAAGACTCAGAAAGATGATTTTTGTTAAAATGATCTTCCAAATCCTAGCTGGGTGACTGTCAAGTTTCTCTTTTTTTTTACAAATGTGGCAGTGTGGGCAGTTTTTGTGTGCATATGTGTGTCAACATAGCATTTTAATATTTTTTCTGAAAAGTACTTGACTCGATTACGTCTTGTAGACGATTCTCCATTGAATTTATTATCTTCACCATGTCACAATTGCTCAATTTTTAAGTATGGCCTTTTGAAGGGCTGATTGGTTCTTAACTGGTTTTACGCCATCAAAGTCACCCACAAACTGCGGAAAATTGTGTCAGAGTTTGCAAAATCTTTTCTGTAACCCGACTAAATACATGTGTTCAATGCCTTAAATCGGGCTGAAAACGTTGGCAAATTAATGCCGCATACTAGAAATGGTCCTAAAATAAGTATTAAGGGACGTATTGAGCGCTTATTAATGAGGAAACTCTATGAAAAGCCGTTTGTTTAGATGAGGAAACTTGCCAAGGGCCTTAAAGTAGAATACAATGTTCATATTTCCCACGAAACAGTAGCCAAATTAATAATTACACACAAATACAAATTAAGAGTTGCACGTGAAAAACCTACTACATATTGAAAAGCGTTTGTCGTTCACTATAATTTATTTTTCAAAACTTAATGACTATTGGGATGATGTTATGCCAGAGTGTTGCCTAATCTTTGGAAAACAGTAACATAGTTCAAATTATTATATTTGAAAAATTATCTG
Organism: Amiota communis; assembly: GCA_037043315.1. Classification (NCBI taxonomy): domain Eukaryota; kingdom Metazoa; phylum Arthropoda; class Insecta; order Diptera; family Drosophilidae; genus Amiota; species Amiota communis. The sequence continues at coordinate 238,984 of JBAMAV010001641.1, read as the reverse complement.
TGATAATTTGGGGATGTATCTCAAGCAAGAGAGTTAGAAACTTCTCATTTATTGAAAACACCGTGGACGAACAATAATTATTACTGTTTTTTTTTTCCATTAACAGTTGAAAAAAATATTTTTTTCTTAGTGTGAAACGTGATTCTTGACAAAGTATAGATGGTTTGTCTTTTACTCAGAAAATTTTCAATGATTTTGATAAGGTATGTAGGAAAATTAGAGTAATACAATTTGTACGAGGGGTACTATTTATATTTTGGGAATAGCAAATAATAACAAATATTATTAAATGAAAACGGCGTTATTGTTTTTTCTAAAATATTCACCACGATGATCAATGCACTTTTGCATTCGTTCAAACCATTTGTCATAGCAGTTTTTCCATTCCTCTTGAGACACTTCCAAAACATGGTTTTTGAACGCTTCAACTGCTTCTTCGGTGCTCATAAATCGTTGACCACGCAGTTTACCTTTGATATTCGGGAAAAAGAAGAAGTCATTGGGTGCCAAATCAGGACTTTACGGACGATGAGTCATCAATTCGATGTTTTGACTGCTCAAAAATTCACCTGTTTGATGAGATGTGTGAGAGCTCTCATTACCATGATGGAGAATGATTTATGTTTGGCGGCAGGTTTTGCGAATTTCTCCGAAGACTTCCGGCAAACAAATGGTCGTGTACCACTCAGAATAGACCATCCTACGTTGCTCAAGGGGAACAGAAGCTACATGACCCATTTGGCCGAAGAAACAGGCGACCATTTGCCTTGCAGTGCTTCGAGCGCATACAACTTTTGTTGCATTTGAGTCGTCTTGAAACACCCACACGGTCGATTGCTGTTTTCTTTTTCCGGTTCATACGCATATATCCATGATTCGTCACCTGTCACGATTTTAAACACGTCTTTTGAAGCACCACGGTCGAACTTTTTAAGCATTTCCTTACACCAATCAACGCGAGCCTTTTTTTGAGCTATTGATAAATTATGGGGTATCCAACGACTGCAAATTGTATAGTTAGCCTCTATGCCACACAGAATCAAATGCAGCTTGCAAAGCAAACCATTTTTTAGAACATAATTTCTGTTTAATGTACTTTTTATACAAAGTTGTGACCTAAATCCTTATTGAATTGGAGGTAGAATGCCATTTTTATCCTAATGCTTAACTATTTTGGTTTTACTAAAGCGTTCTTAAATTTTAGAATACCCGCAGAGTAAGCTTATTGGTAAGTAGTTCTGGGGGCTTTTCACGCTTGAGAATGGCTATGATTTTAGCAACTTTCCATTTCCGTAGAAAATATTCAATTTGTATGGAGTGTTTAAAAATGATTGATTAATAATTTATAACATTTTTAATACAGACATTTGATATGACATTAGGCCCTGTAGCTTTCTTATTTCCAGATTTTGTCCAGAAAATCTAGGAACATTGTAGTTTTCAATTTTTTCAAGCTCCTCAAGTGATGCATTTACTAGCTCTACAGTGCTATAGTGAGATGGTGATCTTTGCTCAAAAATGTCAGCAACAAGTTTCGATTTTGCATCCTTACACCTGTGATCATTATAGCAGAAACGTGAAACAAACTGTTTTTATTTTTAATAATTCTTGCAATTTTCAAAAACGTTTTTGAATAGGGCTCAAGCTTTGATAATTTGGTATTGAAAACTTAATTCTAAAAAACAATATAAAGCTGAAGCAACTAAGGCCTTGAGCTAGATGAGATCTTAAGTTTTTTTTTTTTTCTATTATTTTCATACTTATACATTATATTAATTGATCAAGATTTAAGTTATTTATTAGTAATATGAAATCTTTTATGTTACTTTGACTGGCTTCTGTAAGTAAATGGCAGAGTGGAGGGATGTGAAGGGAGTTACACAGGGATTAGACTCGACTGCAATTGTCAGTGAGATGGCCCACACTCAGTGTACCTGAGTTGCAAATATTGCAAGTTGGCATTGGTGCCTTGTTGAAAAGATGTTCATGAGAAAACTTTGTGTGTCCCAGTCTGAATCTGGTGTACAACACGCATTGTTTCCTATTTATAGTTGGCGGGATTCTAAGTGCTTCTCTTGTCGGGTTTACTTGCTTAGAAAAGTGGGAGTATTCGTTCCATGTTACATTCAATTTCTCTGCTGTTGTGCTGTTTACCAGGTGCTTGATGTCATCTTTATTGGACGTGTGGTGGAGTAAAAGTTGAGCTCGTGTTGCCGATTTAGCCGCAGCGTCAGCTTGATCGTTACCTGTTATTCCTACATGGCCAGGTATCCACATCAGCCGAATTTTATTCGATGTTGTTGATATTTTTAACAGCTAAGAGAGTTGACGAATTAATTGTTGCTTTAAAAAGAAAAGTGGGACTCTGTTGCATAGAGTGTTCAACTGGTACTTTGGAAAATACTTTCAGCTTGGATTATTGCTATACTATGTATGAATTATACAAAACTCATAGGGGATCTTCTATATGTTAAAAATAAAACAAAGCCAACATAATATACTTCTTAGATCGCTATGTACATAGACTTTATGCAAATAAGTTTATCTATTTCAATTACTAGGAAAGGAAACTATTTAATAAGAGTGAACATTGATTTACGTATTTTCGATTTACGTAGCTAAAGAATTTGTTCCTTTAAAATTTGATTTACGTATTTTCCATTTATGTAGCCAAAGAATTTGTTGTTGTTATTTTGATTTACGTACTTAAAAAAATGAATTCAGGGTATCCCGCACTAAAGTTTTTGAGCATATTGCTTTCACTTTTTCGTGAATTCGTTTAGTTGCATTGTAAAAGTTGTTCTAACAAGACATATAATATTGTAACAATGTAAAATATGAATTTGAAACGTGAATCAGGTCGTGTTTGTTAACCTATATTACGAAAGTGCCGAAATAAAATTTCATTACAAAAAAAATTGGAAATTATTTGCTTTTATAATAATGGTGATAATGCTTTAAATATTGCAAATGTATCGGGTTTGCCATACACTACAATAAGAACGATCATAGAAAATAGACATAACATTCAAGTTGGTGGTTCCTTTCTCGATACCACTATGAAAAAAAGACCCGAGATGGAGAACGATCTCAATGAATCATAATATTAAAATCATCTTTTTACCTCCAAATACCACATCTCTTATCCAACCAATGGATCAAGGCGTTATAGCTGCATTTAAAAAAATGCTATTTACGACGAACTTTTAAAAATCTTATTGAAGCAATTGATAAGGAATCAGGTCATTCTTATAACAATACCAGCATAGCTAAAGAATTTTGGAGGAAATATAATGTCATGCAAGCAGTTGACAACATAAAGAAAAGCTGGGAGGATGTTTCTATATCGACGTTGGGAAATGCATGTCCTGAATGTACATCTGAAGGTGGAGCAGAAGAAATTTTGAACGAGATAAATGCAGAACTAATAAGCTTGGCACATAGTATTGGATTTACTGATATTGATGAATCTGATCTAATTGATGTGTTGGACTAGCGGGATGAACCGTTGACTAACGCAGAAGTCTGAAGTCTTCGTTGAAACTGAAGGAGAAAATGTACAAATCCCTTTACAAAAACTATCAGAGGCTTTTGACTACCTAGATGAAGCCTTAGGTATTTTTGAAAAATTTGATAAAGACGACGGCCGAGTTGAGTCAACAAAGAAGTCGATGAGAATTGAAGGTCTGCATGATGGCAAAAAAACTACGTTCGAATCAACAATGTTCAATATGAACTGAGTGAAATAGAATGCGACGCTGAAAGAATTCAAGTGAAATTTTGCACTGACGTCAAATTCAGTCGCACAACATTCACACAAAGATGCATGAATTGAATGAGTGAGAATAAGAGGTTGTTTTCGAATTAATTCGAATGCCTTCATTTTTTTTTGCATAAGAGCAAAGGGTTGTTGTTGTTTTGCTGTGCATAAGGAAAAGAAGAAAGAAAACAACAAAAACAACATATGTAGTACACATATACATACACACAACCACTTACATACGTCTGCGTCTTATTCTCCGCTCATTTCCTTGTACGATCACGCGCTTCACTCAAACGAAAATTCGAATTAATTCGGATCTGTTCGGCTATGCTGAAGTTTTCATTTTGTTTTTCACGCTAATTCTTTCTAACTCATTTCACAGAATGCAAACGGCTTTCGAACTCAAAACACAATCGCATTGATCTTCATTCATTTTGTCTTTTCACTCAATTCAATTCTATTCGAGTTCATCCTACTGGACTTAAGTTGTGAGCGAAGCCACGCAGATCTCTAACGAGAATCACTTTCGAATCGCTTCATTCTTTGTGCCGACTTCATCATCAGATGCTCCTTCAACAAGTCAGGGGCAAACTACGCAGCGAAGTGCTCCAGACAATGACATAACAATGCTAATGGATGAAATACTTTCAAGCGATTCTGATTAAAATGTATTACTTATCTCTATGTTAATAAATTTAATGAATTTTGCTTTGCTTTTTTATGTTTTCAACCTGTTTTGTGTTTAAAATTTAGAATATACAAACGAACAATATTGTTATTTCCAAAACAATTAATTAACCTGACTGCATAATTCTATGAAACTCTCAAAATTTGATTTACGTAATTTTGATTTACGTAGAACGAATTAATACGTAAATCGTGGGATTACGGTATAACAATTCCTACTAAAAACTTGTTTAAATGCAGTTATTTTTTAGTTATAGCACAAATTATTGAAGCAAAGTACGAGGGCGGTGCATTAAGAACCCGTGTTTGATGATAGAGGACGTTCCTGAGTGAAGTTAGTGTTATCATCGTGTGCTGCCATCTATCAGACGACGCTTATACAAATTTCAGACTGATTGATAGTTTCGATTTGGTAGCCATTCGAGTCATACGTGTTTCGTGATTTTTGCTAAGATGGAAAAAGAGCAGTATCGTTCAATAATTCGCCTTTTGTTTTTGGAAGAGAAAAAATGCGAGGAGATAAAAGCAAAGTTGAATGCTGTTTATGGGGACACGTCGCCATCTATGACCACAGTAAGATATTGGTTCAACGAATTTAAACGTTGGCGAACATCCGTTTTCGATGAGGAGCGACCAGGACGCCCGGCAGACGTGATTACCGAGGAAATCATTGAAAAAGTCCTCGACATGATTCACGTTGATCGACGAACGAAAGTGCTCGAAGTAGCAAAGGCCGTAGGTGTGTCGACTTGAATGCCAATTAATATTTTACATAATAAGTTGGCGATGATAAAATTGTCGGCCCAATGCGTGCCGCGATTGCTCACGCTGGACAACAAGCGGATGCGGCTGTTAACTTCGAAGCAGTGTTTGGGGCAATTTAAGCAAGATCCGAAGGACTGTTTGCATTGAGTTGTCACCGTTGATGAAACCTGGATTCATCATTACACACCAGAAACTAAGCAACAATCAAAACAATGGATTTCTCCCGGTGAATCTGCACCAACGAAGGCGAAGACGGTCCCATCGGCCGGTAAGGTCATGGCGACGATTTTTTGGGATGCGAAGGGCGTCATCCTCATGGATTTTTTAGAAAAAGCAAGAACGATCATTGAACAATTCTACAGTGAGTTATTGGACCGCTTCGACAAAAAATTAAAGGAGACACGGTCGCATTTGGCGAAAAAAAAGGTGTTGTTTCATCACGATAACGCAACAGCACATTCATCTGGCGTTGTCCCCGCCAAACTGCATGAATTGCATTATGAATCGCTACCGCACCCCCCATATTCACCCGATCTGGCTCCCTGCGACTTTTTCTTCTTCCCTAACATAAAGAAATGGCAAGCGGAGAAAAAATTTAGCTCAAACGATGAAGTCATCGCCGAAACAGAGGCGTATTTTGCAGAGTTCGACAAATCCTATTTTTGGAGTAAAAAAATGGCCGTAACGTTGGGAGAAGTGTATCTTTCTTAAAGGGGATTATGATGACAATTAAAAAAACATTTTTTTGAAAAAAATGGGGTCTTCATTTCTAACACGGGTACTTAATGAACCGTCCTCGTATTTTATATAGCTATAGAGCGTAACATTCTCGTTGAAATCTTCTTTTTTTGGTTTGACAAAACTCTTATTTTATTAGTTTTTTTTACCACATTTTTAAAACTTTAATGGCACTGAATGCTTTGCATGTGTATGTGATTGCCTTTGTTTGTGTATGTACACATAATACATAAATGCTGATAGTGTAGGAGTATGTGTGTGTGTGTGTGTGAGTGCTGTTTGTGTTATGTCGGTCTAGAATAGTATTGTCGTTGTCGTTGTTGCCGTTGTTGTTATTGTTGTTCTTTAACACATTCAATTACAAGTTGCCACTTTATATTGTTGTGTTGTATAATGTGTTATTATACACATGTGCTCTTAGCTACTTTGTTATATATGTACATACACACACGAACCCATTCAACCCATGTACACACTTGTAGATACTCCAACACATACACCGAATACCACACATGAAGTGAATATTGCTACAAATTTGTAAAGTAATTCAATAATTACATCGTGTTAACAATTCTGTTTGGTGTAACATTTCCCAGTATTCAATTTGTTGATTGCCACTTTTATAGTAGTCTACTACAGTACCCATTTCTGATAAAATACAACAAAAGAATTTATAAGTAGTTTATGCAATTATAAGAGAATAATATCCCATCAAATATACATGCTTTGTACGATATATTTTATTCTTCAAACAAAATACCAATATATGTAGAAATATATATAAAGAAATTTTGATATATAGCGGATTAGCGGATGTGTATTTTCTTAGTTAATTTCAGCCCAGAATTAGATAGGTCCATTTTTGGATATCATATCGAAAAAATGTTGTGACAGTTGCAGAGAAGTTTTGGTTGAAAATCTTTTGTCCTTCCCAGGGCTTACAGACTTTTACAAAAACTTAATATACTCTTTTACTCTTATGAGGTGCAGGGTACAAAAATATTTATATCAATCTTGTGCAATATATCTGCGTGAATGAAAATAGAAAAAAAAAATGAAATAATTGTTACAAATACAATAATATTGTAAGTAAAGATAAAAAATAAATGTTTCAAAAGCGGAAACAGGAGCACGCTTCCTTATATTTGTGTGAATATTTATAAAATTATATGCGCTTTATGAAAATATTAATTGATATTGTTTTTGTTTTTGATGCTTAAATCATTCAAGCTGAGCCTGTTATGAGTACTAAATAAAATCAAAAGAAAATCAATGCTAACAGGTGGCAACATTGAAACAGAAGATTGGGTTGATCTGAAGTGCAATGGATGATCTGAACGAAGAAATCATGTCCACTTTGGAATGATAAGCAACTTGAGGAGCTAAAGTATAAAGAAATTGCAAAAGATCTGCCGCAATCGTATAAAGAATGGATGAGGTAAGCCATGCTGAGCATATCTGCTTGGTGAAAACTGAAAGACCAATAACTCATGAAACTTACGGGAACTCGAAGAAGAAAGTAATGCACATGGCAGATACAATATCTGAAAAGATAGTATTTAGCAACATCACCGCCTTATTTGTCGTGAATGTCCCGACTAAAGAAGAATTGAAACCCTGGGCATTTCCACATCATTATTCAGATTTTGAGGTTGCCATTAAGCCGGCTGCTGCTGATGCCTACTACTAATAGAATGTATAGTGGCAAAATATGAATGGAGAAAAATGCGATGATGCCAAAACCGCTTCTGATTAAGATAAGCCCAATTGATGTAGCATCTAGAGGTTAATCTCCAAAGCAATAGAAAAGGTGGTGACAAACTATCAAAAAACTGGCCTTTGCATTGACAAAAAGGCAAGCCAATGTCAATTAATGCTTGGCTTTTATTGTTCTAAAATGCTGATAGAAGTGGCGGAAAAAAAGTCGGATGAATCTATTAGCAAGTCATCATAAAATATATAAGTATGTATATATATTTTGATAAGCAAGTATCTGCGCCTTCATTGCTTGTAATTGACAAGTAATTAGAGCCTCACACAAAAGTTACGAAAATCAGTAGTAACTTTGAAATCAAATCGGCTTAGATTGCTTCTCTGTGAGCGGTATTGGAATCAGAAGAAGAGCATTTCATGTGTAAGGTCACTTAAATGCATTTCATTTATTTTATGCAATCATTCAATTCTTCGTAAATCAAAAAAAACAAACGATCATAACTAAACAATAATATACAGAGCAACGATCACGACCGTTCTCTTTGACGCGTTGCCATACACTAACTATTTCACTTCTTTACGCCAGCATTTGTCTACAGTGAAGTAGCTCTTAGATTGTATTGATAGCATCATCCGATACCATGCTAACAGAAAAGCGCCGGTAGCATTCAGGTGCATTCATGACAGCAATTAATATCCGTAATTAACTTACTTTGCCGTTTAAAACCGGAGTTAGCAATTCAAATTTTTAAAATAAACCGCGTAAAAAGTCAAGCACATTAAGCATATCCACCTGATATTTCCAAATTAAATTATGTATTTAAATTAATCTATTCGATCATTTGCCGCAGCCGTAGTGATTTATTTTGTGCATATGTACATGTACGTGTACATACATACATCTCTATACCTATCACAAAAGTAACAGGAATGGGACCTGCAACACAATATATATTAAGATAATGTTTTGCGGAGACTGAACTGAGCGTTATGTAGTTCTACACAAATGGAGAATTTATATTTTTAAAATACATGTGTATACCGTACGTAATATCAGTTACAAATATCAACATATTTATGTGTAAATAGTTGTAGATCGTAGTAAATGGTAACAGATTGTAAGTGAATATAAAAAAGAGAATTAGATTGTAATAAATAGTGGTATATTAAATGGAAATATAACTAAGGAAATATACTTCCCCCGAAAGCATAAGGCCTGTTTCTTACCAAACTCAAACCTCTCTGTACACAAAGATATCATTACATGGGAATATCTTGGCCTATACTTACACCCAAAACTAAATTTCAGTTTGCATATATCAAAAACAGTTGATAAGATAAACAAAACTATCAGTATCCTCTACCCCTTTATGAACCGTAAATCGCAGGTATCCACTCATAATAAAACGATAATTTTTAAACCCATTTTTATCCCAATCATGTTGTATGCGGCTGAAGTCTGGGCTGATTGTGCATACGGTCAATTAAAGAAACTTCAAACGTCCCAAAATAAAATACTCAAAATGATCCTGAATATAGTATACCAATCTACTTCTATTTACCACAACATACTACTATTTTTTACTACAATCTACTACTATTTACCACAATCTACTACAATTTATTATAATCTACTACTATTTACCACAGTGTATTACTATTGCTTACTACAGTCTACTACTATTTACTACATATACTACCATTTCTTACTACAACCTACTATTATTTACTAAAATATACTACTATTTGCCACAATCAACTTTTTTCTAAAATCTACTGATGTTAACTACAATCTATTACTATTTTTTTGTACTATTTACCACATTATGCTACTATTTACTACAATCTACCACTATTTACTAAAATATGTTGCTATTTTCTACAATCTAGTGATGTTTACTACAATCTACTACTGTTTTTGACTACTATTTACCACAATATATATATATATATATATATACATATAACCTTACCATCTGCAACTTAGGAAATGTTGTTGGACAAAGTCAAAAGTTGGCACCTTGTGTGCAAGCTAGAGTCGGCAACCCGACGCCACATTCGAATGTAGGCTGATAATCTTACTTACTTACTTAGCTGGCCATAACAACCCGTTTACCGGGTTACGGCCTGCTTCAGCACATCTCTCCAGGCGCCTCTGCTTTGCGCGCGCCTCCTCCAGTTGGTCACACCAAGCGGTTGGCTGATAATCTGCTAATCTTAAACTCATATTATCAACGAAACCACAGCAAAAAAGCTTCGAAAAAAACAAATGATTTATACTTCGACGACGTTCAGCATGAAAAACAGGACTACATTTAGAACATAGAATATTCGGACGCTTCTGGAAGCATCACACCTAGCTCAAGTAAGCAAAGAGTTTAACAATCTCTAATTTTTAAGACTCAGTGAAACCAGATGGCTGGACTCCAGGTCTATAACAACAACAGATGGCCTGACCTTCCCATGCTCTGGCAAGCCCAGTAGTCAACCTCGATCGAGCGGCGTGGGTTTCCCGCTATCTAAGTTAGCTCGTACTGCATTGATAGAGTGGAAACCATACTCGGACCGCATCATAGGCGCTCGCTTCCAATATCGTGTCAGAAACATAACCTGTGACCAATGCTATGCTCCAACAGAAGCAGCTCCCGACCCCGAAAAGGAGGCCTTCTTAAGTCTCTTGTCAAGGGTGTCATCATCCGACCACATTACCGAAAACCAGATCGACCACATCGCGATCAGCCATACTTGGAGGGGTTCTCTTTTGGACGTCAGGAATAAGCGTGGAGTCGACTGTGCCAGCGACCACCACCTACTGGTGGGCACAGTTCGACTCAAAGTCGCAGCTATAAATAAAACTTGTCAAACACAATCCCAAAGAAAATTCAAAGTACATAACCTCATATTAAAAACATCTGCTGCGAATTTTCAGTACAGCACGTGGGTTACCCCGAACGAAACCGAAAATCTGACACAACATGGGAGCTAATACGAGTACAACGACAAAAGCAGTTGAAAGCTGAACTAAATCCAGCCAGAACCCGCTATGAATAAGCGCAGCGACAAGCTACATATAGCTCTGCAAACAAAGAAGTGGAAAACAGTGCACGTCGGGACATACTGTGCCATGGCAGATACTCTGGCTTCAGAAGCTCAGTCGGCTGCAGAAACCAACCGCAGCAGGGACCTATATAAGGCAGCAAAAAAAAACTGACTAATGCAAATAAGCCACCTAGCTGACAGACCACTCAAAAGCTCTTCCGGGGAACTCGTCATGGTCACAGAACAACAACTCGTGATCTGGGAAGAGTACTACAAACACATGCTTTTATCTGTGCCAGTAGTCGTGCATAATGTCTGCGATTGCCTGTCGCATGTAGTGAATGGTGAAATTCCGTGTGGCTGTACAAACCCGCAGGAGATAAAAGACGCAATAAAAACCCTGAAAAACAAAAAATCAGCTGGGCTCGACAACATTGCTCCTAAACTATTTAAAGCGGATTATGAAACAAGCGCGCGTTTGATTGGCCCATTAATTGTGGACTTTTCGGCTACAGGTCAATTGTATGCAGAGCTGAAGGAAGGTGCAATCATCAATCTACCTACGAATGGTGACCTATCAGAGTGCAAGAAATGGCAAGGGATCACGCTGCTGAGCATAGTAAACAAAATAATTGCTTAAATAATCAACATACGACTTTGGAATGTCCTACAGCCGAGACTCAGAACAGAACAAGTAGGCTTTCGACCAGGGCGCTCCTGTGTCGATCACATTAGTAGTATCCGAGTTATAGTGGAACAATCAGTAGAATGGCGCTCCCCCCTCAATCTTATTTTCATCGATTTCCAAAAAGCATTCGACACACTTCACCACCATGCAACTTGGAGTGCTCTGGCTTGTAAAGGTGTACCACCAAAATTTATCGAGTTAATAGCAGCAACGCGGGTTGACGTATCAAGCATGACAAAGTGCTGAGTGGACGTATAAAAGTTACGACGGGCGTTCGTCAGGGCTGCGTGTTATCACCGCTGCTTTTCAACAATGTTTTGGACGTTGTTATGAACAAGGTGACTCTTGAAACAAAGGGAATAACCTGGGGATTGATTGCGAGACTTGATGATCTCGATCTGCCTTATGACACACACTTTCGCCGACTTGTCAGAGAAATTAACTCTGGCGCAAGAAACAGCAGAGAAAGTTGGCATCAAAATAAATATCAGCAAAACGAAGGTAATGCGTGTGAATGCCACCTGCACGCAAAAATTCCGAATCAACAGCATAGAATTTGAAGAAGTTAACTCTTTTTGGTTATCTTGGTAGCATAATATCTGCCAACGGAGTATCAAGTGCGGACATTGACCTTCGGCACCCTCAAAGCAGTCTGGAGTTCCATGTCAAATGCACTCTACTCTACGGCTGCAAAACCTGTAATCTATCATCTTCGGATATTCAAGCCATACAGCTCTTTACAAACCATTGCATCTTCTGGCCTGATACCCATATCAAACTCCAATCTGCGGGTCAAAACCAATCAAACACCAATACGAGTGGAAATAACAAAAAGGCAATGGGGCTGGCTTGGTCTTGTTTTAAGGAGATCATCAAACGACATCACCCGTTGTGCAATCGACTGGATCCCGCAAGGAAGTCGGCGAAGAGGCAAACCCGCGCAGACGTGGAGGAGCAACCTGAAAGCAGACGTGATAAAGGCCAACAGAAGCTAGAGCGAAATCTAGATGTTGGCGCTTGACAGAAATGAATGGAGGAAACTTGTTGTGGCCATTTGCTCCTCCGTGGAACAATAGGTCTTTACTTACTTGCACACCAAAGCCTTTGTTATCTTCTCATCATACTCAGAAGGTGTAATGGAGCAATGAATGCCTTTAAGTGAAAAATTCACCATCACAGAGTGTGGGCTATTCTATCCCTTGATTTAATTCAATGTTTTTCTTTCGTTTCCTTGAAGTAATAAATCAGTTTATGGTGAATACTGCAGTTTTAAATTACAACAATTGCAAACGAATCGATTAAATTATAAGTTTTGATTTTTAAATCAAGTGACAAAACAAAATGCACTCATAAATTATACACTAATGTGATGATAATAAAAATTAACGCAATGAATGCTTGAACAAAACAATATTATGTAATATTATTGATTAACATTGCGTATACGTAATTATAACATAGAACATAGATGATGAGAACAACGCTGCGTATAAGTCACCAAAAATTGGGATTGTACTACAATACGTATGATTAATCAATGCATTAAAGTCCATTGAAAATATTGTACATAATGCTGGACCAAAGTCATTTTTCTTTTCGTTCTAAATTAGACTCAAATTGACTTTGGCTTTGACTTTGGATTAAGCCTTCGTTAGGGTTAAACTAACAAAACACACACACATTGTTGAATAAAATTCTTTCATTTTGTTGTTGTTGTTATTTTTGTTGATGTTCTCCTTGTTGCATTTGTTGTTGTTGTTTTGTGTGTGTTCAAAGTTCAATAAAAAGTTTGTTCAATATTTGAGTGAAACAAACGCGGAAATGCAATTTGTCTGACTAACTTTAGCCATTCACTGTATGAGGGGTTTGGTTATCAAGAGTGACAGGGATAGTGACGGAAAGCAGGAGGGTGTAAGTCAAAGTTTGTTTGTTGCAGGCAACTGCATAAGCAAACAAAATAAACAAATAAACAAACATACAAATATACAAACAAACAATCACACAAAAAGACAGAAACAGGCAGGCGAACTGAAATGAACAGAAAAAGACAGGCAACATGAGGCATTGGTAGTCGGTAGTCAGTTATCATTCAACTTCTATATCTTTCTATAATGTTGTTGTTTACATTTTACAGTCATAGTTATAAGTACAATAAGTATTTTGATAACATATTGTATTATTATTATGGTATTGTTATTTTCTTGCTCATGATATCCTTAAACATTGAGACTTTAAATGAATTTAAGCATTACATTTGGCTTAGTACATCATAGATAGATGAAAAATGTCATATTCTAAAATCATTTAATTAATAAAATATTTAAACATATAGGACCTATGGCAGAAATAATTTTTTGTGATGATGTTGCAATCGAATTGAGTAGATTTGCAATGAAGTCCCTTCAGAGAGTATAGATTTCAGTAATAGTTTCATTGTGCCTTCGTTTCCTTTGAATAGAGGTCTTTAAATTACATATAACATTCTAATTAAATCGCTTTGGGATTACTAATCTAACATTTTCACCCCAATGTCATCGAAAAACATTGCCTTGTAACACAGAACGTTGTCCTGTTGTAAAATAAAGGACTCACTGAGGTGAATTCATCATCATTAAAGATATGTAAAGCTTTCACTGTATACATTGTTCCATGGATGCTAATCAAGTTTTAATGGGCATTTGTTGGGGTATTTCTCCAAAATATAACTGAGCCGTCTCCATGACTTACCCTTTCACAATAAGATGCATTTGCAGTACACCATGTGCTTAGAATTCTATTGTTTTAAGTCAACGGAATTAGAACTTTACTTTCGTTAATCTATAAAGCAAAGTTCCAAAAGGATTGGTAATTATGTATTTTTAAATTTCCTAGCAAACTGATCCCAATGGACGACAAATCGACCCCATGGACGACAAAGACCTGAAAAAACATCTTACTAAAGTTATATGCACAAAGACTTTGGCAAACTTGGCAAGATTTCAACAAGTTTGGTGAGAGATAGGGCTAGATTTTCTTTCAAAAATCATTAAACCACCAAAACTTTTAAAACTCCTCTTATAACTTAGTTTATACTTATTTCCTTCTTCATTCTAATTTAAACTACCCATTATAATTATCATAAATGTATCTGATCATAGATTAACCTTGGTTTTTGTATACACCGTAATCAACTCACAAAATAATCCGTAGTGGGGTGTTGACACTTCACCTAGCTCGGCAGCACTCGATTACGCTAATCTAGGTACATTAACATTCTGGTTTTATAGGGAATGAGGTGGCGGATGAGTGTGCTAGAAAAAGATCGGCACTGTCTGTTTCTGTAGCAGATGATTATAGACCTCAGACCTCTTTAATTCATTCTTTCAGGCCTGGATGCGAATAGCAAGGAAGCAGGCGAATGAGCCATGCTGTATTGTCGCTAGGACACTTTGGCATTTCTATCAGTTGAAATGGACCTCCGACCTCCAACACTTTAACGATGCGCAGTACAATTGGTAAGATGGGCTTGTGCCTATCTGTCGTAGCTGTGTAGATGAGGAGGAATCGCAGAGTATTCAATGCCTTCTAAGTGACTGACCTGCGTTTCTGTTAGACGAACTCGTATTCTCGGGAAACCTTGCATTGATGATTAAAGCAGTTTGGCAAACTTGCCACTGAAAGTCAGTGTTCGTGGATTCTTAAGGTTGGTTTCAGAGTCTTATGGACCCCTCTGTTAAATTACACTAATCCCCCCTATAACTGATTTTATTTGTTTTGCCTATAGTTATGAAGTATAATACAAAATATGTAAAGTTAAAGTAAAGCTGGAGAATCGTGAGTTGATCAAAGCAAAGTGCGAAATACAATAAATCAGTCAGTTTTATCAAAATACTTATGCCTATGACTGTTTGTTATGTTATTTTGTTGTTTTGTTTCATTCAATTTGTTCTTTTTGCTATTCTTTCAATTCTACAATTTAACTCTCACTCATTTTCTCTATGTCTTTCACTTTGAATGTGTTTTGTATCTGTTTATATGTATATCGTATATATAAATATTTACATGGGAATGTACAAAACTTTTTCACAGAACGCGTTTATAGCGTTGCAGGCAACACACAGAGAAACACACAGTTTTATTGTCGTTATTCATCATTGCACAGTGTCATGATGACTAAAAATAAAAATAAAAAAAGATATGGAAAATATTTGTTAGAATAAAGAAATGTTTAATGGAAACTATAAAGAAGAACTCTATACGCAAATATTATGTCATAGCTTTAAGGTTGTACATATTTTTAAAACATAAAAATGATATTAATGGTCTTTTTTTCCTAAGCTATACGGATTTAGTGAACTCACCTGATCCACATAGCCGAAAAGGGGGTGCAGCTATGTTAATCAGAAGAGACATTGAGCACTTTGAAGCTGCCTCTCACCGATCTAACTGCTTTCAACTTGCCTCAGCGGTTGTCTCTATATACATGGGCAACGTTGAAATCGGTGTAATTTACTGCCCTCCTAGAATCACTTGGACTGACACGATGGTCGACAGCTTGATTGGGTCTCTGGACAGGAAATTTCTAATATGCGGAGATTGGAATGCACACCATCGACTGTGGGGATCTGCTCGATCTAATGCTAGGGGTCACGTCTAGGTTGAACAGGTTCTTGTGACATCTATTAGCACCCTAGCGACCGGTACCTCAACCAGATACCCCTCTACACCCACTCAGCGTCCATCCTGTCTGGACTTTAGCCTCTGTAGAAACATACCGCACTGTCAGCTGCAAGTGTCTCATCATATTGACTTAAGTTCTGATCATTTGCCACTAATAATAAAAAAGACACCAAACTTGAATTGTTGAAGAGAGCACTACACAACAACTTTCATCTAGAACTTGAGCTGACCTCTGGGCAAGATACAGATGATGCTGTTGAGCTCCTCAACAGTAATATTTATGCTGCTGCTGATGAAGCTAAGCGCCGCTCGGAAGTCTACCACGTCACATGAATGGGCCGTTCCAGCTAAACACTAGACTCCGAGGCCTTCTTAAACAGAAACGTAGACTCAGAAAGATCTTTCAGCGCTCTCGAGATCCAGGAGACAAATCTAACTGGTGTTACGCAGCGGAGCTGTTCAGATCAGATATTGGATAACATGTCGACTCAGAGACATGCTGAGTTCAGTCTATGGAAAGTGATAAGCAACGGCATAAGGCAGTCGCCTATAAATGACGCAAATGGAAGATGGTGCCACTCTGACTTAGAGCAGGCTAGCGCATTTGTGGCACATTTAGAATGCAGAATCCAGCCTCGAGCACTGGCCCAGTAGTCTGACGTAGCGGAAACTTTGCGACTTCGTCCATGTCCCGACGGACAGACCCACCTGAGAGGCCATTCACAGTTGAAGAAGTCAAAGTTGTCATCCAACGTCTTAAACCGAACAAAGCTCCAGGCTATGATAACGTGTATAATCGGACTATTAAGGCGCTACTCATGAACGCGATACTCGTTATTATCAACGCTATAATGAGCGCACAGCATTACACCACAGCTTGGAAGCCAGAAGATAACCCCTAATCCTACCGACCGATTAGTCTCCTACCTTCCTTATCAAAGATATGGGAAAGACTGGTTGGTGCCAGACTTGTGGACATAGCCGAACAAAGGAAACTTATAAACAATCATCAATTCGGTTTTCGAGCAGGACATGTAACTGTGGAACAGCTGCACAGGACCACAGACCATATATTGAAGGCACTATATGGAAAGATGTTCTGTAATGCAGTCTTCCTCTACGTCGCTCAGGCCTTTGACCGCGTGTGGCATCAGGGGCTACTGCAGAAGATATAAGCCGCTCTACCCTCGCCCTTCTTTGCTCAGATACTGTCCTACTTGGATGGTCGTTCCTTCAGGGTAAAATTAAGGGCGACACAGTCATCCCCATACCCTTAGGGAAACGTGCTTCTCATAGCGACGTATGCAGACGATGTTTGCTTCATGATGAGCAACACATTTACTGCCATTAGCGCCCTGGTCCTGCAGAATTACTTAGATAAACTGACAGCCTGGGCTCGGAGGTGGAACGTGCAGCTCAACCCAACCAAAAAAAGCAATGTCTGCTTCACGCTTAGAAGACGACTTCCTCCACCCATTGCCCTCAATGGAATTAACCTGGAGCAAAAATCTGCAGCCAAATACCTGGGTCTAATCTTGGATAAGCGACTCACTTTTCAAAAACATGTACAAGTCACAGTAGCGACTACACTGCGTCGCCTCCATTGGCTACTATGTGGAAGAAGTCGCCTGTCGCTTCAGAATATGAGGACAGTCTATTGCCAATTTATCGCGCCTATATGGAGATTTGGGGAACGGCAGCCAGGTCCCATCGACTGAAAGTGCAAAGATTACAGAACTACGCACTGCACACAATCACTGCTGCCCTTGGTATGTTAGGAACAGTAACATTCACCACGATCTAGACGTAGCCTATGTTGATAGTCAGATCAATTTCCATTCAAGTCGATACAAAGATAGACTGAGGAACCACACGAATAGGCTGGCTAGGAAACTTGATCACTTAATATTACTTCGCGATCATTACATGCTACCTCATGCACCTTGATTGGTAGTAGCTCAATAAAAATGCATGCATGTGTCATGACATGTTTAAGAAGAATAATGATGGTCTTTAACAGAAATCGAAAATTGAAAACTTAAGCATCGATGGCTATCGTGTCCGGAGTGTGATAAGCGATTTACATCAGTTTAGTATAATAGCTGAATCAGTTAGACCATTGGTGCCCAAAGTGGTCTATGTCGACCACAAGGGGTCGACGATGGTCTGCAAGGAGTCCATGTTAGGGGAAAAAGAATTGGGGCCCATAAGATGTAAACGATGGTCCTCAAAAGTGCAACTCAATTAAGCAGGTCGTGACTTTAGCATGTGACAAGAAAATTACAAGATCTTTCATAAATTTTTCTTTCCGACTGAAGTACGCTGGCTGTCGAAAGGCTTATGTTTAACAAGATTTTGTTTGTCTTTTTGAGTTTGTTTGAGACTTTTTAAACAGAATAAAGTCAAATGGCAACCAGACATTGGCTATTTAACAGATTTTTTTAGTAAATTTGATTAGGTTAATTTGCAGTTTCAAGGTGGTGTCCTAAAGTTGATCAAAACAAAATTCATAATTTCAGTGTTTCTTGCCAGAATGAAACTAATGAAGCAAAATATTGGACGTGGTGAATATTCCCAGTTTCTAAATTTGATACAAACAAAGCCAGGGAGATAGTCAGATTTTGAAGGAGAATGTTGTGAACATGTTTTTTTTTTGGAAAAAGTTCGGGTACCTCTAGTTAGAATATATAATAGTGTGTCCTACCAAAAATGCGGTAAATTTTTTTTTATATTTGTAGTTTTCTAATTTTTTATAACATTGTCGCAATATAGTATACAATATTTATATGATTCTATTGATAACTAGACCTTCTGTTTGGAAGGTCGTTTAGGAGGATCCTCATTTATTGCTGTTGACTCACGCCTCACGTCCGTTGTTTTCATCTTCCAATTTATTAATCAACAATTTATTGGTGTATCGATTAATTAGTAAAAAATAGTAATCGATGTCATTAATCGATGTTTTGTTAGTCGACACCCTTCCCTAGTGAAAACCTTAGGTAGCTGAGCAATACTTTACGCATTGAAATGCTTAGATAATGTGTTCAATGGAACCTCCTGAATTCAAACTATTGATCAGAGATCATGCGTACATTGTCCAACAGCAAGAGAAGTCTCATTAAAATTTGTATAGTAGAAGCATGGATTGTGTTCTGACTTCCCTTGTTGTACACTCATGATGATCTCAGTGCACTTCCATTGAATATGGAAAGGACCGAGACTTAGAATTCTATTATATATCGAAACAAGTAGCAACAAGGTTTTGTCATAATTTGCTTAAGATTGCTAATACGTTGGTAAGCATCTCAGTGAGCTGTACAGTAGGCTAGACCACCTCTTCAATGCGTCTCAGGATCTTCTTTTCGCTGAAGTCCGAATTGCCATTTGCTGCATTACTAGGCATTTTTGGGCTTTCGTAGGAAAATGTATGGTTGGGTAGTGGCATTGCCCCTGGTTATTTTTCTATCATCTTAACAGAATCTTTACATTCAGTACCAGGGCAGCACTTGCCATTCGCTATATTATATCATTTCACAAAATTACCGCCTTTGCTCAAATCACTCAAAGTATCAAATTCTATTAATTTATGAATTACTTGAGAATGGGGCCGATTATCCGAAATGGATTTCTTAATTTTATGCGGGAATTTCGTCACATAAACTGCGGCTTGAGTGTGACTCAAACAACTCGGGCAGGGGCAAAATGTTGGAAACACTTTGCTAGGAAAAATGGTAAATTCTGTAAATTTTAGTCATGACAAAAAAAAAAAAGAAAAAATTAAAGAAAACAGTATTAGAATTTTGAAAATATTTAAAAAAAAAAATGAAAAATATTGCAATTTGAAATAAAACACTTTAAAAATGTAAGAATATGAAGAAATGGAAAGAGTATAAATTAAATATTAAAATAAAATAATAGGAGTATTGAATTTATAACCAAACTATTCTAATTCTATTTTACTTTAATAAGTATGTTATAATTACTATTATAGACCAATTGAAAAGATTATAAAAATAGTCCTATAACTTTTCCAATAATCTATCGTGAAGTTACTCCCTGTCAACTAAATTACCCATTGAATTTTTCAGTCATTGTAAGTATAGAAGAAAAGATAAAGATAAACTCTCAATATAAACATAATTGGTAAAATTTAATAAAAACTCAAATGAATACAAAACAAATACAAAACAATCTAATTAAAATATTTAATAAACACTTACTACAAGTATTTGAGAACAAAACTTTAAATTCCATGGAAAGATTTCCTTTATACCCATGGAATATTTATTTGTTATAATATTTTAAGTTGAATAAATTCCCAGAGAACGAAAAATATAAATAATCCATTTTCATGAAAGGTTACGATTTGAATCATTTCTTCGTATTGTCAAAAATGTGAAAAAAAACTCTTGTCCAAAAAAAAAGCAGAGTCCTATGTATATTTCTTTTGAATCAATTGTAATATTGTGAAAACTCGTGTAAGAAGTTAAACAGATTTATTCAGGTGTGTCATAGAAATCTCTTTTGCCTCAATTTCTATGCAATTCTAATTCACTGTGTCACAGAAATGTCCAACTGGCGATTTAAAATCACCCGTTTTTTGGTTAAATTCTCCCTTATGTAAAGTTATTAAATTTAAAAAAGTACCCACAATTGTAGTTAATTGTTTTCCACTGTAATCTGCATTTAAAGAATTCAACATTTCTGTTGTGTTTAGGAAAAATTTTCATTTCAAATAACCGTATTTGATATATCAGCAAAAAGAAACAAGCAGCAAAACAACATGCAATGCTGGACATGCCATAATGCTCGCATATAATTTTGGTCATTTTCGAAGATTCGAATTTGTTTGCAATTCAATAAAGGACAAATGTTATAAATAAATGTATGATTTTTTAAATTTGTTTTAAAAATGGGTAGAATGTAGTTTGACTAAAAGTTTTAATAATAGCATTGTTGAAAGGTGGCATGTCTGCATTTTGTGTTCGCGCTTGTGTATGCAAGAAAACAAAAAGAAGAAGAAAAGTAAACAAAAGAAGTGAACATAAAAAATGTATGTACAATTATTTGATTAAATATAAGTAAGTAAAATTGCATTTACAATTGCAACGAAGCAAATAATTCTTACGTGGCGTCTGAAAGTGACAGAGGGTTTGATGAACATCTAAGGCGCCTATGCACAGTCTTTTCCATTGATAACGGGCGTTTCCCTTTTTATCTCAAGCACAATAACCCTTGCAAGTGGCACTGTTCTTTGTATAATTTTTGGTTATTGGATTTGTTTTGTGTTTGTTAAAAATGACATGCTTGCCAATCACACGAAACGCAAACAAAAAGCGGCCAGCTGTTCATTCGAACATCTATGTTCGAAGAATAAAATCTCGTGTTGTTCTATGATACCGATGATTTATTTTGTCGAGTTCGAAAAAAAACCGTGGTAAAACCTTTGGCGATTTCAATGTCTACATGACATGGCTGATTGTATATTTTTGTGTAGTATTAACTTTCGTATACTCGCACGCTTTTTTATAACACATATACTCGTGCATTTGATTTCGTCTGTATTTTTGTCATTATATACTTTTTAAGTATAATTGGTATTTATTTTTAAGATTAATTGAATATAATTAAATAAAAAACAGAAAAAGTATTAGAAATAAAACTTTATTTTGGTGTTTCTAACAGTTTAATTCAGTCTCTAAAACAAACGTATTTTTTGGTAATCCAACTTTTGTAACAAAAAATAAACTTATTCTTGTGATATTTATAAAACAAAAACTCTAAAAAACGGAAAAAGAAGTATAAGAAATAATAAAAAAGTATAAAAAGTAGTATTCAACGTTGTTGGTTTTATTTGCGGAGTAATCAGAACACACCATTTGCATTTCATGCAATTGTATTTCAATTTCCTAATTTTTTTTGACGAACAAAATGAGCAACGACCTGCTAGTTGATTATTACCAGATGATGAAGGTTCTGAATTATCTAGTTTGCAGATTTCCAACAGCCTCAGTCTCAGTGTTTTTGGCAGACTTGCAATTAATGCCCGCTTTTGCAGATGGGGAAAAATAAGGTCATAAGAAAATGTCCCTAGCAACTTCTTACGGCTAGTTTTTACGGTAAAATTGTTAAGCACAGATATTGCAAACGAATTTATCCCTGCAGCATTCATAAGGCTGCAAAAAATAACCATAGGCCACCGATTTGTTCCTCTAGCGCAGTTATATGTCTCGCACATGTTTTCTACCGTGTCAACGACCCCTTTTGTAGCATTCATCCTGTTTGACAAGATAATTGCCAGTTAAGAACATAACACTAGCTGTGCCTTTTTTACATATACATGTTACAAAGAAGCTATACAAAAAAACTACAAAACGATCAAAAGCTTTTCGTACAAAAAGAGTAATCATACTTCTCCTCCGACATACTCCGCCCATTGAACGATCCACTATGCGTTCAATATTCATTTTGCTGTGGAAACAGAGCAATCTTACAGATGGACCGTCGTATAACCATATTTCGTTTTTACGTCAGCCACTCGAACTCGCTCATCAGCGCCTGCATGCTTGTCGGCTATGCGCCCAATGACCCACTGCTTGAGTGGTGTTTTGTCTTCATGAATTAACACAATTTGTCCCGACTTCATGTTAGCCTCAGGTTAAAGACATTTAGAGCGCTGCTGCAATGTATGCAAATAGTCGCGCCTCCACAGATCCACAGATCGTCAGAACAGGGTGCAATCGGTCGAGAATTAAAAACAAACTATTCACCAATAAAGTCTTCATCGACTTGACTGCAGCTTCCCAAAGTCCACTAAAGTGCTGTGAGCGTGGGGGAATAAATCTAAACTCAAAGCCTAAGAAACTGCTGAATGTCTGCAAGCTAAGTGAATTGTTTTGTCCAAAAAGTTGCTGCTTAAACCCTTCCAGTTGTGAGCACGCACCAACAAAATTAATTGCATTATTGCAATAAATCTGTTGCTTTCGTTGAGAAACAGACGAAGACTGCCGTGTACGTCTTGTATGCCACTTTGCTGCGGATGCGGTATAAAGTCGTAAATGGACCGTAAAGATCGACACCAGATACAAATGGAAATGGTCGTTGAGAATGAAAGCGATCGGCTGAAAGTGATCCCATAATTTGCTACATTAGGCGTGGTTTGTAGAGATAACAATGTGCTACCTCTCTTGCATTGATGATCTACACTTCAAGACGCAGTAAGCTGACTAGAACCTTTGGCCCTGCATGCAGATGTTGCCGGTGTAGATGGTCAGCAAATCTAACAGTGAAAGTATGACCTTTCGGAAGCAAAAAGGGAAACTTAGCATTTAAAGGTATTGGTGCTTTAGCCAAGCGTCCGCCAACTCGTAGAACTGTAACAGATTTCCCACAAACTTCGATTTATTCTAGAAAGGGGTTCAACCTTTGAAACTCTGGTTTCCAAATCTTATTCAATTGAATTCGACATATTTCCTCTTGTGTGATACAATGTACTTAAAAACATGCCGCAACTCCAATGGTGAAGTATAAAGTGCATCAGCTGCAATCAACTTCCTGTTTATGCTAACTTTATTAAAAACTCGTAATACTATATATATGCTATGACTCGTAAAATTCGACGATAAGAAGATATTCTACCAAGAACACTTCCATCGTTGCCACTTACACTACATTTTAGAACCATTGCTACCATACGCTGCTCTAACTCAGATTTGTTATATTTGCTACCTATCACAGTTTGAGGCAAATGCACTTTTGTTTTGATTTAAAAACGCTGGTCCCGTAAACCAAATTGTATCCATCAATTCAGATGCTCGACATCCTCTGGATACTATGTCCGCTGATATCTGATGACCTTGTTTGCATCTCTGAAATTCGGTTTACCACAAAACAATTCAGCTTAGATGAATGCATATTCAACCAATGCAAAACAATTCTAGAATCTGCCAGAAATAAATATCATTCACTAACGGCTGCAACTTTCGTTTGATTTTCTGTCAGAAAATCCATGTATTTCAGACGCATACATTGGTGAGGAATTTATGAACCTAAGAATTTCAATACCGAAAACAGAAAATATCCTGTTTTGGCTGCCATAACATGCCTAGTGCCGTTACAACATTCTAAGAAGCAACCTTAAAGTGAAATTCTAAAGTCTCGCTATCAATGTAACTCATATTCTATTTAGCGAGTACTAATTCTGCTTTAGATAGTATGTTCATCACCGGTGTTGCTTTCTGTTGTAATTCATAAACACTATATGCTCCCGTGAGAAGGTCATCTACGTACATATCCTCTTTGAGCACAGCTGCTCCAATCGCCAGTTTTTTTGCGTAGTGATCTGCAATATATCTGACCCTTCGAATTGCTAAGAAAGGAGCACATGACATTCCGTATGTAACAGTATTTAGCTGAAATAGTCGTAATGGTTCATTAGAAGATTATCGCCAGAAAATTAATTGATATTTACGATCGTGTGAAGAAACTTCAAATTGTCTATACATTTTTGTAATATCAGCAATGAGTGCGTGACGATGTACACAAAAAGCAAGCAATGTTTAAACTAGATTTTGCTGAATGCTCGGTCCAACCATCAAAATATCATCGCATTAAATACTACGCGAAACTTTGTCGTTGTGCTCAGCGGCTGAAGTACTCCATGATGTGGGGTAACGTAATTTGTTCAATTTTCATAAAATGTGTTATTGGTTGCATGTGATTTAGCGTGATATATTCGTTCATGAAATTAATAAACATTTTCTTTAACAAGGGTAGACGCTCTAGCTGACGTTCAATTTATATTGCCGGTTAGCTATCTCGATAGATTCACCGAGCTTAGTGGGCAAACTTTCTTGAATGCGCCCTGAATCAACAATTCGTGTGGGTGTTTTAAAATTCGTTTGGCATTCCTGCTCTTCTTCAGTAAAGATTTGTTTTGGTGTCAGGCATATCAAACTCTTCAATATTCCAAAACATTTGAAGTGAGTCTTGCAATTCACAAGAACGTGTTATGTTGCATTTAAAGAAATTCGAAATCGAAGTATAACTAATTTTGTGACCTACAATCCAACCTAATGCTGTGTTTACGAGGCATGGTAGGTCAGGACCAAGAGAGATCTTGCCATCCGCTTATAAATCAAAAAATTCCTGTGTTCTAATAAGTAAATCAATCCGTTGTGGCTTGTAAAATAATGGGTCTGATAAGTCGATGTGTAGAGGTATCACCCAGTTTACAGTATCAAAAAAACGCTCCGGCCGATTCAATTAAATTATTTTTGTTACTGTAAACTGTAATTGCCATTCTCTAACCGGCAATCGAGAACGTATAGTTGTTTCATTTATGCATGAACTTCTCCTATACCTGAAATCTCATAATTCACCCGATGGAATTGAAGTTAAAGTCGTTTAGCTAATTCTTCCGTTGTAAAATTTACTTCTGAGCCAGTGTCGAGTAATGCTCTAGCTGGCTTAAATGAACAGTGCTCGCTGCGAATAGCGTGAAAACATTGAATCAGCTTGGGTGGGCTGATATTGTTGTATAACTAAATGTGCTTGACTTTGCACTTGTCCATCTTGTGGTATGAAGCCTTGTAATGTGTAATGTGATGTATGCCTTGACATTTGCTGGCTACGTGACCTTTTCTCAAAAAGTTTAGGCAAAGAGACTTTCTCGAAAGTGTTATGAATGATGGACATTGTGCTATAATTATTAGCTGTACACTTTGGACAACCACTCTGTGCGAAAACAAAAGCCCTTTTATTCTGAGTTGGCTTATCTTTCTGGTGCGACTTATCCTCACATATTCCTTTCATACTGCTTTCTAGAAACTGACAAGACTAAGACTAAGAGTATGGTAGCAATAACCCCATGTAGGCAATTTATCATAGTTTTGAATTCGATCATATGACTGTTTTGCCTCTGCATATACCTTTAATAAAACAAGATGGATAAGTATAGCATTCAGAATATCTGCTTCATTACCTGAAGACAGTAACGATCCTCGCAGCGCTGCTACTGTATGTAGAATTAAACGAAGAGATACAGGATCTGACTTTTTCATAGCTGAGACATCGAAAAGGTCAGATATATGCTCTTTAAAAATTAAAACCTTCAAGTCGTATCTTTCTTGCAGTTGTCTAAGGGCCTTTGAAAAGTTCTCCTCGGATACTTGAATAAATAATTGAACTTGTCTATTCTTGATATTGATGAGTCGTCATGCACCATTGTAGTAAAGGCAGTAGCAAACTTTTTGTAGTCACCATACATTGAGGCAACTAAAATGACTGCTCACACATGTAGTTGAAATTAAAAACGTTGTTTCCTCCAATTCTTTTCTTATATTTCCGTGCATCAGCCTTCGAATTAATGATTTAGGTGCCACAAAAGCATCTTCGATTCCACCTCGTTGCTCATCAACTGGTTCCAACTTCTCAATGTTGGTCTGTATAATACAAATTTGCGAAAAAAAAACCACTCTAAATGCATGTGACACTCAAATGTATCTAGGTCCTGATGTTCTTGTTTTGCTTCTATTCTTTCTTTTATGCTAGTTATGTTTTTCTTCATACTAGCTCTTTGTTTTTTAAAGCATTCAGTTGCTGCGCTAGAGTTATAGTGCCCATGTTTACGAATTGAAGTACAAAATCTTCTTTACTTTTGTTATGAAGTACATGCAAACAAATAAATGAATCAGTAAGCAAAATTAATAAGGTTAAACAACAATAAGCAATAAATTCAATAACTAATCTTCAGCTAGCAACCTAACAACGGTTCCCAATCAAACGATGTTTCGAATATAGTGGAATTACGAAACACCAAAACGTTATACTAACTTCACATGTATGCACGGATGTATGATAATTTGAATTTGAGTGAGAACGTCGACTCGATTATCAAAGCGAAATGAATTTCAGTGAATATCTTAGAAGCTCGTGTGTTTGTGTTGGCGACCGACCGAAGGTTCGGTTGCGGTTACAGATTCCAGGCCGAAGATTCGGCCAATTACTGGCCGAAACTGTGTATTATATTATAAATTGTTTCAGGTAAAAATTATCACAAAAAGAAAAAAATACACTTAAGCAATTTTTTTTTGTAATTTTTATTTGCGATCAGTCTTATGACTTTTAACAAATTTTCTAATTACAATTTTTGTATATCACAGGATTGGTGAGCTCCAGCGAGGCCAACCAATATAATCTAGACAAACAAAAATCTATTCTAACTATATTCTATGTGGAAGATCTGACACATGAAACCTATTCAGGCGCCTAACATCCATTTCGTTTCCTAGCACACTTATAGCTTAATTGTTGGAAGTTTCTTTATCTTGATCTATCTGTCCTTTTTTTTATTTCATTCTTAATAAATGGTATTTGAGGCCTTTATGGAGGTGAAAATTGGTCAATTACCAAGGAGCACTTGCTTTTTAACGTAGCGTCATTGACTGACCTTTGCAGAATCTCAATATTGGAGTTACTTGCCGTTCCTCACAGCTGCATTGCATAAGTCCACACCGGCTTCAGAACTGCTTTATAAAGTCGAACTTTGTTATCTAGGCTAAGTTGAGACCTTGGTGCAAGGAGCCAGTGCATCTTTCTGCTTTTTATTTTTAGCTGCATTTGTTTTGCTTTTATGTGAGTCTTCTAAGTAAGCCTCCTATCCAGGTGTATTCATAGGTATTTGACGGTGTCGCTTTATGGAATAGTGGAACCATTCAATATTACTCGGGAGACAGCTTCCCCGCTTTAAGATGAAAGTAATTTGAACTGAACTTTGGGTGTTCAACTATTTTCCACTGCTTCAACCATGTTTCGACCAATAAAAGTTGATTTTGCAAGTGGTGTGTGGCAATGACATTATTTTCATTCCATGCAATTATTGCTGTGTCATCTGCATATGTTGCAACCTCAACATTATTTCCCACTGGCATATCAGCGGTATATATTGTGTATAGGATGGGGCCAACTACCCCTAGCATTAATTGCATATATTTTAGAGGTAAGATTTAAGAAGGAGATAGTATGGTGCAGGGAGCAATTTCTTAATCTTATAGAGCACACCCGAATGCCATACTTTATCAAATGCTTGTTGCACATCTAATAAGACAGCAGCACAGTATTTTTTTTTCTTCAAGTGCACCCATAATACACATGACAATTCGGTGGCATTGCTCAATCATTCCATGTCCTCTTCTTAACCCAAACTGATGTTCGGGTATGATGTTAAGTTGGTTCAGTACAGGTGCCATTCTTCTTAAAAGAATCTTTTCAAACACTTTAGAGAAGGTTACCATTAGACTAATGGGACGGTATGACGTCGTAAACTGCTCAGGTTTATTTGGTTTAGGTATCATAATTACCTCTGCGCATTTCCATTGTCCTGCGAAGGATCTAGCCTTAACATAGCATTGAAAATATATGTCTATAGCGCATCTAAAATCATATTCATAGGGAAGCTACGACCAAAGAAAACAAACATTGTATGGACTAAATCAACATTCCAGGTCGTCGGTTTGTCCTAAGAAGTCATGGGTTACCTCCCATACAAAACCCCTTTAAATTAAAGTTCTTATCAGAAAAAGTTTTAAGGTTTTTGACTTATTGAATTGAAATTTGAACACATGTAAATATCATGATTCTAGGGTTACCAGCAAGGGTACTTCCCATACAAAATCACATTAAATGACAAACTTATAAAGGGTACAAGTACAATAAAAATACAATGCAACTCAAACTGTGTTCTTTGTTTATACTCAAAATGAGTTCTTTGTTGATACTCAATATGTAACAGAGAGAATATGGTGATGCTAAGAAAGGAAGGTTGGATGCAACCCAGAAGAGCGTGAAATACTCTTTATATCTTTGGCACAGCCAATGATAGCCTTCTTTCTGGTTCTCATTAAATTTCGTGTAGGGATTTTTCAATTAATTTTTTAATACTTACCGAAATTATCCTCCAGTTTTTCTGGGGGAAAGACCTCGCAGGCCTTTGTTATTGTTTTTTTATGTCATTTAACACGAGTTAACTGTGCCTATATAAGTAAATGGGTAAAAAGTACACTAACATATAACATGCTATAAAAATTTTAGTATTCAATTTAATATGTTTAATAAGTTTCGGTTTCGGCTGAAAATCCTGTTTCGGTCCGACCCAAACTTTATGTATACAGTGGAACTCCTCTATAACGAACTCCCCAATAGCGAATACTTCTCTATAACGAAGTACGTTGGAAGACACAGCATTGTTTTCAATTTTTCCATATATTTTAACGTCTCTGTAACGAACTCCACTATAGCGAATTACCTCTCTATAAGAACGATTTTCAAGCACGCAAAATATGTTTTCATATAAAACAACTCCTCTGTAACGAATTTATTTAAACGCAATGTAAGAATGTATGTATTTTTTATATTGTATATGTATATTTTTTTGTTTGAAATGCAAATGTAAAAACAAAATGCATACAAAATTCTTCTGTACATCAAAATCGTTAGACAAAGTAATAGTTAATTTAGTGCATTTGCTTTTACTCTTGCCTTCCAAAATGTGATATGTGATGTGTAGCTTTGTTGAAGTCTAAGCTATGAAAAATTGTTGTTTACATAGAAAACGTCAGACAAAGTATGTACTCATATGTAACTCTAATTGTTCTATGTTTGCCTTTACTTTTGCCTTGGAAAATATGATTTTTGGTTCATTGAAGTAACAACAATTGACAGAAACAGTTAAACATATAAAGAAATACTGGACCTTCTCTTTCTTCAATTTTAATTATTTCATTATTAATCACCCAAATTGCTTTATTAGTATTAGAATCAGCTGTTGCTGCAATTCAATCATATGTGTTTGCTGTATTAAGAACTTTATATTCTAGAGAAGTAAATTAATGTCTACACACTCAAATCATCCCTTTCATTAAGTAGATTATAGCCCTTGACCTTTAACAGCATCTATTGGAGCTATAACAACAGTTTCAGGTATAGTTAAATGATTTCATCAATATGATATATCATTATTGATTTTAGGAAATATTATTACAATTTTAACTGTTTATCAATGATGACGAGATGTTTCCCGCGAAGGAACCTATCAAAGATTACATACTTATACCGTTACTATTGGATTACGTTGAGGTATAATTTTATTTATTTTATCAGAAGTTTTATTTTTTGTAAGATTTTTTTGAGCTTTTTTCCATAGAAGATTATCTCCAACAATTGAATTAGGAGCAGCTTGACCTCCTATAGGAATTATTTCTTTTAATCCTTTTCAAATTCCTTTATTAAATACAGCAATTTTATTAACTTCAGGTGTAACAGTAACTTGAGCTCATCATAGTTTAATAGAAAATAATCACACTCAAACAACACAAGGATTATTTTTTACTGTTTTATTAGGAATCTATTTTTCTATTTTACAAGCTTATGAATATATAGAAGCCCCATTTACAATTGCAGATTCAGTTTATGGATCAACATTTTATATAGCAACAGGATTTCATGGAGTTCACGTTTTAATTGGAACAACATTTTTATTAATTTGTTTATTACGACACTTAAATAATAATTTTTCTAAAAATCACCATTTTGGATTTGAAGCAGCTGCTTGATATTGACACTTTGTTGATATTGTATGATTATTTTTATATATTACAATTTATTGATGAGGAGGTTAATTTAAATTATCTATAGAGTATAAAAGTAAATTAGGGTTGTAGTTAAATATAACATTTGACCTAACTGAATATGAAGCGATATATTGCAATTAGTTTCGACCTAATCTTAGGTAACTTTACCCTTATTCTTTTAATTGAAGCCAAAAAGAGGCATATCACTGTTAATGATATAATTGAGTAAAAACTCCAATTAAGGAAGTATGGTGATCAAGTAAAAGCTGCTAACTTTTTTCTTTTAATGGTTTAATTCTATTTATACTTCTATTTATATAGTTTAAATAAAACTTTACATTTTCATTGTAAGAATAAAAAATTTTTTTTTATAAATTACTAAATTTAATTATGTATATTCAAAGATTAACTAATCTCCCTAACATCTTCAATGTTATACTCTAACTATAAGCTATTTGAATATAAAAATAATAATAAATTTAATAAAATGGAAATTCAAAATACAAATAATAATAAATAAATTTTTAAATTATTATTTTGTATAATGAAAATAAATTGAGAATATTTTTCCAATTTTTGAGATAAATTTTGTCTACCAAAATATTCTGATCAACCCTGATCAAATCTTTTAATAACTAATTGACCATAATTTAAAGGTCAATAGATAATTCCATATGTAGCAATATAAGGCATAAATCATATAGAACCTATAAATATAAAAACTAATAATAATTAATAAAATTAAAGCATGAGTTAAAAGATGAAAAAATCCTTACTTATAAAATCCTATTGATAAAATTCTTATTATCAAGCCTAATTGTCTTAAAGTAGATAAAGCAATAATTATTTTTCAATCAAATTCAAAATTAGCACCTAATCCTGCTATAAATATTGTTAGCCCTGATAAAAGTAATAGTAAATTACCTAATAATGAATTTTCTAATAACACATTGAATCGAATTAATATATAAACTCCTGCAGTTACTAAAGTTGAAGAATGTACTAAAGCAGAAACTGGCGTAGGAGCTGCTATAGCAGCAGGAAGTCATGAAGAAAAAGGAATTTGAGTTCTTTTAGTTATAGCTGCTAATACAACTAAAAATCCAATAATTTTTATATCAAAATAAAAATAACATTTCATCTTCCATAATTTAATATTCAAGCAATAGCTAATAATAAAGCAACATCGCCAATTCGATTAGATAATGCAGTCAATATACCGGCAAAGCTTTGTAGTTTATCTTTTGGAATTTAATTTCAGAGGTCAAAAAAGGCACTAAAACCAAAAATTGCTGATAATTATGGTATACTTTCAACCATACTAAAAACAAATTAATATTATACAGCAAGCATCTAACTGCCAAGAACGTTGAAACCATAAAAACAACAAGATGTGAAAATTTAGATATAGAAGATGCCACACTCATGTGGATAACAGATATCAGAGAGAGAAATCTTCCAATATCTGGACCGTTTCTACAAGAAAAAGCAAAAAAAAAATCGTTGACAAGGAAACAGAAAAATCTGCTAATACATAAATAATATAATGAATTAAATATAATATCAAAATATATACTTATTTTAATGTAAAATGCAATTGAATCAAAAAAAATTTTTTTTAGCAACACCCCTATAACGAAACCTCTCTATAACGAAGTTATTGTCCGGCACCGAGCGACTTCGTTATAGAGGAGTTCCACTGTATATACTTAGATATGTTCATATTGTATATTATAAGTGCACTCATTCCGATCGCATGAAACGCTACATGTACTTATCGGTATTTCCACCGGTACTACTTCACTGTTAGCAATATGCCCAACGATGATTTGAATCCTACGATGATAATGAGAATAGAACGATGTAGTGATGTGGATCCCACGATTTGTTGTTGACCCAAGACCAATTGATGTAGTGAATTCCACGATGTGTTGTTGAAGATTGCAAGATCAACTCATGTAATAAATCACACGATATGGCGATTTAGCAATGCAGATTACAGGAACAGCCGAGTGCTGTCCTGTTAAATAAAACACTAGCTGTTGTAATTATCAAGTGTCTTTTTTACATTTGCAAGCTATTCGTACAAAATGAGTAATCATACTTCTTCTCCGACACATCCTTAAAGTTGTTAACTGCTTAAACAAATAGAAGATGAGTGCACCAATGGTGAAACTCATTAAATAATATCCAGGTAATGTAAAACTTTGGATAAAAAAATTATTTATTTATTCTCACTCAGAAACTCAAAATTGCTTTGTGTATATTGTATGTACTATGTTAATAAACAGCATTTAACATACTGACAACCCACAAACCAACCAATATAAAACAGATAACAAAATAAACATCAATTTATTGCAGCATTGTTAAAATTCCAAATTAAATTTCAAAAAATGATAAAAAAAATATTAATAAAATAATGGATTATTATCATACCTCAAATTACTTTGATATATATGTATGGCATTATATAATTTCAAAGAATATAATAAATTAAAATTTGGAAGTGAACATCTTCAAGAGGAGCAAAATAATTTTTTCATTGTTAAATTTTTGGACTACAAAATACAATATATGCATTACTATGTCACGATGCGCAAAAATTTTCAAGAAGAAGTATTAGAGAATGGGGCCGATTACCCAAAATGGATTTCTTAATTTTATGCGGGAATTTCGTCGCATAAACTGCAGTTATTCATTTGTGACCGTTCTGGGCCAGAAAATACGGCATATAATCCGTAAACATTTGTTAGCGAAGGTTTGGAGTGCTCGGCATATGCTTTCTGATACTAGCCATGTCTCAGAACCATATAATAATACAGATTTTATGCTGGTGTTGAAAATTCTGACTTTTGTTTTTTAGCGACAATGTACGGGCCACACTTTATAGAGTTTATGAAATGCCGTACGCGCTTTGCATATGCGAGCAGCCACATCTGCTGCTGCACCACCATCCTTCGTGATTTGGCTACCAATGTGGCAAAATTCATCCACATCAGCTATCTGAATGGTACTGTTATAGGTGTGGATTTCGAGAGGCGAGGTGTTGTTTGTCTCCATGCGCATTAACTTGGTTTTTCCATAGTTTATTGAAAGATCAGCTCCAGGTGCATTGATCTCAAGTTGACGCAGTTTTGCTGCGGCATCGGCTAACGTGTGTGTCATAAAACAAACCAAATTCAACTAAATAATTGATAATTATCTTAATCTGAATTACTTTGAAATATATATTATTATATAATTTCATAGAATACAACAAATTAAAATTTAGAAGTGAACATAAATAAATTTAACCATTGTTAAATTTTTGGTGTACAAAATACAACATATGTATTACTATGTCACGAGGCGCAAAAGTTTGCAAGAAGAAGTATTTGAGAATGGGGCCGATTATCCGAAATGGATTTCTTAATTTTATGCGGGAATTTCGTCGCATTAACTGCGGCTTGAGTGTGACTCAAACAACTCAGGCAGGCGCAAAATGTTGGAAATGCCTCGCTAGGAAAAATGGTAAATTCTGTAAATTTTAGTCATGACAAAAAAAAGAAAAAAAAAAAATGAAAGAAATCAGTATTAGAATTTTGAAAATATTTAAAAAATAAATAAAAAATATTGCAATTTGGAATAAAACACTATAAAAATGTAAGAATATGAAGAAATGGAAAGAGTATAAATTAAATATTAAAATAAAATAATAGGAGTATTGAATTTATAACCAAACTATTCTAATTCTATTTTACTTTAATAAGTATGTTATAATTACTATTATAGACCAATTGAAAAGATTATAAAAATAGTCCTATAACTTTTCCAATAATCTATCGTGAAGTTACTCCCTGTCAACTAAATTACCCATTGAATTTTTCAGTCATTGTAAGTATAAAAGAAAAGATAAAGATAAACTCCCCATATTAACATAATTTGTAAAATTTAATAAAAACTCAAATGAATACAGAACAAATATATTAAAATTTAATTAAAATATTTAATAAACACCTACTACTAGTATTTGAGAACAGAACTTTAAATTCCAAGAAAAGATTTCCTCTATACCCATGGCATATTAATTTCCTATTATATCGTAGGTTGAATAAATTTTGTACTTATAAAGTCCAGAGAAGGAAAAATATAAATTAATTTAATGCTATTGAAAAATATTGATTTATTTCGAGCACAAGATGTGTTATTTCTTTTTCATGTTCGTTCGTTTCACTAAAATATACTTATATACAATATATGTTGTATATATTTTTTATTTACAGTGGAAAGTGGCATACACGGTATGTTCATTAAATAATCGAACTTTTTAGTTATAAAATAAAACGAGCATGGTATTATGTTTGAAAGGTAGTATTTATTCAAAATATGATTCATTTCACGCAATACAACATTTGGAACGATAAACCAATTTAGAGCGATTTTTTGATCTTCATTCAAAGGATATGGAACAAAACGTGCACAGACTTTTTTTACCTAATTCTTAAGTTTATATTGTGTAGATTGTACAGTAAGATGATTTTTATTCTTTTCCCAACATCCATAACTGGTACCATTTTACGTATTTTTTCCCACAACTCAGCACGATTTGATGCTTTTGATCGTCCAGGTCTTGGATCATCATTTAAATCGTCACGGCCACTTTATAATTGCTTAAACCAGGTGTAAACTAGAATACGACTCATACACTCATCGCCATAAACTTTTCTTAACATTTTGTAAGGCTCAGTGAATTTTTGACCAAGTTTAAGTTTGGTCCATGTTTTTTTTTTTCTTTTTTTTCCGACACAAGCACCCCAATAGGTCCTATTCAAATGTGCATCACTTCTTCAGCGATGGATCAGCTTGAGGTTAGCTACGTTAAAAAGGAAAAAAATGCACCTTACCAATGTTTATATGATTTAAATTTAAAGATCGGTTATGTAATGAACATTCCGTGTAAGTCACTTTGTTGTTTAAACCGAGATATTTAAGGGCTGGCGTTTTAAAATGGTTAAAAATACTGATGCCAATTTTCTTGATGATTTACTTTTTACCCTTTTTCTTTTAAATAAAAGATACCTTTAATTTGCAATTTTTTGAAAACTGACTTATGCCACGTTCAAAATAAATGGCTCATATCTATATATCTATCTATACGTGTATATATAAAAATCAATTACTTTGCATATGGTAAGTCCAGCAAAAGCTGAAAATGGCTTCACAAATTTCAATAATTTTTTTTTCTTTTTGGTTTTGTTCGAATCAATACTGAGGTGGTTTAAAAAATAAGAAAATTCGGAGAAACCAAAAAAGGAACAGCCGAAAATCAAAAAAAAATTTAAATTATCTAGGTGTGCAAGTGAGAAGCAGAACATGATAGACATTACTATGAAAAAAATACAAATAAAAACCAAGCAACCTGCATTTAAAAATCGAAATAAGCAAGGTGAACGAGTGAAATGGTAAAACATAACAAACATTACCATGATGAAAACTTGGTGAAGTGTAGGAGCTCGGAGGTTATCTTTAGTTGATAGATTGCACCAGTACAGCCAGAGTCATTTGCACACTTCCTGGCTGCTAGATCACTGGTCCTCACGTCACGGCATGATAGTATATCCTGTATGGGTCTGTGAATATCGGCAACTGCTTGAGAGATAGGCAGTATGGCCAATACATTATACGACCCATTGTACAATCAAACATCAAAAGTTATTGATTTTTCATACAATTAAGCCATTACCCTTCCCGCTCACATTGAGAGAGTCAACTAGCAAACTGCCATTGTACAATAGATCGCATAGTGTATGGAACGCATTCGTCCATTATTATACATGGTAATTCGGCTCTCAGGCAAATTTTCATTTGTAGAGAAGAGACGCACGACACCTTACGAGCTAACGAGTTGCTTCTTTCAGCACCGGAGTGGCTTTTCTGCCGACATTTTCGTGTTCTTTTCATGTATTTCGTTTAGTTTGTTCATTTTGTTTGGCTTGCGTAGAGTACGGATCCTTGCCAAATGCATGAGAAATGAAAAATATAGCGCAGAATGTGATGCAATTTGCTTTGCGACCGAAGTACACAAATTCACAGAGAAACATACAATGGTCGGAAAAAGTATTTTGACAAAGAAAAAATTGCGCATTTTTGTTTATATCTTTCTTTTTAATGATAGAAAAAATTTAAGAAAAATCCATGATAATCGTCTAATAATAAGCTTACAAAAAAACATTTATCAGTTCAAATCAATATTATAATTAAGAAATTAAAAATTATTTTTGAAAAGTGTATGGAGAAAAAAGTATTTTGACAAAATATTGTTGGTCAGAAAAAAAAGTAAATTAGGATAAATTTACAAATATGAAGGCACAATTTAATAAAAAATGAAGTCTCCTTTAGCATTGATAACTTTCTGCAATCGGCCTGGTACTGATTTCACTAAATTTTGGAGGATTTGCGGACAAATGTCCTTCCAATGGTTTTCGACCTCAGCGATTGTTTCCTCGCGCGTTCTTCTTAAACATGGACTGCTTTTTCTTTTTATATAAGTCCACACATTCTCAATAATATTTAAATCGGTGCTTTGAGGTGGCCAATCCAATATATTTACTCCCACATCCCTTAGAAAGTTGGTTATCATTTTGGCTTTGTGACAAGGAGCATTGTCTTGTTGCAAAATAAATGACTGTCCAATCAATTTATCACCCGAAGTAAACGCGTGATTCATTGATCCGTCGATTGGTACCAAATCTCCGATGCCATTGAAGCAAACACAACCCCAAAACATTAAATTCCCAGCACCATGAGCGACTCGTTCACTCACAGTTGCCACTTTTTTTTTCTCATTTTCTTAGGCATTCTGCAGAAAATTTTCTTGTTTGACGCATGGTACTGAAAGGAGCTTCCATCAGTCCACAATACTTGCTCCCAAAATGATGAAGGCTTGAGTACATATTTTTGGGCAAATTCCAGACGTTTTAGCCTATTTTTTCGTGAAATTTAAGGTATTGGTCTGGCTGTATAGGTAAAACAACCTGCCTAATTTAAACGATTTCTCACAGTTCTTTCACAAATTTTAATATTATACTGATTATACTGTTATTCAATTCAATTTTTGCAGATTTTGGAGTTTTTAGCAGATTGTCTTTAAATTTTCCCACAATTAAACGGTCTTCTCTTTTGGTCGTCTTAAGTGGTCTTCCTGAATGTGGCAAGTTACTTGTAGATTTGATATTTTTTTGCTTATTAATTTGATAATAAACTGTTTGACGAGGCACTTTGTATAGTTTGCTTCAGTATTCAACAGAAATACCAGCATCATACTTGATCATCATCTCATTTCTTATAACTTGACTTATTTCTGACGTTTTCCCCATATTTAGTAATTCAAAGTTAATGAATGTAATTGAAATTAATAATAATTTATTAAAACAAAGATTATAATGCGCTAAGATCAACTTTCATCGCACCCGAAACGGAAGAAACTAAAAAAATGCAATGTCAAAATACTTTTTTCCAGTCAGTTTGAGATCAGTTCTAACTTTTCACGTCGTAGAATATGAATGGATAAAGTAATAAGCAAAATAATTTGCGCATTTACAGTTATTATCACCTATTTTGTTTTGATCATCATCAGAGAACCGTTACTTCTCAGATTTTATGGAAACTAGCAATCAAACATTGCACATAGTTTTGTCAAAATACTTTTTCCGACCATTGTAAATAAAGAGGAATGCATAAAAATTTGCTGTACGACATGCTGCTCTGTCTAAATTGAAGCCTAAAACAACAAAGAGGAATCAGTGATAGCTAACATACCGTGTAAGCCCCAGACTTTTAAGCAGTCCAGAGACGATAAAACTATTTTAATACAACATTTACGTGTGTGTGATACAGCATACAACAAATGCAATGAAGTTGTAAAACGTCCATTTCTTGTTATCTTTTGAAGTGTGCAGACCGTTGGCACTTTATAAATATTTCACTAGCCGTCGGCATTTCGAAAATCTTCCGCACTCGCGATCACGTCTGCTCTTTCGCCTTATGGAGGCGTAAATAAGACAACTATGCACTATATGGTCAAAGAGAACATTATAAAACTCTCCCATTGTACGAAATATCCAAACGCCTTTACTAACACTATGAAATAATTGTATTATTGTATATCAAAGAATGCTTGAATAAGAGAAAATAAAACTTATGCTTAATTATGTTTAGAATTATTTCTATTATTATTAAGAGTCTTCTGAATTTAAAACCTACATATCTTATGTGAAAGATGAAAAAAAAAACAATTTAAATCTAAAAACAAGATATACATATCTGTCTCTGACCCGATGGGGGAAATTTATTTGTAACAAGCTAGCTGTGCCAATACTCACAGCCATAAGTGGACAGAAACAAATACTAAACTGATGAGCATCAGAGGCAGCCGGGATAGGTGGACCAGTAAGCATACGACCGGTGTATTTAGCGCGATCTGTAGTTGGAAAGCGCAGAGGGCGAGATCTTAGGCGAGAGAACGTGATATAACTTGTTATAAAACGTGCATAAGACTCGAAAAAGATCGTGTGGGGCATAGTTAGTAGTGCATCTATCTACAGCTAAAGGAACAAAATTTCTAGTAGGATGACTAGGGATGGAAAAATTCAACTGATTTAATAGCTCAGGAGAGTCAATTTCTCCGATTAACATTTTATGAAGAAAGTTAATCCCTAGAGCTATCCTGCGATGCGCCAAAGATGGAAGACTGATAAGAAGAAGCCTATCAGAGTAAAATGGCAAAAAAGAGTTAAGATTCCAATTTAGGCCACGGCACAGTTTCAATTCGATCTTGATTCTTTATACAAGAGAAATACTAAACAAGTGGACGCACAAGAGATGCATGAAGAATCTTTGTGGTATAAGGGTCGTTAAATTCAATTGACCAGCGGCGTACACCATCGTCATGAAATTACATTTTGAAATATTTAGATTTAAACAATTTGTTAAGCACCAATAATATAAAGTGTCAAGATCCTCTTGAATTCTGAGATGAAAGGCACCATCATTAAATGAAAGGCACAATTTCACATCATCAGCGTACATGAGCACAGGAGAATGTGAGTTGAAGAGAGGCAGATCATTAAAAAACAGATTGAAAAGAAGCGGTCGAAGATTATTTCAGAAAGAGAAAACATTAACAACACTCTATATTTCACAAATCCATTCTGTGATGGAGAAATGATTGCCTTGCAGAAATGTTGCATATTCGTTATGAAGACCTTTTCGAACAACTTAGGGATAGCAGACAATTTACATATGCCCCTCCAATGTAAAATATCAGATTTAATTCCTTTTTCATAGGTAGAAATAATGAAGGATTCCTTCCAAACAGGCGGAAATGATGATACCTGGAGTAATAAACTGATATCGGCTTATACAAGAAACTTTCACACCGTATTAGGACACAACTAGGGACATTATAAGGGCCAGGAGAATAAGAAAATTTCAGGGATTTAAGATTATGGAGAATATCAATATCATCAATTTCAGGGGTTCTGCAATTGTTAAATGTGTTAGCATTATATAAGGTTACGAGGTGCCCGAATAAGTTGATGAAGAAAAGGTGGTTTAGAAAAACTTTGCAAATAAGCCAGATATTCCATGGTCATCAGCTGCCCAAGAAAAACGAGGAAGAATATAATACGGATTTGCATTTAGCAGTAACAAAGTTGCAAAATTGTTAAGGGTTACTTGAGAATTGTCACCTACAACGAGTAAGATAATTATTATAACAACGGCAATTAAGATAGAGAGAAACTTAGAGCGTGCCACACAGAATCTACCAAAATCAAAAGGAGACCCAGAATTTTTAAATTTCTCATAAAGCCTAGACTTTAAGTTTTGAAAGCTAGAGAGCTCACGCGTAAGCGTAGGTAGTTTGTATGTTCCTTTCCATAAGAGGAATGCATTCAACAAAGTCAGAATATAATGTATCATAAAAGAGCTTATTGGCAACAGACATATCAGAACACCTGTATAAAAAGGTCCAATCAGTCTGCGCGAGCAAAGAATTAAGTGTCTCAAAATTTCCTTTACGAAAACAAAGATGCCACTGAAGAAGAGGTGTTTTCTTTACAGAATCATAATACGTAAGACCAAGAGAAATTTGTAAGGATTGGTGATATGGGTTCTCAGGAAGGGATAAAGGAAGGGAGAGAGAGACCACCGTGCTATCGTTAGTTCAAACTAAATCTAATAATCTATGAATGTGATTTGATACAGAATTTATTTGGAAAAGAGAAAAATCGATCAGACTATCAACGAAAACATGGTGTCCCGACGGAACAAGGTAACACGAAGGTCCGAAAAACTGGAGAAATATAACAAAAATCGAGACATGGGGAAGGACTACTTTGGCGCCAAATAACTCAATTCCAGCTTGCAAATCAAACTTCGGAACAAAGATTTGATTTAACTGCAATAAGGAGACCACCACCCCGACGCAACTGGCGATCATGTCTATGAATTTCAAAATGATTTCCAAAAACTTCGTGATTGAGAATATAAGATGTAAGCCTTGTTTCTGAAAAAACAATAATATATCGGCCACAAAACAAGAGCTAACTCTATACAAATTATTAAGCTTGGACAGAAAACTCTAATGTTTTGATATATTATAGAGATATACTGAAAGCAGGATGCTAGTTTTTTGGAGCCGAGCTTGGGGCCGAAGGAGAATTAGAATGTACCGGCAACCTTACAGAACCCAATATATTCCTATTCTTCGGTTTAAATTCATGAACTACCATATTTGGAGGCCAGAATTTAGGATTACACAACTCGTCGAACGATTCGAAAGGCACGCTAATCTTAAATGACGAAATATCCCTTGATTGCGAAATATTGCATTTTTGCACACTAACCTTCACACTAGACTTAGAAGCAATAAACCTATTAATATCGTCACAGGTAGTATCGCATAAAAGTTTCGAAAGGAAAATTACTTGTCGAGAGGTCACCACCACGATTGCATAGACTTCAGATATTGTGAATTTTTTTTCAGATATCAGAGATTAAACAAGTATGAGATTATGATCTTTATTAATATAAGAATGAAGTTTTAGTCATCACTCTGTTTCTTAAGAAAGCTGATCACTGAGGGTCTAAAGTAAGTGAGATATGGTGCTGAAATTTTGTATAAATTATTCTTTATCTTTAATTTGTTCCTGAACAGTGAACTGAGATAAAAATGTGTCATTAAATCTACCAGTGGACAAGATGATCTCCATCAGTATGAAAGAATTGTAGAGTGTGAAATAAAGTTTCTAACTTATTGTATTGTAGTACAAGTATATTAAACATTTATTTGTCTATCCAGGAAGAATTCTTGAAGATATTTCCAAGAGCGAATTGTTGAGCCAAATTTGAATTCAACTGCATAATCAGCATAATTCGGAAGCTTGCATAGCCTGATATCAAAAACTTAAATAAGACGTATTCATGATAAATGCAGCAATTAATCTACTCTGCACTAAGCTAAACTTGCGAGCTACAAAATTAACCCTAGTCAAGGACTTTCTTCCTCTAATCGACGACAACAAATTTTAAAAATAGTTTTTTTTAGACAGAAAACGTTTTTAAACAGGGTTCCATAGTCATTGTCAAATCTGACACTGTTTCACATATGAAACGCTAATTGTATCGCTAATATTTTTAATGTTACTCGTGTCTCAACAGCCGTAGAGTAAAAATTATGAAAATGCTTTTCTTTGTTAGCGTATCTCTTGATAACGGCTTGACCGATTTGGGATTATAAGTCAATTAGAAAAATAAGAAGAAGTTGCAAATTTGGCATATGAAAATGTCTTAATTTTGTGTAATGAAAATTTTACATTTTATTTATTTTTTTTTTTTGTTGAAATATATAAGAAAATTAAAATAAATATTATAGTAAGAAATATAATAAATATAATCATTTTAATGTTTCCTCAAATTGTGTCAGAATTTCTTATTTTGTATAGTAAGATTTCATTTCTTAGATCTTCCACATAGATTATAGATTAGAATAGATCTTTAGTTATTTAATCTCCAATCCTATAATGTATAAAAAAAATTGTATTATTAGCGAAATTTGTTGAATCTCTTTAGGACTTAATGCATATAAAATTATATTTATAATAAATAAATGCCGACCAATTGCGAATGAAACCAAATTTCAAATCAAATGAAATGTATCTGTATATTTTTGTTGTTGTTGACGACGGAGAATGTTTTTTCTTTACGAATGGCTTGGCGGTATTTCATTTCATTAATCTGTTTATTTTTTTCATTTGATGCACTTATATTTTTTTTTCGAATGAACCAAACACATATTTATAGGTATTATCTTTCGTTTAATCTGTTTTTTAACGTGCTAACGCTTTTAAACAGGGGACACATATCAGAATCTGACGGTCTTTCAGTAATGTAACAAAAATATGTCGCCAATAGTTTGATCATAACTTGTGACTCAAAAGCCATAGCACCAAATAATTTATATATTCTGAAAATATAGGAAGCAATGAAGCCTGTAAGATGGATTTTTGTCATGGCGCCAAGGGGGAGGGGCGTTTAAGAATGTCAAAAAAACTGTAATAATTCTTTTTCTTTTTAAGCGTATTGCTTCTTAATGGCTTGTCCTATATGGCAGATTTTTTTTTTTTGCTGTGTTTGTTACTGGCCATTTAAAATAATAAGAAAGAAAATTTTTGAAAAGTCTAGGCTTTATGAGAAATTTAAAAATTCTGGGTCTCCTTTTGATTTTGGTAGATTCTGTGTGGCACGCTCTAAGTTTCTCTCTATCTTAATTGCCGTTGTTATAATAATTATCTTACTCGTTGTAGGTGACAATTCTCAAGTAACCCTTAACAATTTTGCAACTTTGTTACTGCTAAATGCAAATCCGTATTATATTCTTCCTCGTTTTTCTTGGGCAGCTGATGACCATGGAATATCTGGCTTATTTGCAAAGTTTTTCTAAACCACCTTTTCTTCATCAACTTATTCGGGCACCTCGTAACCTTATATAATGCTAACACATTTAACAATTGCAGAACCCCTGAAATTGATGATATTGATATTCTCCATAATCTTAAATCCCTGAAATTTTCTTATTCTCCTGGCCCTTATAATGTCCCTAGTTGTGTCCTAATACGGTGTGAAAGTTTCTTGTATAAGCCGATATCAGTTTATTACTCCAGGTATCATCATTTCCGCCTGTTTGGAAGGAATCCTTCATTATTTCTACCTATGAAAAAGGAATTAAATCTGATATTTTACATTGGAGGGGCATATGTAAATTGTCTGCTATCCCTAAGTTGTTCGAAAAGGTCTTCATAACGAATATGCAACATTTCTGCAAGGCAATCATTTCTCCATCACAGCATAAATTTGTGAAATGTAGGTCCGCAACCACTAACCTTCTTGAGTATACTTCGTTAGTTAATCGAGGTTTCTAAAATAGGTCGCAAACTGATGTCATTTATACTGGCATTACTAAACCTTTTGACTCTGTTAATCATAACATTCTTTTTCTATATAATCTTCTAAGGTGGATCAAATCTTACTTAAAAATCGTTCCCAAAGAGTGTTGTTTATGTTTTATTTTTCAGAAATTGTCCACGTTACTTCCGGGGTTCCTCAAGGTGGTCATCTTGGATCACTTCTTTTCAATCTGTTAATCAATGATCTTCCGCTCTCCAACTCACATTCTCGCGTGCTCATGTACGCTGATAA
This sequence comes from Amiota communis, assembly GCA_037043315.1. Lineage (NCBI taxonomy): Eukaryota > Metazoa > Arthropoda > Insecta > Diptera > Drosophilidae > Amiota > Amiota communis. The sequence goes on along the minus strand of JBAMAV010001641.1, from coordinate 194,565 downwards.
TGTCATATTGAGCCTTTCATTTAATGATGGTGCCTCTCATCTCAGACTTCAAGAGGATCTTGACACTTTATATTATGAAGATTATATTCAATGTTTGGTTGGCTTGGTGCCACCTGCTCTTCCACTTTTTCCTTTGAATCAATGCTTTTGTTTGAGAACATTAATTTTCTGGCTTCTTTTTTAGCCAATCTTTTTAATTGTTGGGCTGACATGTTCTTATTTATTGCTTCACTTTGAATTTACCTTTTATTATTAATTAATTTTTTCACTTTGAAATCTGGACTGCACTCCACTTTTCAACAAATATTAATGAACAAAATTTGACATTTTATTTCAAATTTGTGAAAAAGATAGACGAAAAAGTCCCGTTAGAATCACAAGAAATACCGTATTGCATCGACCATATTTCATTCTCCAGGATGATCAATTTGCGATTTCTCTACATTTTATTATTGTAGTTCCGAGAAATCACATTTTGAGCGTAAAGATGAGTCATCTTCGAGTCTTCTTTGAATCGCATATGAAATCAATCACTTTTTAATCACCAAGAGGACTCGAATAAGACTCAGCAAGATGATTTTTGTTAAAATGATCTTCCGAATGCTAGCTGGGTTGTACGAAATATCCAAACGCTTTCACTAACACTATGAAAAAATTGTATTATCAAAGAATGCTTCAAGAAGAGAAAATTAAACTTAAGTTTAGTTATGTTTAGAACTACCTATTTTTATTATTATTAAGAGTCATGGTGTAAGAAATAGAGGTGACGCCATTAGTTTACCGTTATGTGTCGTTCTCAATTTATGACGTCATTAAAACATCAGTGTATATAACGCTGAAATAATTCATTTAGTGCTGAACATGATTTGAAATTGCATTGAAAATTGAAGAATTTGAAGGATATCAGTGTATAGAACGCTGAAATAATGAATTTAGTGTTGAACGTAATTTCAAAATGCAATGAAAATTGAAGAATTTGAAGAATTTTCATAGCACTGCTTCTTCAATTTTCAAATCATGTTCAACACTTAATGAATTATTTCAGCGTTATATACACTGATGTTTTAATGACGTCATAAATTGAGAGTGAGTAAATTTCAAGAGCGTAAAGTGCCCTAGTGGCGGTACCTTGTATTATTGTATCATGATTAAGAGTCTTCTGAATTTAAAACCCACATATCTAATGTGAAAGATGAAACTGATTCATTTTGATGAGTTTATCAACATGTATAAGGGTTGAGTTGAATTAAAAACAGCTGTAAATCACCGCAATCAGTAACTTACAACCGATTTCTCTTATTAGTTATCGATGTTGCTACAGTACTTAATCAACGTACAATTAAATATGATGATAGAAATGCTATCAGGAATCGTTGCACAACCGAACATAACTCAGGATACACTTGGGATATCTGCAGCCAAAATTCGGTTTATCCATTCTTGACTTCGTTTGTTTCCATGAGTCCATGTTTAAAATGCCCTGGAATCGTTCCCTCAAATCATCGTGGAAGTACTTTCTTAGAGTCAAATACATTATTAAATCGAGTAAGGCATAAACCTTAAGATAACCGATTCATTTCTATGTGAAGTAGCAAGTGATTGGAACTCTCACCATTTGTAACGCAAAGCTGTCTAAATAATCTGTATTTAATTGAGCTCCTTCTAATTTTATTCAGTGATCTGAAAACATATGCTAGCTTTCACTAAGATTAACACAATGATTCTTCGATGTTTGTAGCCTTCTGATCAATTTATGTTTGGCAGGGCGATTCATAGTCGGATTTTTATAGTGTTGTCCCTCACTTATGCTGACAAGATCGGTCATTTTGAATGTTTAGTTATGTCATAAACAGCTGTTTTGGTTGGACGTGTTTGACTTGCCTTCGATTTTTGTCTATTCAAAAATATTCCGATAAAGTGAAGAAAATAGCATTTGCCAATTGTCCAATCACCATTAGAGAAAATGGTAAGGACCTAAATTGTGTTCGTGCCATTCGATTTTAACCAATGATTTGATCATAAGACAGGTCGCCGCGAAATTCGTGGCAAATTGTTCAATTGCGCAATTCTTCGTTGCTTCTTCGCGAATTTTTGGTCAAAAAAAGTACACTAATGATGCCGCAGCCACCATGCTGTTATTGTGAATATCTTCGGTCAGTTTTCCACATGAAGAAAAAAAAACTGAGCAAAAGCATCATGAACATATATGTCAGCAACGCGATTATTTGGAAATAAAAATTAAAAACTGATTTAAAAAAAAAGTTAAAAAAAAGAAAAAAAATTAAAAAATTGGATTCAAGAATTCGAATTTAAAAAAAAAAATAAAGAAAATGAACCCATTTCAGAGTTGGACACATTTATGGCTGATACCCATTGCAGATAAAATTAAAATAAAAATAAAAAGTAAAATATGCCTAATGATAAATAAACTTTAAAATATAATTCCATAATTTAGACAAAAAACAAAAAAAAACTTCCGATTCAAAATTCTAGCAATGCAAGCAAACACATTGTTAGATGGAGAGTAAAATATTAAATAAAGATTAATATCTTCTAGATGAGGAATAAAAAATATATTAAATAAAGTTTAACAAGACAATTGGTATTCATTTTAATATTTCTTAGGTGAGGAATAAAAAAATGTATTTAACTAGCGTAGAGCGAAGTGCGTTGCTACGTGATGATAAAGCGTGAGATTTGTAGTCATTGTTCCTTTCTCACTCTCATGTTGTTGTTGTTGTTTTCGAATGTTTTCGTTTCGATAGATATAGATTCGCGCAATCTACCGTTAAACTTTAAAACTGTATGTTCAATACAGAGAATCTATAGCAATGAACATTTTGTATTTTGGTACAATGAACTTACAGTAGCGTCAAAATAAATGCACTTCTTATTAAAATATATATGAAAATATATATAAACTTCCGAGTTGCAACAAAGTGGAAAGCTTATAAACGGTATTGGAGTGCATCGCCGTCAAACTATTTTTCTCGTCGTATTCTATATATATCGGGTGATTTTTTACCGGCGGTATCATTAGGACGTACTTTTTCAAAGACAGCGAAGGCCGGAACGTTATTGTGAATGGCGAGCGCTACCGTACGATGCTTACAAACTTTTTTTTGCCCAAAATGGAAGAGCTTGACTTGGCTAACATGTGGTTTCAACAAGATGGTGCCACTAGACTATATTTTGTGGGAATATGTTAAGGCACATGTCTATAGCGACAAGCCCGCAACGATTGACGCACTGGAAGCCAATATTGAACAATTTATTCGTGAGATACTTGCCGATATGTTGGAGAGAGTATGCCAGAATTGGACCCAGTGTACGGACTATTTTCAGCGCAGCCGCGGCCAACATTTACATGAAATTATCTTTCAACATTAAATAATATCGATCGTTCTATCGACTCAAATAAAGATTTCATACATTTTTCTGAATTTTATGTTTTTTTTTTTGAGAATCTAATTAGCAAGCTCTTAAAAATCACCCGTTATAAATAGAAGATAGATAAAGAGTAACGAGACGGTGTTCATTTCTATCATTCATGTTCGAATCGGATCTGGCTCTGTTTTAGGCGTCGCAGTTGCCAATTTTGTCGGTTTGTTTTGTCGGTTAGTTGCTTGCGTGCGGATTCATACAACCTAAATAAATTATTTCCTTATTAAGCTTAAGGCTTCGATGTTACAGTTTTATTTTTTTTTTATTTCTTAAGTTTATTTGTAATTTTACTTCGCATTTTAAGCAGGGACCACAAATAATGATTACACTACACAACAAATTTCCAATATTTTATTTTATCTGAGGTCTCATTATGTGATTATTATTCCTTGCCATTGATATAATAAAAAAATACGTGAATAAACATTTTCTATCACATCTTAATTTCCAGATAAACAGCCATGCCTTAAATCACGAATTTCTCACAAATTGAAATTTTGATTTTGATTTTTATTTCTGTTTTAATTGAAATGGCATGGTTTTTTTGTTGAGTGAATGGCTTTCCTCTTGTACTGGGATACAGGGGAAAACGATGAAGTAGCCGTGATGCTTGTACCAGCAACACATTGTCGTTCAGCTGGCATTTTTCTTTGTCTTCTTTCACGTCTTTCGTTGTACGTTCTTTTCGTTTGGCTTGTGAGCGTGCGGATGATAATATTAAGTAGAAAAAGGTGGTATTTTTCTTTTCAGTATTATATTTACATTTATTAATGTTATTAATATTAATATTATAATTTATAATATGTTATTAATATTAATTTTATAAGAAATTATATTACATGTCAATATTTTTGTATATCATATTAACTTTGACATATAATATATTTGGGGTTTTCACGCATTGTGTTAAACGCAGTATTTTCGTACATTTTTTTAACAGTTTGCATGAACGACCCGATCAGTTTGCTTGTAGTAAATAAGCTGTTCTCGTAAACACAAGTGAATGAAACAAACAAAACAGAAAATTAAAAATGCCAAAAAGAAGGGAAAAAAGAAAATAATTGAATTAACCTTAGAAATTGGCATAAATAATTTAATTTTATTTCATTGCCTTTCCTTTATTACTTTCTTTGTTTAATTTAACCATTAAATCGGCGGTTGGCAGCTCCAATGTTACTACGATTACGACATTCAATCGTGTGTTCAATTTACTACGTTTGGTATTTTTTTTTGTATGCAGCAATTGTCACTTTAATTTCAACAAATTCGATTTTTCAAAAACGTTTATCATGTTTAACACAGTGTGTGAGGACCCTACATATATATGTACAGTATGATGCCCTTAGCTGCATCGATTACTTTGCAAATGCTAGCGATGCAGTTATCCTAAAAATGCAGCTAAGTTAAACACGCTAGTTTTACAAAAATTAATGGAAGTTATTATATTTTATTAAAAGGAAAATTAAGAATCATCTATATTTACATAAAATTAAGACATTTAACTGACATGTTATTTGTAATAGTCAGTTATTTTCTTTTGCACCGCGTTTTTGGCATTCAATTTAATGAATTGTTCTTTCATTATATTTAGATATTTTAAAAATTCTTCACATTTGTGCTCAATAGATAATTACTCTAAAGTTTTAATGGCGCAGGAGCAGGAGGAGTTGGAATTTCAGCTTCGGAATCATTGTTCTCACATTCTGAATCATCATCTTTATTTTCAGTACTTTTGGCTAAGCTAGAAAGAATTTCCTCATCCGTCTGGGTCCCAAAACAAGCAATACTTAAATCCAGATTAACGAAATCATCCCAAATAGACGGTAGACCCCACCCAACATCATCATCATATTCATCTACTTCTTCCATTGTCGTTACAATTGAAGCTTTAAGAATGGGTAACTTACTTGTTTAAACCAACTGTAAATCGTTGTTGATTTTACCAATATCCACGCGCGATTTATGTTGATAAACGCATCCAAAATGAAAACTTCTTTTATAAATTCATTGACAGTCTTGCCTCTCTCCAAGGCAATAATTTGTTTTTTTTTTTTACAAGAATACGCCTGTATTCTACTTTGAAAGAGCGTATTATCCCTTGGTCAAGAGGTTGTAAGATGGCAGTCGTGTTTGCTGGTAGATAATGGATATGGATATTCTCGCAAATCACTATGGGGATGTGACAAGCTGCATAATCAACAAATAGCAATATTTTACGGTTCTTATTCTTCATTTCTTCATTAAGAAAGGAAATAATTTTTTGTCATAGTTCTCCCGTCATCGAAGCTTTTTTGTTAGTAAAATAAGTCAGTGGCACATTTGCGTTTTTGAAACAACGTGGAGATTTTGATTTGCCAATAGCAATCGCTTTTTTGTACGTGCCTATGGCAGCAGTGCTAGTCGTACTTTTTGGGTCTTGCTTATTAAAAAAGACTTTGGCTTTGGTAAGAACCAAATGGCGATCCATTGATTAAACCAGATATACAAAGCCTCTTCCATAGAATCATGTACCCCTTTTCGTTGCCGTTTTCTTTGCATTCCTGAAGAAATTGCAGCATCTCGTATGTTGGCCTCTTTTTGGATGGTACAATTAATTGTGGATCTATTACTCAAAGGTATGCTTATCAGCGGTCTTTTACGAATTAACAGACATGCGCAAAAGCACAAAAATATTGCCATTTACTAGAAAAAATATAACGATCACAAAAAAATTCAAAATTTACCGCCAATACGAGGCACATAAGTTAAAAATGCAACTATCCGAATGCTACTTAAATAAAATCCTACATATAAAACTTCGAATCTTTGCCAGGTTTCAAACAGCTAAGTAGCAATACACCTAAAGCATTATACTGTATTTATATGAATAACAGCATCAGCATTTTCGTTCATTTTTTATACAGTGGATAATGGTAAATAAGCCGGCAAAAAAGTGGTCGATGGAAGCGACGGTAATTTTAATAGAGAAAATTCAATATATTGAATTTTTGTACAATGTGCGGGGTGCGCAGTACATTGGTAGGGTTAAAAAGGCTGCTGCGTACGAGTCTCTGACAAGTGATATGAAAACCTATGTCAAAACTGCGACCATAGAAGTTATAAAAGGAAAAATTCATACCCTACTTACTCGATACCTGAGAGAGTTAGGTTGTGTCCAAATTGGTAAAATAAGTGGATGTGGCTTGGACGATGTTTATATACCAAAGCTTTGGTGTTTTGATATATTAGACTTTCTGCGTCCACATTGCCGTAAGCGTGTGAGCTGTTCAAATATTGAATACCTTTTCATTCATTCATTTCATACATATGCACTTTATTAACATATTTTATACTTAAAATTAATTACATATTTTTTAGGAAAGTGTTGACTCCACTGATGACGGACCATTTTCTCTGAAAGAGTGTAGTGCACAGAAAAAAATAAGTGATTGTACCCAGTATATTCCATGAAGCCTCGTCGCAGAGTCTCTGCTGGGTCCTTTTGAGCATATTTGTGTTGTGCAGTCTTGATGACACTGTTTAAGGGTGATAAAACCGAAGATTCTACAGCAACTGGTTGATTTTTATAATTCAGTAAGAAATTGTGTGGGACGCAGCATGTTCTCGTTACCAATTCAACTTTGTCAGCAGATAAATAAATTTTATTTTGCAATATTCGGAATCTCTTTGTGCGAATGCCAAAAGCATATTCAACTACGTATGTAGTTCTGGAGATACGTATATTGAATATTTTATTTGGTTTCTCAGTTTTTTCAAACAGATACGGCTTCAATATGTGTTTCTGCAATGAAAATGCATCATCTCCAACTATTACATTGGGTAATTTTCGACCTATCCCAATTGTCTTTTCTGGTAGGAAGTTCTTGTCTGAGTTCTTTATTACTTCTTTCAATTTGCTTTCTATGAAAATGTTCGCATCATTCACTCGTCAATTGCTTTCCACGCTAGTAGAACTATAATTTTAGTGAAAAGCACCATCCTTACGGGGAGCCCTAAAAAGTATGTGGTTCCCGTCAATCACACCCAAGCATAGGGGAAACTGCCATTTCACTGAAAAGTTCTCAGCGATACATTCCCATTCTGTTGTTGTTGTTAGAAACTGTAATGAAGAAAATTAAATTGGTTTTTTATTTGCAGAAAAAATACGAGCAGAAGGCATCATGGGACCATATGATTGCGGAGCGGAATGAAAATGAAAAAGAAAGCGAATTGTATCCGAAATAAACATCATAGGGAGTCTTGCAATTCAAAGTAAGATCGCCGCAGCAATTGGAAGAATTTTGGAAGAGGGTGTAGATGAAAATATGGCATTGGCACATCCCAGAGAATCGACAACATCAACATCAGCGTCACCATTCACCTGGTCTTTTTTGGACTCATTGCCGTCGAATCCAGTACTTCAAAATGTGTAGGTTTGCAGCCATTGCCAATTTTCACCATACGACCTCTTACTAAAAAAATTTTTAAATTTTCACTGGAGAGCATACCCCTTAGCGATGAGCAATAATAACTTTACGAGGCTTCACATTGTATTTTAATTAAGTTTTTTCATTCAATTTTTTTATTTGTGAAATGTCAAATATTAAATTACTTTAAAAGGAGAAAAATAAACCTTCTTATAAGAATTTTTTAAGTTTTTCCAAATTGCAAAGCATATTTTTGGAATCTCAACTGATAAGAAAGTTTGGGACAACCGCTTTTGGTAATTGGTGCTTTGAATAGATTCGCCAGTTGCCATCATCATCGTATATTTTTTTTTTTAATGTCATTTTCAATCAACGAAAGAATTGTATTGAAGCAAACTTTAACCATTCTCAGATATTTCTTAAATTAATCGTTACCAGTTCCCAATTCTTTCGTGAGAAAAACATGCGATCCTTTCTTACCGCGAACTGTCTTCCATTATTTTACCAATTCCTTCCTTTAAATATAACAAAAAATATATTCACATAAATAATATTAATGCTTAATATCTTAACATAAATATAAATTACGAATAAATTAATTCGTTAAAAAATGAATCAAGAAAACAATAGATGTTACCCAACAATTACTTGCGTATCACAACATGGTATACAAAGAAACTAATAGACGTTTTAGAAAGGGCCACGATGCGAGTCTCTCATGATGCGACCAATGACGCGCATCACATTCTACAACAACAACCCCTGAATGACGTCATTTTCCTTGTAGTTGTTGTCGATTGAGATGCGCGTCATCTGCATTGCATCACGCATTGATACACCTTTGATGCAGACCAGGGATTGGAAATGTCTGATAATGTGGCCAAGTTTTTTGCCATTTCCGTTTAGTTATTGTCAGTCTTCTTTTCTTTTTGTGTTTTAAATTTGTATTCAAACGTACCAGCGTGCTTGCAATTATTAATAATTCTTTTAAGTAATCCATTTTCATTTAAATAATGCTTTTTTATTAATTTTCTTATTTACTGTCTCTCAATTCAACAAACGTTTTCTTTTTCTTATGCACAAAACAAAAAACAGTTGTTACTGATATGAAATGGCTTGTCTACACACCAAAGCTTATTATCGTGAAGCAGAGCCTGTCTAAATCTACAAAGAAACATAAATAAAGAGGAATGTAAAAAAAGTTGCTAGCGTTCTAATGCTGTGTGCAATCAACGATTGGCGTTACCATAGAAGAATCAACAAAATGAGTTGCTAGCAAAATGCTATCGTGAAAACAAGGTCAAAGTGGACATACATGCCAACTCCCATGCTGCTCGGTCAAACGGTGTTGGAGTGCATCTCCGTGAAACTATTTTTCACGTCCTATTTTATATATGTAAATAGCCCAGTGAAATAAGGATTTTTCTGTGGAATGAAACCAAATAAGCTGAAAATTGGTACACATGTTTGTTTTGGCATTATTTACATGACCTCAAAAGTCTAGGTCTATGTGGTGTGCGCCAGTCAAGATATTCAAGGTCAAAGGTCACCAAAATCAGTTTTTTGCAAATATCTTGTTTCTTATGCTTTTAATGACAATTAATGTTGAAACAAAAGTTGTAGAGCATAAAATTCTCTCCAAATTTGGGCTTTGCCATTTTATTATACAATTAACCGTTATGAAGATACAGCGCGAACAGTGGGATTCGGTAAGCCAATACATACATATATGATAACGCTACGTCAACAGTGGAAGTTAATACATAGTACGGTTGAGAAAGTTAATTAATTATTAAAAGTATCATAACTATTAGGAAACTTTAGTTATACAATAGTTAATTAATGATATTTATGGATATTATTCATATATGTATAAGACATCTATTTAAAAATATTTAGTTAATTTATTACCTATTTATTTCTTATTTATCATAAAATATTAAAATGAAATAGTTAAAATATATTTTAATAATGTTATTTACATTCTACAAGTTTAAATATACTTAAAGTGCAGCTTAGTATTCCTCTTCTTCGTCATCCTCTGGTCACTGAACATGAATTTCGAATTCATTATCATCATCTTCGTTGTCCGATATATTCGAGTCGAAAGCGTCAAGGACTTCAGGTATATATTCACTTTCTTCAACAAAATCATGTGAATATGATGAAGCGTTGAGACAAGCTTGTCCATTACAGTGGCCACAATATGAGGAGCATTGCAACCCTGCTTTTCTACATCCGCAACTGGAACCACAGCCTTTTTTGCAATTGCAAAATAACGTATTGAGCAGTTCTTCTGGTGCTGGTGGTAATAATGTTGTTGTTGGTTCCAAGGTTTCATTTTGCAATAACCACCCCTATTCTTGGGGTTGTGAATCATATCCTAACCAAGTTTGGATCTGGTAGTAGACACGATTAATATGTTGTCGAGCTGCTGCACTTGTAGGTGGAAGAGATAATAACTGCACCGGTTTGTTCAGTCTTGTTGACTTGATAAATTGCGTATATCGAAAATTGTCAATATTGAGTTCTGATTTCGGAGCATAATACATTGCTAAAAAGACACGAACTCCATTTTCAAACAATGAGTCAGGAGGGCAATTTTCTTGCTGAATCAACTGAGCTAAATAATCCAAATTGGGATGTTTCTCAAACATTTTAATATTTGCCAGTTTTCCTTTTTTAAAAAGTGCCGATGTTGTGTCACATCCACTGAAGGCGTGCAAAAATAAAATTTGCTTTTTGCAACGGGGTTACTTGTCGAAACTTTCAGATGAATACATTCGTGTTTCCACATTGCCCTTGCCAATTTTTTTAAAGTAAATTTCTTGCCGGTGTGTTTGAGTACGTCCTATTAAAATAACTAGCAGATCAATATCTTCTCCTACGATGACAGCAGTCTTTTGATGATTCGATTCTGCAATGGCTGTTTCGACGATAAGAACATCAGTATCATTTCTGGCATGTTTTGTAGGTATATTGACAGTTTCTAATTTTTCAATAAGCTTTTCAATAATTTCTTTTTGTTAAATCTGTTCGATAAAAACTTTTCTTGGCTGATTGGTACAATCATTGTTTCATCAAAACTATGTTCGTAAGATGTTGAAACAGCAGCAGTTCTTCTTAGTTGTTCCATTGCTTTAATATTTTTACAGTGCTTTGAGTAACCGTCGAATACTATAACAATATTTGAGCCAAAATGTTTTTGCAAATATGTGACGCATTTGTTGAAAATATTGAAGAATGCTCCATACGACGCGATGTAAAAGAAATACACCATCGATAATATGTGTCACATTATCTTCTAGTTCGATGTCAACAGGTGCCATATTGCTATATAATTTTGATTTCATGGTTTTTCTAATGCTTTCATTTTCAAATAAAGATGTCAGTTCATATTGTAGATATTGTTTTAGATTACTTTCAAACTTCTTATTTACAGTTATTCTTTGGAAAAGTAACAACGGATCAATAGGAATTTTTCAGTTGTGTATCGTGATAGATTTTTTGGTAAAACCTTATCGACACGTTTTAATTTTATTTCAATATTTCGAATATCACGGGGTCTTTGACAATTAATTTGACCATTTCCCATAATTCCAGAAGCTATGGATATTAATTTTTTTCGTATTGGGAAAAGGATTATGAAAATGAAGATGTATGTATTAGAAAACGAACAGATGAGGATGACGATGGTGAAGAAGAGGAATATTAAACTCATTATTCAATACAAATTAACTACATATTACTAAATTGAGTAAATGTAGGTTTCTCTTTTTTTATCATCTCACCTATTTGATTTGTCACTAAATTGACTTTGGAGATCTTTTGCTTATAATATAAGGAATATCTAGTATTTTTTTCATAATTCTTTATTCAGCCGTTGCCTCCTACATACCAACATGTGTAAAAGTAACGACTATTTACTCATTTCGCTTCCCACTGTTCGCGCTGTATCTCAATAACGGTTAACTGTATAATACAGTTATTTAGGATTAGGCGATTAAACTGTTACCTATTCAAACGATGTATGTGTTGAATTATTTTTTATTGATTCAAACTACAAAAATGTGTGGAAATAATAATAATTTTAGAATTCTTTTTTTTAGGTCGATGTGGCCACCTTTTGCCTTGACTATGCCCTTTAAACGGTTAAAAAATGAGTTGTATGTTGCACGAATATGATCTTGCGGTGTTTTGGCCCATTTCCGTACAATGGCTTTCTTCAGCGCATCCATACTGGCATATTTTTTAGTCCTCACCTTGATCTTCGAAATGGCCTAGATGGAATAGTCCATCGGATTTCCATCTGGCGAATTCGAAAGCCATTGTGTAGACGAAATGAAGTGTGGAACATGGTTTTTAACCATTCTTGATTCACACGAGCTTTTTCAGACGGTGCCGAGTCTTGTTGGAACATCCATGGTGTACGACCAAAAGTTTTGCATGCCCACGGCTGTAAAGCTACTTCCATAACATTTTCCTGATAATAAGTTGCATTGACTTTGACAACAGCCTCGATGAAACGATTACTTGAGATGGAAAATTATTTCGGGTGGCTGTTCGTAGGCTCAAATTTTCGTAAGTGCGTTCAGTTAAGTAAACATGATCATTTTGAGAGTTCATAAACTACTCAACAGGGAAATTTTTCTCAGCAGAGAACACAATGTTAAGAAATTAGCCACGTTCGTGCAAGCGTAACAACTTCTTTGCTATTTCAAGTCTAACTTTTTTTTTGATTTGGTGTAGATCATGAACCTTTTGGAACTTGTAAGGCTTTACCTTGAGCTCATTTTGGAATATGCGTCGGATGCTTCGCTGTGATATTTTCAGTTCTTTATCCATTTGATTACCACTTCGACGTGGATTGTGGTGGTTGTGATTTTCAACTCAAATATAAAGCAATCACACTATAACGTTTGAATTCCATTTCGAATAACTTTTGTTCTATAAAACTTAGACGCAAATGCTTGTGGAAGCTTGTAAACAATATAAACAGCTGTCATTAACTTAGTTGGCATGACTGCGTTGCCAGATATACCGGTGTGAAGTTGGTAACACTTCAGTTGCCTAACCCTGTATTATAAGAAGCCATTATGAAATAATTTCAGCCGGATCAGATATTCTTTTAGTGTTGATTAGTGTTATTGGTGAATTTTATCAAATCACAGTTAAGGAGAAATATTGCATGGAAAAGGAGTACACCAATGTGATCTTCATCACATCAACTATCCAAAATTGCTTTAATTTTTATTTTTTAACCCTGCTGTTAGATTAAGCCCATTTGCTCCTATTGTAACATAGTTTCCTTTATAACTTTTGAACGGTGCAATAATTTGACATAAAATTTCAGATCACGTTGCGTTTTTATTAAGGAACTAGCTATGCCTATGACTTCGTACGCGTTGGGTATACGAATTATATTTGTAATTGCGTGTATTTTGTTAACTATTTTCCTAGCAAAAGAGGAAATCATTCGAAAATAAGCCAAAAAGTAGGCAATAGAATTAAAAATATGAATATCTTTTGATTTAGTCGGTTGATTTCGATAAAATAAACGCTAAATGTTACACGAAAAAAAAAGAAAATAAAAATGCCAGTTAAAACAGCATTTAAATAGGTTAAGCCGTTTCTGAGATTAGCGTGCACACACAAAAAGGCTTACGAATTTATCTTTATATATAAAATTCGAGTGTACAAAATTTTGTGACTATTTTTCTCCTAAATGACTAGACCAATTTCGATAAACTTTTTTTTTGTTTTATTTATGGGGTCACCAAAATGGTTTATGCTTCAGTTGAACCCGGTAGGTGGCGCTGCTGTCGAGATACAGGCACTTACCAAATTTTGAACATTTTTTTATCCAAGCCGATTATAATATTTTTTTTTTAAAAATGACTAATGAATGCTAATGAAAAGAGTAGCATACTTTTTTTTTCAGTTTTTAACTTTTAATACAGTGGAATCGCGGAAAGTTATCTCGCGCAAAAGTTAATCTCTCGGTTAAGTTAACCGAATTTCAGTGTCCACATACCGCTCTATAAAGTTAATTTTTGAGATAACTTCTTACATTTGAGTTAACTTTTCTAAGCGTATCAATTTTTTAAACCAATCGTTTGTTTGGCAGAAAGTGATGATTTTAAAAAATCAATGAAGGTATTAACGGAAAACGATTGGCGTTGGATTATAGCAGTGTTTAAAAATGATATGCTATTTAGTAGTTTCTCTGGTCTGCTCTCACCAATGCAGAGGAGTAGCAAGAGTGAGAGTACAAAACAGAAATTACGATGCTCTCATTCTGCTATTGCTCAATGAAGAGCACAAAGCAGGAGCAATCGTACTCGTAGTAATAGCAAATAAAATGATAGTGCTACAGAGCAAGGTAGCACTACTACGAGCACAATGAGGCACTTTAAATAATTTAAAACAAATTCTCTCTGCAGCAGTAATTCGTTGAGTGCGCTCGCTCTCATAAATGATGATAAATGATGTGTATGGTATGCACTCATCGAAGGGTATATTATAAAAACAAAAAAATAAAAAACATTTAAAACAATTAAATGATATTTATTTTAAAGATTAAAAAATAATATACATACATATATGTATATAATGAGATCCAAAAAAAAAAATTAATGTTACATGACATAAGTATGTGTATGAATGCACTGCTAAAAAAATATTTAATTAATATGAAAAAACTAAGTTATTTTCTGGAATTTAAAGTGTCACGCATTTTCGTCTAGAAAGTTCAAGAAAAACCTCTTTTCGCTAGATATCTTAGAACCGTCGAAACAAAGACCATAAAAGTGGGCTAATGCGCTTAGTAAATCAATCGCCCCACGCTCTCTCTTTGTTCATTGTATGAAAAACAGCAATAAACATAACGTCGATTGGGTAGCAACGCGCGCGGGGCAATGCTAGTATGTATATAGGTATAAAAAATAACAATTATTCTTGAGTTTTATTTTTTTACTCAGAACATAAACGTTATTTGTGATTTTTTTTTCTATTACTCAGAAAATAAAACTTATTAGTGGTAATTTTCTAAAAAAATCTATGTATCTATTTTATGTTTAATTTTACAGAAAGTATTTTATGGATGAATTGCATCTTTAAGTCTGTTAATACTAATTGCAATAGATATGAAATATGTTGCAGGAACGCTATGCGAAACTGTTGCTAATTGGTACAAATATGGATATTTATATTTTTTATCTTCCCAAAACTTCATAATATCCAGGTTAACGTTAATTGGCTTAGAATTTTAATTGTTAATTTCAATTATAGCCTTTTTCAATTAACTGTCACGATCATCTTCCAATTCTTCTTCGCTAGAAGCCACTTGAATAGAAAGATAGAAATGAATGATAGAAATCATTGATAAATGAGTATAATAACCAAAATCGGTTTCCACTAAAGGAAGACCCTTTAATATGGTTGAAATATAATCAACAATTTTAAGCTTTTTTTTCCCAACGTACGTGCTTATTTATCATCGCCACCAGGGTCGGTTCCAAGCGAGCAACTATTTGGTTGGTGGGTTTCCATGGTGACTCGTCCACTACGAGCCACAATTAACACTAGAGTGTCGTTTTGAAACCACTTCCTTGCCGAACGAAATCAGTATTACAGTATTTTATAAGATCACCTGGACATGTGACTGAACCGTCCGAGAGGTTGTTGATGATGTACTTTGGGCATTGACATAGAAAGTGGGTGAGTGAATCCCCTTCCTCAATGTTTTCAAAGCTACTACAATGGCTTCTGAGTGGAATACCCAGTTTTCTTACTCACCAGTGACCAGTAAAAATCGATGTGAGCCTTGCGATATCCGAGCGTCTTCTATTTATGAGTCTAAATGATCTTTTTTCATTGTAACTAGGCCAGGTAGCACGTACCACTCTGCACGATTCAAGTTCTTTCTACCGCCTGTTTGCATGCTGACGGAAATGCTGGAAGTTGCTCCTCGTAACGAAAGAGAATCGAGACCTGTTCCGCTAACGATATATCAAGGGAAGTACCAAAACGAGCTAGTTCGTCATTTCCTTCAATGCTTTTATGGCCGGGAACCCATAAAGGAGTGATATTAACTTGACGACGTAGCACGATGGACTTTACAGTGGTGGATTGTAATGAGCAACTATTTAGTGGAGTCGATTAAATTTACGAAGCATTGAGAAATCGGTTAGATTGCGATAAAGCTGCAAAGTTGTTGTGTATTAAGAATAATTTGCCTTATATTTATTTCGATTACCAATACAATCTTTGTTGTGTAAGTGTAGTGCATACGAATGAATTTTTTTCTTTAATAGGAAAACACGGATTTTTTTTGTTGTTGCTCCCGTAGAGGTCAAAATCTGGACTTCTGCCTCCGCCTCTGCTAAAATGACCTCCGTTACAACCCTTATTGAAGTATATAAATGTTGAATAATAAGTCTTACATCAAATCGTTTGTAGGATCATCATTTCTTTATTTAATCAAAAACTTAAAATCTAAAAAAAAAAAAATTATAATTTGACACAGATTTTTTTCTTTTTTTTCGCTTAAAAAACTAAGGAAATAAGGGGAAGTAGATTAGATGAAGGAAGCAGGTAAATTAAGAATTATGTATTATAAATTGAAATTTTCTGATTTTTGAGTAATTTGTTTTTCTGTCAGGCAAAAGTTTAAGAAAGCAAATGATTGAGAGAGTTTGCCGAATCATAAGGAGCATAAAACAAAAATATACATGGGAATAAATTTCATTAATTGAAAAGAACATTTTTTCCTTTTTTGCGTTTGTGTTTATTTTGTTTTTTGTTGTGTCATTATTGCCAACGGTTGTAGTTAACCTCTGGTTGTTGTACTCATACTACACTTGAACTGCTTCTCTAGTAAGTATTGTTTTACTTTTGTCCCTCTGGCTGTTGTACTTCACTCCTCTATACGATCTGGCTTCACTCTACTGTACTGTACTGTGTATCTTCTCGACATTGTTTTTTTGTTCTTTTCGTTTGGCTGCTATTGAACTGATGATGTTCAATTATTTGCTAGCCTCAGCTTCCTCGGGCGCATCAACATTACCTGGTCCCGAGAAAATATAATTGTCGCGACCTGAAATGCCAGTGCCACCGGCATCACCCAGCCAGGGATAAACATTCGGACATTCCCGACAGGTTTCCATGTAACGTGTATCGGTAATATTTTGTTCGGGTATTTTGAAAGACAAAGCACATGTGTTCCAAATATTACATGGTTTTGGTGCAACTGCTATACTTTTTTCGCATTTCCATGCTTCAATTTGATTAACGTCACGCAATTCCTTTGGATCGGTCATATATTGAAGCATCTGAGTGACGGTTAGAATGTAGACGTCGGGACTGAAAAGAATAAATTTATTTGAATGAGAAAACAAAAATTATTTAAATGTACATAAATTGTGATTATTTTGATTATCTTTAAATTTTGATTATTGTTGTTGGACATTGGATCATTAAAGATAAGTAGTAGTACAGCATAAGAAAAGCAATTTTCAAACAACTTCAAATATCTAAAATCATTTCAACTCTTTCCTTCATTCCTTGGTTTCATTTCATTACTTCTATCCTATTTTTACTTACATGTTGCTGGACTTCAGTAGTGTTTAACAGAACATTGAAAGTCATTCACATTAATTAAAAACTTCAGACAATTGTGCGAAAAATACTTTTTCTCATTCATGTTCAACTCATTCGTTTTTCTTCATTTTTCTCTCATCCAAACTCACTCACTCACTCTGTATAGGTAGTAGTAGTAGAAGTCCCTGACAAAAGTTTACCTTACTTTTGCGTCATTGCTATTGTTGTTTATGTGTATGTATGTATGTGTAGTAGTAGTATGTGTGTTTGGTAGGTTAGAAAAAAAGTGTTGAGCAATACCAGAAAAAAGAGGAGAAGAAAGAAACATGAGAAATAAATGCGAAATATCATTGGCATTTAACTAACGCTCACGAGTTTTGTTTCCAAGCTACGTTTTCATAATGACTTCACTCTTTCAAAAGGTACATAAATTGAATGAGTTTTCCTACACCTTATTCTCTCTCCATTCACCTACCCACACTCTCTCTCTTTCTTTCTATGCTCCTTCTCTTTTTCACTCTAGTTGTAATTTTACTGTTATTCTTACACTCTATGGTACTGTATGCTTTAAGGCATTTGTCAGCACTGTATTTTCCAATCAACTGACGTAGTTCGTTACCAACATGAGAAGTTCAAGTCAAAAGTAAAACTTTAAACAAAGCTATGGGTTTCAATAAAAGAGTAAGCATTCCACATATGTATGTAAATTATTTTACTGTTTTTCTTTCGATTTTCAACCCAACGACTACGACTACTACTACAACTACTTCTACTGCTACTATTATTATTGCTGCTGCTATAACTTGTTGCTGACACTCGGTCTTTTATGCAAAAATAGTAACTTTTAATGAGCCACGAACACTTCATCGAGGGTTTTTAGATATTGTTGGTGGATAAGGGCATGTTGCAGGAGAAAAGGATTATGCCAAAAAATGTAAGTAAGAAAACAAAATTAGGGCTTATTGAATGTATTGTACATATAAGAATGAATGAAGTAATGTCAAAACTTAAAAGTTGAGTGACTAAATGGCTAATGAATGGTATGGGAATAAGTTAATTAAATAAGAGTTCATAGAGGAACCTGAAAGAAACTTTAAATTTCAAAGGAGTAATGGCAGATTTATTAGCGTGAAGATACTTTACAAGCCAAAAAGATGTTCCCCTAGTTAAGAGATATAGGGTCTCATAACAAAGTAAGTAATCCTAAGCTTAAAGAGATTATCCAAATAAATGATGACGAAAAGTATGCATGAAGCGCATATCTAGCTATCAGACTCACCATATCAGGTGAAATCCGAGCAAATATCAAGGCTAATTGGAAATCTTATAGAGAGTCCACTATGGAAGATTAATTTTGGAGTAGAGTGTAGCAAAAATGGATCAAGATACTCAGTACCTATGTTAGAAAATATGTCTGGAAATGTGAACTGATATAAAAAACAAGGGATTTTGGACCGAAATTTAAAAAAAACCAGAAAAAAGGTTATCATTGGCTATGCCAAATATGTTACACTCTTAACGCTCCTCCGTGTTGCATCCAACCTTCCTTTTTAAGCATCACTCTATTCTCTCTGTTACAGTTTGATTATCAACAAAGAACACAGTTTGAGTGGGACTTTTATTGTACTTTTATTCTTTATAAGTTTGTCATTTAATATGGCTTGTATGGGAGGTACCCCCCCTGGTAAAAGAAAAAGAAACCTTTTTAGACGGATAGACAAACATGGCTAAATCAACTCATCTCATCGAGCTGATCACATATATAAACATACACTTTATGTGGTCTGCGATGTCTCCTTCTGTGTTTTACAAACTACATGACAAACTTATAATACCATTCACTCCGGTGAAGATGTTGAACAAAACGTGCATAATTGAGTAAAATACAGGTAACCGTGGTTTTTGTTATGGTTCCGTACGTAAATGGTGCCAACGGAACCCAATACTAAGCCTACACTGTCCGTCCGTACGTCCGTCAGAGAGCTCTATCTCATGAACTCTCATAGGTAGAGAGTTGAAATTATTCACAGAGTGTGTAAATCAATTGGGTGTATAACGAGTAATAATAAAAATAAAATACAATTAGAGGGGTCCCTATACAGACCCAAATTCAAATTATTGTTCTTATTAGAAAAACTATTTTGTTCTTTGTCTTATCGAACTGAAACTTGGATAATATAAGTGTGTGATCTATAATATATTCACCAACCATGTAAATTTCGAGATCCTATAATTACTAGGAAGGGTACCTCCCATACCTACCCAAATTCAATTTATCTTTTGTTTCTCATTGTGGTTATTTTTTTGTAGCATACTTTTAGGCGATGTTAATTTGCATTCAAGTATTAAAACCTTATACGGTGGTACAAAACCCTTCGTGTACGAGTCCGATTCCCACTTGACCATTTTTTGAGCCGTTTGCCTCCCACAAACCAAAATGTGTAAAAATCTCGGTCATTTATTTATTTTTGCTTGTCACTGAATGCTATATGTAATTAATTATTCGAACAAATAAACTAAAAACAATAGTAGTATTTATTTAACAGTCCTTATTAGAAATGTTGAAGAATCTACATCAACAAATACTTGATAAGGATATACAAAGGCTAGTCTGAGACTTCCATATTATTGTCATTAATCCAATTGTTTGTTGATTATTCTGGCTAGTATAGTATTAGTTGAGGCACCGTTTTGTAGCACCATTCACGCAAAGCATTGCACGGATGAAGTCAATTTAGTTGCCAGTAAATGGATGTATAATAGTTTTGTGCTTTTAAGGTCCCACTTACGAAGTTCAATTTACCTACACCAGGGCTATCCAAGTCAAAGTGATGATGGAATGCGGCCTCTGACAACAGAGAAGAAACTGAAATTTCTATAACTCGTTGCTTTGTGAATTTGTTTTAAATTATTTTGTTCGCCAAAATTTTTTTTCTTTGCACTTGCGGCTCAACTTTCTGCGGATATGGTTAGACAGCCATGACCAACAACCATTGTGGACACTTGTCACCTATGCAAACTTCAAATTTAGACTCATCGCTCAAATGATTGAATCTCATTCTGTTGCAACCAAATTTACCTTATTTTTAAGACCATGTCACCCGTTTTTGTACAATGAAAGAATCGTTTTTCGTTGACTAAAAACAAATGGTATTGGTATCGGTTCTGATTGTGTTGTGTTCGTGTGAAAATCATTGAAAAATCTTAAAATTATTAATACAACAATAGTTTAAACTATTTACATGTAAAATCTAATATCTGCTAAGCTCCACTTTCGGAGTGATTCAAACAAAGCAAACGCATAAACATAGATAAAATAAACTATAGTGCTTTCAAATTCTAAATTGTACGTGTGTTAAATACAGTGGTGGGTACAAAACAAGTGCCAACAATATGAGTAATTATCGACATCACGGCGGTGGGGGATATTGTGGCATTGAAGTCAGAGATATGCATCAAAGAATATCACATCATTTTACTTTTGTTGGTTCATGCGTAAAGTATATGATCTTTATGTTGAACTTCATCTTATTTTTTGGCTCTTTGGCGGCCTATTGCTAGTTATTGGCATCTATGCATTTATGGACAAATGGGAAGCAAACGGTTGGGTGCGCTTTGAAACTGTCTATGATGTGATTTTGAATATTTCTCTTGTGATGATCATAATGGGCATTGTGATTTTTGTTGTGAGTTTTGCTGGCTGTTTGGGTGCTCTACGTGAAAATACTTGTTTGCTTAAGTTTTACTCAATGTGTTTGCTGCTATTCTTTCCCATGGAAATGGCCATTGCCATTGTGGGCTTTGTGTTTCCACAAAATATGAATACTTTCCTAGAAGAGAAGTTCACTGATAAGATAATACATTCATATCGTGATGATCCCGATTTGCAGAACTTAATTGATTTTACACAACAAGAATTCAAATGCTGTGGGCTAAGCAATGCTGGCTATCAAGATTGGAATAAAAATGAATATTTCAATTGCTCATCACCATCGGTGGAGAAATGTGGGGTCCCCTATAGCTACTGCATTAATGTAACCGACATCAATTCGGGTCTAATCAATATTATGTGCGGTTATGATGCACAAGAACATTCAGTTGCAGCTGCTAGTAAACGCATATGGACCAGTGGTTGTATTGAAATCGTAAGAGTTTGGGCTGAACGTAATCTATACGCAACTGCTGGAATTGCTTTGGATATTGCTCTTATACAATTGTTTGTCATCTATTTGGCAAAGACTTTGGAGGGACAAATCGATTTGCAGAAATCACGTTGGAATGCGTGAGCTCCATAGCATCACCCAATTGCTTACGGGTATACATACGATGATTATTATCGGTCTTAATCAGCATTTAATCCAAACAAAATTGTGCTCAAATTGTAATTTATTTTTTTTTTTTTTGTTTTTGGGAAAGCATCTTGTGCTACTATTCTATGCATTTTGGTGGTTATTATAAGGCCAAAAAATGATTTTATTATCTATATTATATATATTTTTGAAAGTTCTATAAAAAGAGCACGAATTTTCTTTGAATTTCAATTTATAATTTATCTAAGTGACGAAGGCTCTAATCTCCTTCTAAACCTTAAGTTGCTATTATCTTGCCCTATCTTCTTTTATTCTCCTTTGAATTTAAAAATGCAATCTCTTTCTTTAATCTGATTTGAAACATAAACATATACAAATATACCAAGCGAAATATTATTTTTAATATTTTTTATGCATAAAAAAATCTTAGTTTTAAAAAATCTAATCAATAAATCTGCCATTTTAAATTTTATTCTATATTTTCCACAATTATTAAAACCCATAAATTAAAAAAAAAAAAAATTTCTCTACTCAATAAGAAGTATCTCATAAAAGATATTTTAATAAAACTTAAAACAAAAATAAGTTGAGTTTATAATGTTATACATATATTAAAACGAGCAATTCTTCTAAATATACTATACTTATAAATTATGTACCTGGAAAAGACTCTACTGATTTGGATAATTTATTTTTGTTGTGTTTACAGGTGCAGAGTTGCCATAAGCATAGAAAAGGCACATAGCATGTTTGTTTATTGTCGCAGAATCGCTCGCCATATGCATAAAATATAGTGTGACCATCAGAATAATTTTTTTTTGTAATTGCTTTGCATATTTTGATTTGTAAAATGTATTAACTTAGTCATATAAATGTGATTTGTATCTGCATAGATTATCTGGAAAAACACGAAACATGAGCAAAGCTTGGTCTCCTGGTTCTAACTGAGATGTTTAATCAATATTATGCAAGTTTTTCTGAATTGAACCTGTGTTTTTATTTTATTTTAAATTTTTGATAATTCATTGCACAGAAGATTTGAACAAACTAAGTGGGAAAATCATTGGCCAAGAATCAATTTTGCAATATTTTTCGTCTTACCAATTTTGAATAAAAAGTATTAAGCAGACCCAATGTAAAACACACTGCAGTTCTTATTACAGTTACAGTTTTGTGTGTCTTTTGATATTTCTCTTCTATTCGAACAAAACCTGAACTGTTTGAAGTTATACAAAAATAAATGAAAAATACTAATTAAATTTTGAAAAATCTTTCTTTTCTATAAATTTAGAATCCAGAACTTTTGCAACAACTATAAATGGAATTTATTTTAAAATATTTATTTCATTAATTGTTTTTAAACAGTTTGCTGGTATACGAATTAATAGTGGTGGTCTGGGGAGTATATAGTAAGTATACTTCCATATAATTCATCATCTCATTATATTGTATAGAAAATAGTTGTAACATAAGATAGTACTTTGATATTAAAGTGAGTTATTTACTTTAATTATTTTTTTTTTCCTTCATTGACATAAGTTTTAAAAGTTTTTTTAACTCACGGGCAATTTGACTTGGGCTTTATGCATAATGTTAATTATTTTGTTGGCTCTCTGAGTGATTGCAAAAGTTGATGCAGTTTTTTGTGTTTGCAACAACCACTTGGTTTGAAGTTTCACTATTAATATGCGCACTTAGCCTTTTCACATGATACTTCGCATATATCTGTATAGTAGCAGCGACTGATTCGTTGCCAAGATTGCGTTCATTGTCGCTGCCCTGCAGCACATCTCATTACTTTATTCAGAGTTTATTTTATGTTTATATTTTTAGGTTGATAGGGCAAGAGCACCCCCAAATAGGTTTTAGAATTTGTTTGTATACTAATATTGTATTTGATTGTAGATCTATAGTGCGTCAGCTTGCCTGTCAGCTTTATTGTGGTTCAAGTTTTTCCTTTTCTTTTCTTGACGTGTTCATTCCACTTGGACTTGATATCTCATCATCATGACTAAGTATTTAAGAGTCTATTTGAAGAGCGCAATCAAATGTTATCGTAATACTAAATAGTTACTGTCTTAAACATTAAGAATCTTTATATTCAATTGCATTAGATGTTTATTAATGCCAATTGTGGTTATCTTAGATGAAATCTAATAATACGAGTAGATATTGATTTGTTAATAATGGAAATATTGGGTGTGCGCAAAAGTTTCGGTTTCTTCCATTAGATTCAAAATTTATTGATCATATATCGATCAAACATTAATTGATTATGTATTGGCAGTTTCGTTGGACCACTTTTGCCCATCTTTCGGGAAGTTTCATTATACCATCCTCGTAGAACTTTTGATCCTTATGGGAAAAAAACTGTCTCAAGTGGTTTTTGATAGCCTCATCAAAATAGAATGTCTCACCACTCAAAGATTTTTGAAGTGAGAGGAATAAATGGAAAACTGATTGTGCAAGGCCCCGCTATATGGTGGATGTGCCATCACTTCCCAATAATAATTTTTGCCGAGTGACCAAAGATGTATGCGTTCGAGCGTTCTCATGGTGAAAAATGACACCTAACTGATCAGCTAGTCCGGGGTGCTTCTTTTTGATTTTTTGGTCCAATTCGGATAGCTGACGATGGTACATGTCCGAATTGATGGTTTCATCAGTGGCAGCAGCTCAAAGTAAATAATACCTGCCCAATTCAACAACAAAAACGACAACATAACTTTCCTCTGGTGAATATCGAGGTTTGATGTGGTTAGAGGCGGTTCATCTTTTTTGCTTTATGATCTTTTTTGCTTCACGTTATTGTACACAACCCATGGAAGCAAATCCATTCATATATTTGATAAGCTTTGAAACTCCATCCTACCAGATTTGGACAATCACTGAAGGACCATTCCCAACTATTTATTTATTTGAAATTAATGTAAAAAACGACAATCCTATTTTTTTACAAAATAATCTTAGATTGACTATCTATTATTTCCTTCAACTTTTGTCAACTTATGGGACTCTGATGAGCCACATTTTTGATAAAATATTGTTGATTTGTGAATAAGAAAATTGTTGGATTTAAAAACGCTAATGGATTCATTGGACTTTACATTTTTAACCATTAACCGACTGACGTGTATTTTTGTAAAGCTAACACTGACGTGCGAATGACTTTCATCTATGTACAGTAGGTGCTCTGGGACAACATGTATTGTGAAGATGATGCTTAATTTTTTATGAATCTGTTTAATACTTCGATAACAGTTTTTTAAAGTCTCAAATTTATCAATTTCAGTCCTTGCTCATCAGTAACCAAATTACGACCTATAAGGCTCTTCATTTCATGTGAAAGTTATGATATTGCATATCTTCTTGTTGTAGAATGATATTATTTTTGGAAGTCCATTATCTGGGTTCTTGGTCTGTTCATGATGCATCGATGATATCAAAATGACATTCCTTCATTTTGTGGGAACATAAGACTGGAGTCTAAGTTCTTCTGTGAAGCCATACATAGTAGAAAAAACTTACGAAACACATACGTCAAGTAGTGATATTTAGCTATTTTGATGCTTCGCACACATCCTCTCTTTTTTTGTTTTTGCCGTGTCATTGAATGTTTGCGTACATCTTCCAACTCAAAATTGAATTATGAACGAAAGGTGATTTTGGTGACGCACCACATTCATGTCAGCGGTTAAGGGTTAAGAAGAAACTTGATCAGGACATTTTATTTTTTTTTTTGCAATGGAAAATGAATGTAATTGAATGATGATGGCTTGAAAAAAATTAGGCAATAAAGTTTCTGAAGATTTATTTTTTATTTATAGCTGTATCTAGGTGGCCAATGGTCAACATAACACGTCTCTAGACTAACACTATACAATGCAAGTGTGCGCGACCTACATATGTTAAATTATCAGAGAAACATAGAGAACGTAGAGATCAATTTGAAAGCTTAATTTCAAATACTATAGAAGGACAAAAGTGACAATTTATTGAAAATTTATATATATTCTTTTCATATAGTAAAATCATAGACTGAAAGTGTTTGTGCCCGCATCACGTAAAAGATACTCATTGGATTCAAAATCGAGTCACTTAAAAATAACAAGCTTTATTCTGAGTAACATATTGTAATGTTTATTTCATGAAAATCGACCAACAGAATTAGAATATATAATTTAAAAATTTAATGAAACCAAGTTTTTGGCTTTCCATTTTCCACCGAGCTGTGGTACTGCTGCTTCTTGAATTTTGTATTATTGTTGTATTTTTTCTTTTCATTTATTATCCTGCCCCCGTTTCGCTAGTTATTCACTAGTCACCAGGTAATGCGGAGGCGAACAATTACTCTCTTACTTACAATTGAGAGGTAAGTATTTGTTTACTCTCTCTTTGAGCTGGTGTCGAGAGCGGAAAGTCGGAACGAAAGAAGCTATTCACCTCAACCAGAAGCGTTTGCACAAAAAGCAGTCTCTGAAGAAGAAATACGAAGAGTCGCATGTGGATAATGTCCAGCATTAATTTTCTAAATACACCTTTAATATTTACTTTTATTTTAACACTCACAATATGTTATTATACTTTTTAGTTGTAAGCATGAAATGTAGTGCCTTATTATAGATTTTTAAATCTGAAGAGCAAGTATTTTCTGCTGAAAGGCAAATAAGACTGGTGAACTGTAATATAGCTGGTGGTAATTGACTCCGTCCTGTGACATCGCCATGTTAAATTCACCAGTTAAATTCATGTACAAGAGGATAGCAATGAACCTAATACTAGTTACAAAGGGACTAGGACAGAACTACCTTTGGATCAGTGAATCATACTGCAGGATAATAACTGAATACACACAAGAGTATTGCTATTTTTGTTATTTTCTTTCTGTAAATGTTTGCAGTTGTCAAAAAATTTAAGGCGATTTACATAGAAGGCAGGACAACATTTGCCCATGATAGCTAGATATAAAAGTTCAGTCGATCTTAATTGATGATTAATTTATAACGTCGTAAACGTTATGCAGGCTAATCTCAGAAGCGGCTTAATCAATTTGAATGCGGTTTGCACTGGTGTATTGTAGCAAGCTTCTTGTAATATATAGAATTTATTTTTGAATTCTGTGTAGTTTTTGCTTTTGAGAGAGAGAGAGTTATTGGGCGCACCAACACGAAGCACGTGATGAGTGTGCAAAGCAAAATTAACTAAATTTAATATTGAAAATATTTTGTTAAACTTTTAAAAATTCAATAATTTTCAGTTTCCTGTGACCCTATGTTACTTTATGACAATTAACAAAGCCCAGGGCCAGACCCTCGGAAGGTCAGCTTCATGTGGCTCTGTCGCATGTTAGAAACTTCAGGGAACTCGATGCTTTAATCCCTGATGGATATACATGTAATATCGTGCACAGAAAAGCATTAGTGTAAATTCCTAACTGTTACACTAATTAAATGACACAGTTCAAAATCACGCGATCGAAGTCGCAGACACAGTTAGGTCTACAACATACTTATAATACATTTAGAAAATTTAATTTAATTAAAATCAGAAAGAAGGCTATCATTGGCTATGCCAAAGATGTAATACTCTTCACGTTCCTCCGGGGTCCATCCAACCTTCCTTTCTTAACATCACATTATTCTCTCTGTTACAGTTTGAGTAACAACAAAGAACACAGTTTGAGTATCAAATATGAGCACAGTTTGAGTGTCACTTTATTGTACAATTATTCTTTATAAGTTTGTCATTTAATGTGGGTTTGTATGGCAGGTACCCCTCCTGGTAACCCTAGGATCTTGAAATTTACATGGTTGATGGCTATGGAATAGAAACTTATTGTGTTTAAATTTCAGTTCGATACGTCACAAAACAAAAAACTTTTTCTAGTAAGAACATTATTGTAAATGGTGGTTTGTATGGGAGGTACTCCCGTGAATAGAATAAATATATATTTTCAGAATATCGAAAGAAGATTTAATAAAAATTGGAAGCACAAAGAAATTTTATTAGAAATTGCAAGTAAAAAAAAATAGATAAAACTATGATGATGATTATATGAGTGAGTAATGATTGAAAGAAATATGCTACTAAAATTTTTTGTTCTGCAAAGCACAAGTTATAATGGTCATTTCATTTTCCGCCCACTTCACACATTTCATCTTTTACATACTTACATAGTACAATACTTACGAGTATGTACTCCCATTTTCCCATTTTCCACTTTGCATTTAGCAACCTGGCATTAAATTAATGGCCATTTACACTTTGAAATCCTTGTAAATGAAAATGATATATTTTTTTTCCATTAAAAATTACATTAAAAAAGAATAATAATAATAATAATAAAAAACGGTGGGATAAAAGAAAAGTGCAAAACTGAGAGCTGGACAGACACACTCACTCGAACACACACTTTTCTGAGTCAGCCAGTCAGTCAGTCAGTCTGGATGTGTATGAGGCAGCAACATTGTTGTTCGTGTCATTATAAGTTTAAGTTAACTGAACTCAACTCAACTAAGCGGTTTACTTGGAAAGGTACAATGGATGCTTGGCTGATTGGATGGTAGTAGGAAGTCAATAGCCTAGGGAGACAACTGACAACTGGTTACTTGGTTGGGCTTGCATTGACTTTGCACGACATGTTGTGCTGCATGTGGGTGTTAACCATATGGAATTTAAAGAAAACCAATAAATAAATAAAATGCAAAATCTTGACATTTGAAAAACTGGATGATGAAATGTCTCATGTAAGATTATATATTTATTTACATCGTTGTAATGCCCATGTTTTGTTCTTACGATAAAGGATCCAGGTGGCTAATCTCTGGCACCTTCGGGATAAATTTTTCCACAAATATTTGAATAATGCATCCAAACTGTGAGTCTTTTCATAGTAGAAATTTTAATATGAACATTTTAAGATGTTCAAACAAAATGTTGCAATAATTTGATGATATGATGGCGTTTATGAATTCATGGAATCCACACAAGGGAATATATATGGTACATACGCACATGTATGTAGATGTGTGTGTGTAGGAGTATGAACGTCCAAAGTGCGATGATATCAGCATAACTTCATTACAGAAGTTCGTTGTCGCCAATGCCATTCACCATTTGCCATCATCATATTGTGTGTCTTCCTCTCCCCCTCCAGCACTTTCTTGTCTCAACCAAGCAAGCTGCCAACAAACCAACTAACCAACGAACCACCGACCGAGCAACCACCATTTTCCACGAGTAACTTACACCATTTTAAGCAAGGCGACGTCAGCGGCTTTTAGTTAGCTTCCGCTTGCTGCCCATTACATTCCATATATTTCTCTTCTCTCCGAAACTCTTACACAGACACCAATCAAACCTTGCTCACTTTGGTTGCTTGCTCTTCATGTTCTTGTTCTGGTAGTTCCGGTTGATGTTGTTGTTACTCCTGTTGATGGGTTTTTTTTTTTGCGTTGATTTTTCACTATACAAGTATAAGTAATTTTTTGGGTGCCTTTTTTTTCGCATGCCTCGGTGTATTTTTAAAATGAAAGTTTAACAAAATTAAACTTTTCTCATTAAAACGTGCAAAAATTTCGTTGTTTTCTGTTTTTGGTGTTTTTTTTCTCTCGATTTTGTTTTTAACATTTTTTGGTTGTTT
Source organism: Amiota communis (assembly GCA_037043315.1). Classification (NCBI taxonomy): domain Eukaryota; kingdom Metazoa; phylum Arthropoda; class Insecta; order Diptera; family Drosophilidae; genus Amiota; species Amiota communis. The sequence continues at coordinate 165,163 of JBAMAV010001641.1, read as the reverse complement.
GTGTTGTTTTCATCTCATCTTTGGTTTTGTTGTTATCCTTGCATTGCTTTTACTTTATACGCTGACCACAGTTTTACGTTCATTGCGTTGGTTCGGTTTTATCTTTTTGTTGTTTTTTTTTTCTTTTACAATTTCTTGATCCTTTTTTGCCTTTTATGTGTAGAAGAAGTTGCCACCTTTGTCTTGTTTTGTGCAAAGCATCGCTCAGTTCGGTTTGGTTCAATTCAGTTCAGTTCAGTTCAGTTGAGCTGAGTTGAGCTAAGTTGAGCTGAATTGAGCTGAGTTGAGTTGAGTTGAGTTGAGCTGAGCTGAGCGGAGTGTTGAAGCTTGAACCTGTTGTTGTTCAAACTATGCCAAAGTAGAAGAAAAGGAAGACATTTGTGGCATCAAGATGAGATAAGAACTTAATGATCATAATGGTAATGGTGATGATGATGATGATGGCAATGGTGATGGTGTTGGTGTTGGTGACGACGATGGTTCTTTCAAGTGTGCCAAGTTACTTTTACATCAATTTTTTAATTGAAAATCAAACTGAAGCCCGCGGCAAACAGGAAAACAAAGTAAAGCAACAGAAGTAGATAAAGCGGAAGTAAGCATGGTCTGTTGTCCGTCCGAAAGCTCAGTGTACAGTATACTATACACCAGGACCATGACCAGTATGAACTCGAGTACAGGAAATAACGTCAGCTGTGCATCGTATCCGTATCCGTATAAGTTGGCTTTCAATTAAGCCGAATCGAATCGAATCGAGTTGAGTTGAGTTGAGTCAAACGTAGAGTCAGAGTTGAGCAAAAGTGCAAAGAAAACAATTTATCCTTTTATTTTTTTTTCATTTGTCCATAAGCCGTGAGAAGAAAGCGTGTGTGTGGGGGGAAAAGTGCATGGCAAGTGTTACAAATTGAAGGCATGTAAAGAGCAGGACAGGATAGGACAAGACAGGACAGGACAGTAGCAAAGGACCGAAAGAAAATTGCTATTAAATCTATAAAATTCGTTTGAAATCATTTCATTGGATTGACTGCGCAAATATGCATGCGCAAATTTGTCGTTGCACAAACAACTTAGGCAAAAATAAACAAGTTGCTTGTTGTTTGTAAGTACAAAGTTAGTCTTTTGGGAATTTATATTTAAGAAATTGTTTCTCTTTTACCATGTTTTTTTTTTTATATTTTTCTTTTTTGCTTTGATTTTGCTTTCTTTACTTTTGAGTGAGCTCAAAATAGAAAGTCAATATCTTTGGGCCTGCATTTAAGTAACACAACAAATAACACACACACACACATACACAAACACAGAAGCACACAGAAACACATACATATATGTATGTATATATAGAATATACTATATATATGTGTAAACATGTACAACTTGAGCACATATTTACATAAATCAAAGTCTCTTTGGTAAACGAGTTTCATGCAATTGCAGTTTGAGATGGTATTCATGTGTCCATGTTGTTCATAATAATGATGATGCTGATGATGATGATGATGATGTGGATGCTGTCGTTAAGAACGATGATGGACAGATTCACTCTCCCTCACCAATCTCTTCGTCGGCAATGAATGATTCAAGGAATGAACATTCACTAAAGCACTTACATATTTTTGTAAAGAAAACGAATTTTTCAATGGACTAAATATTCTTGGACATAGTAGCACATTCCAGTCACACTTTCAAGTACACTCGTTCATTATTACTTTCTATTTACCCCTTCTTCATCCATATATCTTTTTTAAGATATTTATTGTAGTTTTGTTAAAGTAGTTGTAGTAGTAGTAGTACTTACAGTTCAAGTGCCCAATCCAAGAATTTGTGTAAACCATTTTCTAGTGGTTTCGTTTGGAACCAATTTGTATGGAACGGCATCATATATGGTGCCTTATTTTGTTCATAGTAACGTGAGAAATCCTCCTGCAGCCATTCGAATACCTCATTCTCATCCAAATTATGTAATACACATTGATCCAAATATGGACAATGACCACCTTCATAGCCTTCAACATAATGTGTATTCAATGGTACTTCCCAAACGCCAGGGAATGTACGTGACGGACAGGTACCACTTTTGCATTCATGTGAGATTTTAAAATCCAAAGTATATGGCCAAACGGGTACAGCAACTGGTGGCACAGTTATTGAACTGTCATAGATATAACCAAAATCTTCAAGTACCTAAAAAAAGGAAAAATTTAAATTAAAATTAAGAAAATAATCTAAAATCTAATACTAAAGGTTTCATGCGATTTAGAAAGACAAACAAAGTGTTAAAATTTTTTTTTGTAAATGCTACAATATTTTGTTGCACAACTAATTTTCTTTCCAATTAACTTTTCGATACTCATAGCATAGAGACTAATGGCACGATGTCACATAGGACAGAAATGGAAACAGTACCAGACTCCAGTACACAACGATCTGGGACTGTTCTGTTTCTGGTTCTGTCAAACTAAGCAGCATAAACATAGTTTTGATGATAGTGAAATTCAGAAAGAAGCTCAAAATAAATAAAATTTAAGGTGAAAATATATATTGCGAAAATTAATAGAAGCATTATAAGCAAACAAAAAGATCGAAAAGAAGTCAAAAGTAGTTGTTTCTGGTTCTGTTGTAAATACACTGAGATCTGGTTTCATGTTTAATGCAACCTAGCCGCATAATTTTCCCATTACGGTCCTGTTTGTGATCTGTTTCAGGTACACATGTACTGTAGTCTGGTATCCGATTCTGTCCTATGTGACACTGCGCCATTAGATGTGTTTACCAATTCTTCATGATGATATGATAATGATCGTAGGTTGATCATGAATCAATATATGGATGCGATTTGACTTATGGAGAGTCTAGGCAAAAAAGTTTGTTGGTCAGCTCCTTGAATGTATCAGAATATCATCGATATTAAAACGTCACTGTTCACGACCGCACCTTTGAAGTGGTGAAGGACTTTTTCTATCTTGGCACCAGCATCAACGGCAAGAACGACGTCAGCCTAAAGATCAAGCGGAGGATCACTCTTGCCAACAGGTGCTACTTTTGGCTCAGCAGAGCCCTCTCTCGAAAACCAAACTCAAGCTCTACAAGGCACTCATCATCCGCGTCCTGATGTATGGCGCAGAAGCATGAACGTTGACAAACAGCGATGAGAATGCATTCAGAACGTACGAGAGAAAAATACTCCATAAAATCTTCGGTCCTCTCTGCGTAGACGGTGTGTACCGTATTCGATGGAACAGCGAGCTGTATGAGCTATACAAGGACATGAACATAGTGAAGCACATAAAAATTCAGCGGCTGCGTTGGCTTGGCCACGATTCGCGTATGAATGAAGAAGCTCCGACAAGGCAGACCTTCCAGGCGGTACCTCATGGTGGTAAACGAGGAAATGGACGTTGGAAAGACTAAGCTACGCACCAAGCTACGCAGGACCTGTCGACCTTGGGAATCTCCAACTGGCACCAGCGTGCAAAGGACAGAACAAGTTGGCGCGCTCTTTTGAAGTCGGCCAAAAGCGCCACTTATTATTATTATTATTATCACCGACATTATAAACTTGTGACAATATGGAAGAAAACACATTGGTCAAGTGAGAGTCGGACACGCACACGAAGGGTTCCATACCACCGCAAAAGGTCTTAACACTATGTTTGCAAATTTTGTTGGCTGTAAAGCTGGTACCCTTGTTTGAAGTTATGTAAAATTAATTTGTTTTTATCCCAAAAGTGAAATATTTAAACATCGCCTAAAGTTATGCTACAAAAAAAGTAACCCAATTGAGAAACAAAAGACGAGAACATTGATTTGAATTTGCGTTCCAAGGAATTCTATGATCTTGAAATTTACATGATTGGTGTATATGGGTTTAGTTCGATAAGACAGAGAACAAAAAAGTTTTTCAATAAGAACATTGATTTGAATTTTTATTTGTTTGGTACTCTTCCTGGAACCCTAGGATCTTGAATATTGATAAGACATTAATAGTGTCTAATTAATTAAATTATGGTCTGAATGAGGGACTCCTCTAATCTTTTGACTTAATTTTATTTTTTATTATTTGTCATTATAAATGCATTTAAACAGCTATCTAACGAACGGACGGACGGACGGACGGACGGATGGACACCCGAGGCTTAGTAATAGGACACCGTTGGCACCCTTTGGACCGCAAAAGAAATTGAGTTCGGAGGATGTTTGTGTAATTCCCAGTATTTAAATCATCATAGTTGAATTGAATGATTTGAATAAAGCCAATTATCAATGACTTTTCGTAGAATTTTAGTTTTCTATCTCAAAAGAAAAAATAGTTCTATTGTAACTTTGAAGTTTATTTTATGCTCGTATTGCACTCTACTTTTCCTGTAAGGAACCCACATCTATACATCCAACTTAACTCTATTCTTAGTTCGACTATAACGATAATGAAATTAATGGATTATTAAAAAAAGCCAAACTGTTGAAATTTCTTTGTTAATACGGAAAAGGTGGTGTGAGCTTTTCAGTAAACATTTCTTCAAATAATTTTGATAGCATTAGGAGCAAACTTATTGGCCGATATGAAGACACCATTGATTTGTCTTTACTCATTTTAGGGATCATGATTATTACGGACTTCTGCCATAGTGCTGGAAAGTTTGAGTATTGCATTGAAGATCATTGCAAGGAATGATATTGCACAGTTTGGTAGTAATTGGAAAAAGGTCAGCGATTGGTCCTGCTGAAGGCGCCCAATATTTTTTCTTTCGATTATAGATAGCCGAGTATATTTTAATTTCAACTGAGTAAAGAGAAAGTTAAAGTAAGACATAGATAATCAAATTTTTCAGTTCTAATTTTCTGTGAGGCCTGCAGTTTTCAAAAAGACATATATGAATACCAATTAGAATATACATGAGTATGAATGTTAGTTGCAGAAATTGGCAAAATGGTATATTAAACAAATTAATGAATGTGATTACTATATTGTACTAATATACATAGCTATAAAAAACATACACACAGAATTATGTATTGTATATTGAATGTACTCAACATACACATACACAACATTTCCGCTGATTGATATACATATTTTGCCTCAAATTCAAACGAAGTCAAAAGAAATCATCAATATTGACGGAAGTTAACACATGAAATTGGGATTATGTATATACATAGAAAGGTGTTTATTTATAGTAAACGAATATACATACATATGTATATAAGTATGTGTGTATCAAGTATATATGTATCTATGTGGTTAGGTAAATTGCGTCCAGTTAAGTCGCCTGTATTTATTGTATATTATAATGAGATATCATTATTACTCACATACATATCAATCACCATCATATCAATATTAAATATGATTTTAACTATGTAGGGTTAGCCATGATGTTTTGTAAAAGTCGATACCATTGACAAAATTGTATATGCTCATAAATATATACCTTTGTATCTTTTATGTTAGTGATGCTGAATGATATTGTTGGTGTAGTAGGAATATTTTTCGACAGAATTTGTTCTGTAATACAAGCATATCCATTTCTGTCGCGATTATGACCAGAAAATTTAAGCATATATAATATGTTTTACCTTTAAGGCTATCACAATATTTAAGGCAATGGAATATTCAATTGGTGTTGCTTAAACCACTTATAACTTGTCAACAATTGAATGCTTAAGATATATGATAGTGTATGTAAAACTATCACCTTTATAGCTTAAAGAACGCTCTGTTGCCTACTAAATGAAAAAGAGAAAGAAAGCCGTATACTTTTTGTAAGAAATACCCATTTCCTTGCGAAACCCTTTGAATTTAAGTTTCTATTCCACCAGTTTACTCACCTTGTATTGTGTATTACGTCCGGGCTTTAGGAAGGGTGCACGCATACCAACCACATCGTTCACAGACACATTCGCAAAGTGATGCACAATTTCACGCATACCAATCATTTCGCCAACCCATTCCTCGTAGCCTTTGTCCTGGAGTCCTTGTTGCTGTGAAATACTTTCGGTTGCAATTTCGTGACCCGCATATCCAAGATGTTGGATCTGTTGATAGTTACTATTGTTGTTTAATGTTGATAGTTGGCAGTTCAGTTGATTGTTTGTGATTATTGTTGTTATTGTTGAAAAGTCCATCAAAGAAACAATATTGAAAAGATAAGAAAAGAAGGAATATTAGGAATAAATAAATAGATAAACAAAAATGTATTTTAATTTATAATAAAACAAGGCTTACAAGACACCTGGGAAGATTCAAAAGGAGCCACGACAATTGTACCATATTATTAATTTATTTATTTCCTTAATGCAAAAATTCTTTTAAAATATTGATTTTCAATCTCAGATAATTAACAATATAAAAGTAAAGCATCCTTATGACATATTGATCATTTACTCATTGAAATATACAAATCGGGTTACTACTGAGTGAAGTTATATACGGTCCAATGTAATAATCAGTTTTTCATGCATAGAAAATATACTTATTTTTGGATAATTCTATAGACAACCCCATTGATGCAAAATCTAAGGACAAATTTATTAGAGAAGTGAAGTTGTGCAAATAGCGAACTCATTTGGTATTTATCATAATGGAAAACGTATGAAACTATCTAAAGCGAGATTGTAAAGCGCATGAAAACATCTGTAGACAACTGGACATTCTTCTCTTCTCAACATAATGACGGACACTCGAATGTACAAGCGAACAATTGCATCTGCTTAATTAAGCTTACTATCCCTCCCAACGAAGGAATGCTTTTGCGGTGCCATAGTGATTAAATGGGATTTGAAGCGATAGGGGGTTTTTTAGTCGGTAGGCTAATACATCCGACATAACTTGTGGCACGGATCATAAGTATCTTTGGATGATTTTTACCTCCTTGTTTGCATAACATAAAAATAATCATATAAGGTAATTTGATGGTAATCTTTCTAATACAATACATAGTATGGCAAATTGAGTTCCCCATTTATATTCGCCTTCTGTATTTATATGGCGATGAAAGTGCAACAGTCTAAATATGTAAATTTTTGGAAATATTGTGTGCTCTTATTTGCAAAATTGTAATTGTTTATTTCCAGGTTTTTTCAAATATTTTATAATGCAAGTCTTTTTTTATAATAGGTGGAAAATAGTATTTCCAACTATTCGAAGTATCTTAGGCCTCTTAAGTGCACTCCATATAAGTAGGAGTGAGTAGATACAACACCATTGAACAGCTTGACCTTCTCTGCTCATGAGTTCGCTTTGCATAGGCACAGCGTTTATAAATTCACACATAATGCTCAGTTTACACTCTTTGCGAAGTATAAAAGTTTAAAATGTCGTTTTTCTTCAAAGAGACAAAGACATCCTTGATTGGGAACTTTTATCCCACCCCCCGTATTCACCAGAATTGGCTTCTTCAGATTATCATTTGTTTTCATTGATCGGACACGCACTGACTGAGCAGCATTTCACAACATTCGATGAATTGGAAGAATGGATTTCAATGAAGCATGAAACTTTCTTTTGGAATGGCATCCATAAATTTCTTGAAAGAGACGAAATGTGCAGAAAGTGTGGGCCAATACTTTGAATAAAAAACATTTTGCCATTATTCCTAAATTATTGTGTATTTTTAATGAAAAAAAAAAACGACATTTTCAACTACTACACCTGATACAGCAGCATTAGCCGACATTTTGCCTACTACTGAGGAAGATAATTTCCTACCTAAATACTTGTAGGTTTTTATTATGTTAATTTTTCCATCTCTAAAGATCAAATTTGTTTCTCAGGATTTACCTTTCTTCCTAAAATGTACTATTTGTGTTTGTTTTTGTTTGTATTGACAGGTAAAAAATCATGTGTCTTGTAATTGTAATAGTGTGATATTTCACAAAATTATAGATGTCATAATAAACTCTTTATTTTTGAAGATGATATCTTATAGTGATAGCAGCTAAAACTTATGACATTTATAAAGTAAACATCAAAATCCATAAGATTCAAGTTACAATAATATGGTGTGATTATGTTTTCCTTTGATTCTGACTTGTGAGTTAGTACTGCCGCAACCTAAACCACATCACAAATGTTTTAACTGGTGATGAAATGAGATGTGCTTTCAATACGATCCCAAAACTAAGTGTCAAATTGCCAAATGAAAGCTACCAGAGGATTTGATGATACGATAGAAAAGGATCTTGGAAAATTCGAAAGTAAAGGTCATGTTGATGTGTTTCTTTGATTACAAAGAAATTATTCACAAAGAATTCATTCCGTATGCTACTAAAATCAATGGCAAAGTGTATTCAGGCATTCTGCATTTGCGTCTAAAATATTGCGGCAGCTGGTCATGATACAACGTACAAAGAAATAAGACTGACTTTCATTTGTTTCCGATATGGCGTGACGATGTGACAACTTAAACTATTATTATTTGTTTGTAGCTTGTTGGCTGATTTTTAATTATCATTCAAAAAGAATAAAAAAAGAAAAGAATTGTTGAAATTTAATATTGATATTTCCTTTTTTGGCACAAAGCGGGAACACCAATTGCAGTGTCATATGAAAATTTCAAATGAAATGTTTGCAATACGCATATCAATAATAAATTTTTCTAAAGGATTGTTGAAGGATTGTTAATAGGTTACTTGACATCTATTGCACAGGGATTCAAATTGCCGGTTCCAGTGTCAATACAAGACATAATTGCTGGCGACTTGTTTTTTGAAATTATTAAAATGCAAGATTTGGAATATACATAGAAGATTGAGAACGGCCGAAGAAGAAACATGAAGGTGCACATCTAATGCCAACAGATCCTCTGGATGGCTGTGTTAAAATTCGCAATGGCTGCAAACTGCTTGGCCATGTAACACTTATGAAGAGAAGTGAGTATTTCTTTAATAGCAAGACTATTAATGCCGATCAAAATGGTGCAGTTGCTGCTCTGATTACAGAGTTTGACAATACGTCAAAGGAGCATGAATACTACATGGAAATGATTCATGATAGTACAAAACGTTGGTTTTTTTGATTGGGAAAATGACCTGATCATCCGATCAACTATACTGGTCATACGCCGTAACTAACATTCCAGTCAATCTTACATTGGTTCTGCCATCTAAAATAAATCATTTATCATGGCTCAGTTGGTAAAACAATACATCAAAATTTACCCAATCGAACATAGACCAAAGTGCATTCTTAGTCAATCCTAATGGAAAACAGAAACCAGGAACCTGGTAATTTCGTATATATATATCTTTGTTCATTATTCTTTGTTGATCCATTTGTGTAAAATCCTTTGTTTCCATTTTGAAATACACAATTTTATTGAGTCCATTTTATTTTCTGGTATGCAGATTAAAGCAAATTTGAGGTCATTATCACTCCAAAGAGGATTTACAATAAATACTCTTTTATTTATATGTCATTTTTAGATAGAAACACAAACTTGCAAGTTGAACACACTTATCTATTAAGTGTTGTGTATGTAAAAGTATTAAAACACCAATAACAATCAAAAAAAACAAGTACGCAAAGAAGTGTTGAAAAACTTTTATGAAATTTACAGTTAAACTGATGGTGATGATTATGATAAATTTTTCAAAAGTAAATGCACACAATAACAAGAAACTTTTCCAAACATTTTATCTCTTTTTCACCTATTCCTATTTTTATTTTCTTATTTTATTTTCATTTTTATTGAAATTTATTTGCTTTATTTTATTTGATATTTTTCTTTTTGAAATTTTTTCTTTTGTTTTTTTCTTCATAGCAGTTGCCAATTAAAATAAATTTTTACACCTGCAAATGTATGTATGGGAAACAAAATAAGCTACAAACAATGAAGAACTCCACAAAAATTGTAATACGAACAAGAGAAAGAAGAAATTACACAAAAAAGATTGAACGGAAAGAGAAATAGAAGACAAGTTGTGAGTTTTATTCAAGTTGAGATTCTTTTGTTCTAATTGTGGGAGGAATAGAAAAGTTGTATACGCTTACAAGTATGCAATGCAAAATTGTATGCAAAAAAAACGAAGAAGGAAGTGATGGCAACCAACCACAATGAAGTTATGCAGAATGACTTCTTCAAGTTTTTCAACAACGAATGCAGAACGTGTGTTAACAACAAGAATGATGAAAATAATAATAAAATATAATAATACAAAAATTCACACTCCCAAAGACACAGCATGTCTAAAACGCAGCAAAATGTTGTACGAATGAAATAAATTTCGAGTTTTGTCAATGAAGACAATTTTTGCAAAATAAAATTATTAAAGTTAAACTTGGAAAAGAAGAACAATAAGATGAAGAACATATATAGAAAAAAATGCTAACTTTGATTTCACTAAAACTTAGATACACTTCACACAAGTACTAAATCTTTCATTTACTATTTGATTTAGTAGTAGTAACTTTTATTTTCGAGTTGCATGCTATTCGTACTAGTACAATATTTTCAAAGCATCTTGTAATTAAATGATGATAAGTTTTCATAGTCATCGATGTGTGAAATTGTGATTTCATATATAAAATCTCAAAAACTTCTCAGAAGCATGGATAAACAGATACGAACTAGGTCAATCACACTGGTGTGAAGTGCCTCAAAAAATAAGAAGAAGAAAATATTGAAAAAAACTCTAAATAAAAATATGTGGGAAAAAATATTTCTGTTCGTTCCATCGAAGATTCAGACAAATGCAAATTTATACTTAAAACAACTGCAATGTTGAATTCTTTAAATGTAGATTACCGCGGAAAACAATAAGCTACAATTGTTGATATTAACATCGTTTGTAACACATAGAAGGAGACATCGCAGATCACATAAAGTTTATATTTATGTAATGTTCTTATTAGAAAAAGTTTTTTGTTATTTAACGAATCGAACTGAAATTTGAAAATTATAAGTTTCTGATCCATAAACACCAATCATGTTGTTTGTTGATACTCAAACTGTAACAGGTAGAATATAGTGATGCTAAGAAAGGAAGGTTGCAACCTGGAGGAGCGTGAAGAGTATTACATCTTTGGCATAGCCTATGATAGCGTTCTTTCTGGTTTTTTGTTATAACTTCAAATAAGGGACAATTTAACCAAACCGTATTTAAAAATGCCAGAGACTTCAAAACCATGAAAAGAGATATCAGGGCACCAGTAAATTGTGATTAAGTTGATATGGGGTTGAAAGTGATTTGTGGAACATGCCTGATAATTGATTTTATTTTATTTTTATTTATTAAATTAAATTATAATGCTTATAGGAATAATACTATTACTAATATACAATCTTAGAACACTAGCTGCAAGGTTCTTCAATTCTTTTTTGAAAATACAATACTCAGAGGTGATAAGTTTTTAGTAAGGAGAATAGCTTTTCAACATGTGATTTATCTCTATCTATTTATGTCATATTTAAATTCATGTTTTTGAGTAACATATTGTTACGACAAGTCAAATTGTACCGATCTGCAATTGCTGCTAAGGTTCATGAAAAGCTTTGGCAAATGCTGCCAATGTGCCAATTGCTTATGAAGTAGAAGTAGGTATGTATTTCTAAAAGACTTAAGGAGGATTGGATTTTAGGAAATCGGTACGTGGAAGTATTTTAATGAAATTTGTTAGTGTTCCTATGTCTTTAATTTTGTTCATGACACTTATTTGTGTGCCACCAGCTATGCCTACCGTCAACATGTTTTATAATAAATTCACACTAAACAAAGAATTCGTTACAATATTGATATAATATACAATATATGTACATACAAGATAACATATCTGTTTAGTTAAGCGAACTCAGTTAGTAGTTGAATGCTGGTGCATAGGGTCGAGTGCCGGTCTCGCGGTCCACACCGTGCAGGTTCGCACCTCGATCAAGTTAAATTTAGTTGTTTTTCGAAGTATAGAATTTAATCAATTCTTTGCTTTTAATAGCTTAAGAAAAAACTCAACATTTGGTGACACAGTTATGATATGTACTGTATCGATCGTTTTCACTAAATACGTGATATATGTGATCAAATAGTAAAAGAAATATGGGTTTTGAATGTTATGAACCATAATGGTGTATGAAATTCTTTATATCTTATTACTCTATGTGTAGGGTATACAAAATGATAGAAACTATTGTATTATATTTATGCAATAAGCAACCATTTGACCTAACTTTGACTCGAAACTAGTAAGCTCGAATACACATTTAAGTACTCCTAGTATAATGCCAATGCCCATATAACTACAACAACAACAAGAACAACAGCAACAAAGCATCTTATACTAGTAAAAGTAATAGTAGTAGTGGTGTTAGGTACACCTAGTGCAGAAGATAAATACAGGTTTGGTTTTTAGTTTTGGCTGAAAATTTAGTATTGCATTTTAGAAACGCATGTCAGTGGGCAAAGCACTCAACACAAACCTTAACCCTCCACATATTTCTGAGAACGAGGTATGTTCAAAAACTATCAAGAGGCTTTTCAGGGCCTCACAGATTGTTACAGAGTTTAGGATTTGCATAATGTTTTTCTGTTTGTAAATAATACAAAAAAAAAACGGTCAAGTGTCAAGTTGAACTCACACAAGAAGAGTTCCGTTCCACCACACAAGATTTGATGCTATGAATGCAAATTCGTTGGACGTAAAGCTTGTACTACTGTCTGAAATTTGTATTCACTTTTGTCGCAAAAGCACCTAAAAGTATATAACAATAAAACTAGAAAAAATGAGAAACAAAAGATAAAAACGTTATTTGCATAAGGGCCCCTTTAATTTTGAAACTTAATTTTATTTGTACTAATTGTCATTAAAGCGGAAATTTAAATACACACTCTGTATAAATTTAAACTGTCTAACGATTACGATTCATGAGATAGAGCACACTGATAGACGGACGGACGGATGGACAGCATAGGCTCCCGTTGCTACTCTTTGAGTACGGAACCCTAAATATAATAAGTAAATACTGTTAGCCAAATTGAATGTTTCATCTGCTATCAACTGCCAAAAGAATTACTTGTATCAAGTGTAGATAATTGATCGAATTTCTTGTTATTATATGAGCACACCTCGTATTTACAAAATGATAGTCAGCAACCTGACGACTGACTTCTGATGACCATCGTGATAACCATGTTTTGCTAGTGTAAATTAGAGATAATCTTCGAGAGTAAGAGAAGCAGAAACAGAGATGTGAAGTAATGGTAAAGGAAAAGGGCAAATGCAAGTGCAAGAGGAAAACTCATTGTAAAAGCAAAGTTCACTTGTATTTGTATCTACAAACAAACAAACAAACATATTGCACTATGTATGCATTTATGTAGAATACACACAAGCATATCTATGTATGTAATAGTATGTTCATAAATGCTGTTGAGTTTTAAGCTACTGAGGCACACTAGTTGCCTATCTGTGCCTCTCCCCTCAATCACATCACACTACTGTCTTGCTCTCACGCAGTCAGATTTATCGCAAGATATTTCAATTGTTAGACAAACAGTTGGCATATATACACATAAATATGTGAGTGTGCGTGTGTGATGGGTAAAAGAGTAAAATAGTGGAATCGAGATTTGAATGGGCTGGAAGCACTCAGGCGTATACAATTGTAGTAGCTTGAAGGCAACTAAGCTACCGAACACCAAACATCAAGCACCGGAATAGAACAGAAAAACTCAAAAATGCAAGGAACAATCAAGATTTCAGTATCAGAAAGGGAAATAGGGAAATGGAAAGAAAGATAGATACCGGTAAATATTGTACATAGACAGAATCAGAATCAAAATCATAGTCAGAGTCAGCATGGTATAAACTTTGCGTTGCGTGTTATTGTTATTAGCAGCAATTAACACTTGAACATCAGCGATTATACTAGTGTACGATGCTTTTGATTTCAACACACACACATACGTACACATTACGCACAGATATATGTACATACGTATGAGCATATACTTATGTTACATGAACTAAAAGTAGAAAAGCCCACGAAGTTGATACAAGTTAACGAACAAATGGAGATTCTCGAAATGAATATAAGAAGAAAATCATCATGTTAAATCGGAAAAATAATTAGTTTTTTTCACACAAAAGAAGAAGTGCGTTTGTTTTAAAAAAAAGGACATATTTTCTTATTGCTTCTCTCTCTTAAGGCCTAAGCCTATCTGGTACTCCCATGTGTGTTATGTACTGATGTTTCTAAAATGGTCACTGGCGTTGGAGGAGGAGTTTATGGGGAAAAACTTATTAATTAATAATAGTATGGGTCAAGAGATTTCATATCTGGAAAAAGTGAATATCTTGGGAACGAAACGAAAAGGAAGTTGTACTCTTCATAAAAGGAGCAGCTAGTGTCTTCATTGGACCAGAATCATTATGCGGACTTCCTTGGATTTCTATAAAAACTAAACTCGGACAATGGCTTGATAATAAATCGTATAATATTGGGTAGATGCAAAAAATCTTAGAACAGCAAAAACATTCATGTCAACAATAGATTTCACAAAAGAACATATGCATATGAGGTTTATGTGGAAAGGTATTCGTATAGTCTCAGATCTCAACGGAGTGATGTCACATCCATGTAGATTATATGCGGATTAGTATGGTAGACTATGTAATGAAAAAAGAGACAGCACAGCATCTGCTATGGCATTTTGAGCGCCTAATTTGCACCTGACAGCGGTGCACAGGTAGCCAGTACATGGAACGAAATGAAATTATGGATTTATATTCAATAATTGTTTTGGAATATGTGCTGAATATGAGAGTTTTTGGAAGAACTGTAATTAAGTAGCTTGCCACAATAAGCTAATTCGTAGCAGCAGTCAGTCCTTATCTAATCTCTAAGACAATCTTTCAACTAAAAATCTTTATATGTGTCCTCAAATGTCCTGTTGCACTAACCTCAGAATTTTAAGTATCTTTATAGTTGGGCGGACATTTGATTTGATGAAAGTATTCATAGTCAATAAAGTATTAATTGGCATAATCAGCGATTAATATGGATATGTTCGCTTGTCTGGCTGTTCATATTTCTGGAAGATCTAATGATTCGTTAAGAAACCAGCCTCCCCATTTTGAATATCTGAAGGTGTGCTTTTATTAATATTTAAACCCAATTGTTTTACTGTGGTAATCTTTACCATAACTGAAACAGAGACTAAAATATTCAACACAAAGCACTAAGCACATTCTGTCGGATGTATGGTAAAATTTTTAATTTAAATCTTGTATGAAGTTGGATGCAACCATTAGAATTTTTTGTAACCATATCAATTTGCCTTAACTACTACAATACATTGACAATTTTGTGGTAAAACCAATTCCCTTGACTGCCTTTCTTTACATTTTTTTCATTCTGTTTTTCATTCTTTAAAATCTTGTTAATGTCTTTTCTGGTAAATGTTCTTAAATGGGTTTTCAATAAAAACTTCTAAACACAAAACACATACAAAAAAAAATGTCATAATTTCATAAAATCATGCATCGTCATTGTCACTATTTTTTTATTTTTTTTTTTTTTGTTAGGCATTTGGGCTTGGTTAAGAGGCTTAAGTTGTATCGATAATACTAAACTTGTTGTTGCTCGATCAATGCTATTAAAAAAATCAGGACGATGAGTAAACGAGTACAAGAACAACATTTAGACCGAAAGCAATTATAACATTGGATCCAAAAAAAAAAAAAACGAAGGACAAAAAGAAACTTTGCACCAAAATAATCATCATTATCATCATCATCATCATCGTTATCACTTTGCTGTTATTTGGTTGGTTGGTGCAAGACCAAACTCAAATGCAAGCCGAGAAATTGTAGAAGGATGTATAGAAGGAAGTAAAAGGACCAGGCAAAGTTCTCGTTACAACATTTGAACACAGGAACATAGTCATTGTCAAAACTCGTTCGTTCGTTGTTGTGGTTGCTATCTTAATGCGCATCTCATGCTCTCAACTCAAACTCAAAATCAAACTAAAACTTAACAGACACAGAGATACTGCAAGTACTAAAGACAAACTAAAGGAACAACCACAATGTCATACTCATTCCCACACTCTTATATTCCTCCACTTCTCATTCTTTACTACTATGTTGTATTGTTGTCCTCATCCTTGTCATCGTTGCTGTTGCCTTGGCTTTTGGTGCAATAGTTGACGAGAGAAAAAAAATAGAAAAAAAAACAGAAGTAGCAGTTTAGGACGTGAACATGTAGTGAACAACATCGACATCAACGACGACAATTCGACGACAACTACAATGAAAATGATGATGATGATGATGGTGATGATGATGATGGTGATGATGATGATGGCTATGACGATGGCTATGACGATGGTGATGCCAATGACGACAATAAAGTCGTCAACAATGCCTTCCTTTATCAACAATTTTCTGTGCAGTCAAGGTGGCATAAAAACGAACGACTAAACGAATAAATGAACACAAAAACAAAACAAAAAATAAAGACATTTCAAGTCACATACTCACATAGACAGTTACACATGCACTAACGCACACAAACACACACACACACACACACACACTCAAATATGAATCCATGAGTGTAGGTGTTAGTTCTGGTCATGATCATATTCAAAAAGAAAAAAAGAACAAATCAACATGTATATGAACGTAACGGATATTTTCCTATCCAAAATTACAGCAGTCACAATAAAAAATAATAACAACAACAAAAATGGTTGGAAATGGAAAAGAAGAAGAAAGAGATGTGTTTGTACAGGGTGTTCTATCTCGGAACAACTTTATATTACACAAGCGACACGAATAGTTTTTTACCGGAGAAGCATTTTTTTATTGAATTTCATTGCAAGAAATGCGAATATATATAGAAAATAACATGACGAAATAATTTGTAGATGTATATGGTCGAAACCATGGCAACCAACTTCCGACATTTGTTTCGAAAAGGGATGTTACAAATCAATTGAGAAACTATTAAAATTCAATTGGATCTGTTGCAATTTTTTATGATACCTATAATCATATTTTGCAAATATTTGTTTGGAACGTTTCATTTATTTTTCAATTGTTTCGGTTTCTCACTCACCGTTCCTCTTATCTTTCATTTTTATCGGTATAAATGTACGATTGTAAACAAAAACTTAACAACAAAAAATAAATCAGAAGGTTTTTTTCATCCATTTTACATTTGGTTTCTTAACAACCGGTTGCTTGACAACCTTATGAAAAGGTTGCAATTTATTTGCAAGCTTTGCCTATAATATACATATATATGTCATCGTGGAGATAATATTGGGGATGGATATTCTTTATTGTGCAGACATTCGACAATTTCTTGATCAAACATGTTGTGATAAATTTCATCAGGATCAGTAGGCTAGGTTAGGTTAAACAGGACGCTCGCGGTTGTACGCGAGTTCAACCAGAAGCCTTGAAACCAATTGTGATGCTTTGTTTAATTTTTAGCAACCGTTAGCTGGCAGGGGGAGGAAGGTTTGGGTATTCCATTACTGTCTAAGGTCGGTCTCAAAGGTCACCTTCTAAAAGCAACCTAAGGAGTCCATGAACAGAGCTAGGTCCAAGGGGACATTTTGCCAAACTACCCAACTACTCAAAGAATGGTTTCCCAAAAATACAGGTCCGTTTACCAACAAAATCAAGGCAGTCATAAAGGAGGTGTTGGATGCTATCCAGTTTCTCTTCATCATCCCAGCTACAACAAAAATCATGATGTCGAACATGCATCGTAAAGGCCATCAGCCCGATGGTCACCGTCCCTTACCGTCCCAATACTTTTCTTGTTGAAGTGTAGGAGCTCGGATATCCTTTTTGGTTGGAAGAAAGGCCTTGCAACAGTGCAACCAGGCTTATTTGCACACTTCATGCCTGCTAGATCCCTGGTTTTCACTTCCATTTCTAAGTCTTTTCTGGGACGCTCATCTGATATTTCATTACGTAGGAGACCGGAAAGACCAGGCACCCAGTTTAGTGTGATTGGATGCAGGACCAGTAAATCAATACATATATTAATATCGTAACAGAGAAGAAAAACAATTTTCACATATTGTACTTATGTTACCGAAGTCAAAGAAAAAGTTTTAGAATTTTTGTCTGTTTGTCTGTGCGTTTGTACACGCCAATCTCAGAAACGGCTTAACCGATTTGAATGCGCTTGCAGCTTCTTGTAATATTTAGTGTATGTTTCATTCCAATTGGATCACAATCAAAATAGTGGGTTGAGTACATTATAAGTATGTGTTTGGGCAATTATCTTGTCCCCCATACAAGAAAGCAGAATGAAATAGTTGAAGAGCTGATAAAGCAAAAATAAGGTAAGGTGTATGTGTGGGCATTTTTAATGATCGCATTGTTTTTGAATCACTAAACTCTTCAAGTAGTCTTTGTCAAACACAGCATAATAATAAAATGATTGTCATGGAATTGATTTCAAAAGCATAAAAGGCACAGGACATAGTTTGGCACCCAGGCATTCTATACAAAATCAAAAAAAAAAAAAAAGAACCTGCTTGCGCCGTACTACCTGCTCCTTGGACAATCGAGTTATCTACGTGCGCTGCTGCGACTCGGAATCTGACCAGAAACCCATACAGGCATGTGTACCCGAAGACAGTGTTCTTGGTCATATACTGTATACCCTGTATCCAGCAGTTATGCCGGTATATGATGGATTCTAAATAAATATTAATACAATGGTGCACCATGTATCAAGAGACATACATAGGTGTTTTGTCTAATGCAATGAAATGCAGCATATATTTAGGCGCAAATGTAGCACAACAAAAGTATCGAACGAAAGAAGTGACTTTTTTTTTTTCTTGCATTTCTAGTATTCATGTTTGTTTGTGTAAAAGAATTAAATGTTATGGTATAAAATGGATCTAGCATATGATGATAAATGCCTGCCATATATGTAAATGTCAAAAAATAAAGAAAGAAATTCATAAGTGCGAAGAATCAATTCTTAAGGTAGAACAAGAAAGTCTGTACAATGTTATGGTATTTGTATAAATAAAACAAAAAAATATTCTATGACCAAAAAACAAAGTTATTAGTTAGATAGATGGATAGATTAGGGGAAGATCAGAAACTAGCACACCTCTTCAAATAAAGTTCCCTAATTCTCAAATCAAATCGAATTAAAAATGTTTTGTTTTCTTAAATTTTAAATCAAAACAATGAAATGCAACGGCTCATTATACGAGTATACGTAAGTATACTGACATTGGTTACAAGTAAAAAAAAAAAACAGTGACAGGGACAATGAACGCATTTGAAGGGATCTCAAAGTCAAAATTAGAAAGAAAAACAAACCCGAAAGTAAGACAACCAAACGACGAGAGAAAAAGTTTAACATGCCTAAGGGCGTGAAATGAGCAAGTCAAGCCAAGTTAAGTCCTAAATGTTGTTTGTGTGGCTACCTTAAGTTACCTTAGTTTGGCTTGACTTGACTTGACTTAACTTGGCTTGGCTTATTCTTGCATTAGTTGGGTGTTGGGTGGTGGATGAGTTTGGTTTAGTTTAGTGGTGCCTGCCACAAAATACTGAAGATGTCAAAAAAATACAAAAAAATTTACACAAAAAAATAAACTTTGGAAACGCCAACGACAATGACAGCAAAATATACAAATACTTACAATAACGGTTAGTCAGTATGTGGCTGAGGCCCAAAATATGGTGCACTTTGACAGGTCACAATGCCGTCAGCCAACTTAGGCAGGTAAGTGGCAACTGGCCCCCACTCAGCAGTTGCTGCTTCTTACCTAAAGCTGTACCGGGTCATTAAAAAGTTTGGCAAATGTATTTTCTTTAAAGCAGATTTTCAACGGTGATGGCTTCTTGACGAGGAGCTTTGTATCATAAATGTGAAAATCTAGAATTTCGGAACCAGTCAGAGTCAGTCAGTCAGGGCAGCAAAAGGCTGTTTTGAATATTGAGAATGTTTGTTACCATTTTTAACACATAATTTTTCAGTAAAAAGTAGTGTATATTTTTGTAAATAAATAAAATCCCTTGGTCGAGTTATTTGCATTCTATAATTTCATGAATCGAAGTCTTTTTAGTGATGATAATGATATTCTCAGCAATAATACTTAGGTAATGCAAGTTTCGGTGGAACTGAATATAACTTTTTGTCTTGTTTTTCTCTTTTTTAATCCAAGTGCAATCAAGTATAGTCTAATATGTAGTACAGAAGCAAACTTTTGTTTCGTTTTTATATGCTTTTAGTCATTGGTTACAAGTTTAAAGTTGAGCTTAGAAAGGCAACAACTGCGATAATTTGAACAACAACCATTCATGGGAGTGACCTTTCAGAGAAGTTGTACTACTCTTGGTATATGATTTTTAGCATAAT
Source organism: Amiota communis (assembly GCA_037043315.1). Taxonomy (NCBI): domain Eukaryota; kingdom Metazoa; phylum Arthropoda; class Insecta; order Diptera; family Drosophilidae; genus Amiota; species Amiota communis. The sequence goes on along the minus strand of JBAMAV010001641.1, from coordinate 144,830 downwards.
TTGTGGTTAAGTTTGTTGTCGCTTTTGAAGTGTCTCTTACTGCATGAGTTCTTATTGTTTTCCTAGCTTGTTGTCACTTGAGTTGTTACAGCTTTTGGTTTTTGTGTGGTTTGGTTTGGTTTGGTCATAGTCTCTCATTTGATTTAACTCAAAGCTGATTTGACCAAAGTCTTGACTTTCATGGTGAACTAATTTGAAATTCTTGTACTCATAAAAAGACTAAAAAGCATTGTAAGGAATGAGATTTTGGCATAACCTCTTTTCATTGAGTAAATATTTATTTATAGGGTCTTACTCGCTTCGTTCTATATATTACTCACATACTGTTAATTGCACAAAGTTAATATTGAATAAGGTACATACATATATTATTTTATCTTTAGTTTAAGGTGCTTGGTATAAAATGTGCAGTGCAGATAGCAAAGCTTCGAATGTTATAATGTAAACTATGCAGTTATTTCAAAGTGATTTATTTAATAATAACTAAAAAGATTGATATACATATATAAATTAACTGTGCTGTTATATTGTGTGTGCAATTTAACTTATAGAATTACTAAAATAAACACGCATAGGTTCAATAACTTACACTCACTGTGCAGTTGCTTTGTTGTGATTTAATTTAATTATTATAAATAGGCCTTGTCTTCACTTTCATATCAGATAAAAGATATTGCTCTAACCAGGTAAGCTAAGAAGCAAAGAAGTGATAGCAAATCATGGTGGAGCTACTTTTTATTAATTTTAAGTAGAAAAAAATAAATATTTTTTGAATAAAATTTTAATTTCGACATCTTTTCATTTTTGTTCTTATTCTTTCGAACAGCTAAGTGTGCTAAGTGCTAAAATTAAAAAATGGAGATTAATTTCCCGGATTTTTTCCTTTTCATTTATTAAATAAATATATAAGTATTAAAAATACCAAAAAGAAATTTTAGAAAATATAATACTTTTACACCACTTTAAAATCGTTCGCCATTGTTGTTCTTATAGTTTCGAACACGTTTGTATGTTGCACAAATTGGTTTGTTAATTTTGTGCAAAAATGTTTATAATAGCCGAGTTACACAGGACTGACATGCCATTTCGAATCACGAACAGCTGTTTTTTTGGTATGATTTTGTGTGGCGCGCAACAAAAAAGGAAGAAGAAGACACCTGACAATTACAAAAAACGACGTAATTATAAAAATGATGCCAACTTACATGGGAAAATTTCCTAACACTGCTGAAAGGGACCTTTCGAAAAAACTGAATCAAAGCGTATCAATTTGAGATTAGAATCCTTCACTCGAATCAAATGTATAATACAACAACAACCCCTCAATTTTGTCATTTTCCCTGTTGTTGTTGTTAAATGGGACGCGAATCAATAGCCGCATCATGAGTGTTTCGAATCATGGCCTTGTCTAACTCGGCTATGACATAAAACAATTCAATAAAACCCGTGGCTGGTTACATTGTATCTTTGATACATTTAAATCGTCAAGAATGATATCAGCAGAAATAGGAATAATTGTGAGTGTTGCTATGCTTCGTCGATGTTTACATCATTTCAATATTCCAGAGAGCATTGCTAAAAAAGTTCAGTTGATGAGGAAATGATATAATTATGTCGATAATACTGAAATTCACTAAGGCAGGATGTATGTATATTATTATATATAATATATATAATATATCGTTTAATGATGAAAACTTATAGTGATCATTTTGATTTCAGCGATTTAACCTTCATGTGCCCGACTTTGTAAACTTATGTGCGCGGTCGGATGACTACATTTGTAGTAAGCATGTATTAGTATGCAAAAATGTGTAAAAATTTAAACATTTTAAACTAATATGAAAATTTACGAAAACATTTTCGTATTTTTAAATTTTTAAAAATGAGGTGTTGTTTGCAAAACTTTCTTTTTCATTCTTAGAGCACTTGACCATTTGACCAAAAGTGCTTCACAAACTGTTTTTTTTTGCACCAGTTGCAAATCTTGTGAGTATTCTTTTGGATTCCTATGTTACAGGATTGACAACGAACATGATGCATGGGAAGTATATCATTAGAAATTTCTGGCAAATGATTCAAAGTTGCACCAGGAGCAGAACTATGACCAAGTGCCATTTCGATAGCCAGAAGCACGTGTAATCAGCATGCAACTGATGTATGGAAAAACTGCGAACACAATTTCCAATTATTGTAAATTATTGTTAAATTCAAGATTATATAACACACGACGCATACATACGGTCAAGTAAGCAAGCATAAGTAAGCAAAGTACAAAACAAATAACAAAAATAATACATTTGTAGGAGTCTTGTACATTTGTTTTATGTGAATAATAGTAATGATTCTTAGTAAGCTACTGGAAGGTCTCGGACCCAGTTGTTGTAAACATTCTTTTTTTGTTCAATTTTTTTTGCAAAAATTAGATGATAGAAGTGACTTCATTGATCAAGAAGGTGAAGGAACAATGAAACCATTCTACTTAAGCTCTAAACAATTTATGGAACACATTAAATGTTGACAGGTTGATTGCATGTTCCAAAACATTTGCATGCATTGGAAATTGATGCATTGAACATTAAATTGTTTGAAAGAACTAGAATTTGTTCTCATGACTTATATTTTAACAGCTTTCACATTAGTTTAAACAATTATTATCACTTTGGATTGATGTTTGTAATGCAAAGTATCGTGCGTTGGATACCCCAGATAGAGTATGAGACGAGTATGAATTACTTCCAGTTTGAATCAATTTTGAGTTCGAATCACTTCCAGTTTGAATCAATTCAAATTTGCATCACTACGAGTTAGATGCAATTTGAGATTGATTCAATTCGAGTTTGATTCAATTTAAGTTTGAATAATTTCGAATGTTCAGCAAGATAGACTCAAACTGGAGTATAAGTCGTTTGTTATAAAAATAAAAAAATTGCATGTGTGCCATCGAACTCGTGATAGAAGTGAAACTTCTTAAAAACAGATAGAGAGAGAGAGAGAGAGAGATATTCTGTCCGGTTATTTTAGCATGTCTGTCTTTAAGTCTGTCCGTCTGTCTACCCGTCTGTATGTTGCTTTTGTTTTCTTTGGCATGTTTAATTGTTGTTGTTGTGTTTAAGTTTGCCGTCTATCCCCTCTTGCACAAAAAATTAGATCAACTGCGAACTTCTGTCTGTTTTTCGTTCTCTTTTCTTCGTATATTCGCTTGTTTTTGCACAACACACAATCTGTTTGCTTGCATGTTGTTGTTATAAACATTTTTATACACACAAACTGCATGTTGTTGTTGTGGAAATGTAATCTCTTTTTTGAGACTTTTCTGGTGGATTTTCCAATAATTTTATTATTTTTTGGCGATATGGCAATAGAAATACACATTCTGTGAAAATTTCAGGAGTCTACCTGGTGCGGTTCATGAGATGCAGAATCCGAAAAACGTCACAATCTGTATTTTTTCACTCAAATTTTGTACCAAATTTTTGCCCAACGCCGCTATAGAAGTTTCACTTCAAAGAAAGCGTAGTGACTTCCTATTAGGATCCAAATTTTTTAAATTCCTGTTTTATTAATTAATTTTTATATTGCATATAAGAGTTTTAAATTAATGACTCTGAATTATTTCATTATTTTTATTTGTAATGAACAAACGAGTAATACTCTCTATGACTCATCTTGTTCAACACTAAAAGTAATTCAAACTCAAATTGATTCAAACTGGAAGTAATTCAAACTCGAAGTGCTTTAAACTGAAGAAGTGCTGTTCGATCCAAGTTTATAACTGCATTGATCGAGTCGGCTCGATACTACTCAATGCATCTCTCTAATATATACATAATAAGCAGACGATGGGTTCCATATAAGGCGTTCGTCAATGCTTTGGTATAAGAACGTTATATTGCCATATACATCCTGGTACTCATATTAAAATTAAAGTATTTTCATTGCAATTCACATTATTTCCAAATTAATTTATTATTTTTATATTTAATAACCCATAAAAACTATTCTTTGTATAGTACTATGTATTCGTTAGATTTGGGTATGAAAGGTGCTTGCTTATGTAAGATTCGATTAACCGAATTTATTTATTATTCTATCTCGGTTTTTTCTATTTTCGATTGGTAAACCATTTTATGTTTTTAATGAAGAAAATTGTTTGTTTGCTTGTTTTTACTAGCCACAAAATTATACATAACATCATAAATACTATTGTATATTCATATTTATGATTTGATCCTTAAGTTTCTTAAAACCAAAGAATCTTACAAATATTTGATTAACATTTTTACTATTTTTGTTTTGATTGTTCTATTTGAATACCTTAGTTTTGTTCTTTTGTTATCTTTTCTTTTTTATGCTCTCTTCTCCCCTTTCTTTTACTTGTTCTTCATATTTTTCACCTTTTTTGTACTTCATTCTACTATTCTCATATTGTATGCATGTATATATGGGTGTTTTGTATTTTTCATTTTCAAAATGAAATGAAAAGGTACCTCATGAGTTCAGAGTTGTCAACGTCAGCTGCTGCCAAGACTTTCACACACTCACACTCACACAAAATCCCACTTATAGGTACTCATCATATTCACATTGCCTCTCCTCTTTGACTGAACTCTTACTCATTCCTATGGACACTTATTCGTCGTTGTTCGCTGTCCGCTGTCATGTTGGTTTACCGTTTATATTACGTAGGCATCTCAATGAAAGAACAAAGGATCTCGGCACTTCAACATCTCCATCTTCTTCTTCTTCCTTTCGGTATCCTTCATTCAGTATTCTTCTTCTTGTCAGCGCTTCATATCTTCCGCGTGGCAACTCTTTCAATTTAAATGAAAATCATTTTGTTTTATTCTCATGTTAATGGGCGTTCATTTTGTTCATACTCATCTCTTCATATCTTCCTCCCTTTATCACATTTCTTTCATATCATTGCTCTGTTTGTTTGTTTGGTTGTTTGTTTCATTCATTTACTTACTATACGCACATCTGCTGTTTTTACTATAGACCCCACACCTCCTCCCAACCGCCAGCCTATTTGCTCGATAATAACTTGGCCTTGGTTTCATGCTACTGCAACTTTTTCTCACCAAAAACAAACAAAAACAAAAAAAAAATTATATTTTGTTTGGAAAACAAAACGAAAAAAAGAAATAATGGAAAATTTGGTGGAAAAACTATTTAAAATAAATAATTGCATGCGAAATAAATGCAAAGAGTGTATGGTGAAGGAGTATAGGTACTATATGGAGTAAAACTGGCTGAGGTGGGGTTAAGGGGGGCTCATGAATGAGTCAAGAAACACAACAATAAACGAGAAGCACTCCGGTTTGCGGTGGCGTAGTTAAAATGTACATTCTTTGTTTGCTATTACGTACTATACATTAGCGATTCTTAAGCTGTGAACCATGAGTGAGACACGCAATTTTTCAATTTCTTTGCAATATTTATTTAATAAAATGTGCATTCTGTCCACCTCATAAATAAGAGTCAGTCACCGTGTCAGTTTGAAATCCTTTAAGTTTTCTTTTCATTGAAAAATGCAAACACCTAAAAAATTAAATCGTTTGACATTTGTGTTGCAGTGATTCCAGCTATCTATCACAAAAACAGGACAGTTTTTCTTTATAAATTAGATGAGTTTTATTGCCTCATCTATCAGCTCATAATCCTCTTCATCTATGGTACTTACAAAATGTGCAATAGCCTTATTGTTGTCTTTTGGATCGAAGGACAGATCAGTCCGAAAAAAGGCTAAAATCGCATCATTGTTGTAGATGGCGATCGATGGCTTATGAGAATATTGAATCAAAAATTATCTAAGCATTAACAAAAGGGCAAAAAATGCCTATGGTTGGGATAGGAAAGTTCACAGAAATGTTCAAGATGGTATCCACAAATTATTGTATTGTACATATGTATGTAAGTTTAAGAATCGCTGCTGTAACAAAGTAGTGAAAAATATATTAAACCAAAAAAAAAGCAGAAAAACAGAAAAACAAAAATAAAAATCAACTCGAAGAAGTTGAAGACAATGCAGAAAATACCATACATATGTACAGAAACACTATATACATGCGTGCATCCCACTGTATCCGTATCTGTGTTAGTTGATGAGCATGTTGAGTCAGAACTAACGAAAGATTGAATTGAGAGTGTTCTATTGTATTGTATTGTATTGTATTCTCTGTGTTGTATATGGTAAGGAACTAGTAGTATGTAAGACCTTTGTTTCTTTTTGTTTGTTTTTACTTGTACTAGTAGAATTGTATTCAATTCGTTTTTTTTTTTTGTTTTTTTGTGGAAAGTTGGCTTTATGTTCTTTTTGTTAATGCTTTTGTTTGCTTATTTTCATTTGGTATAAGATGTTGCATGAAGATTTCTACTGTGCATACGAGGTGTGGCTATAAGGTAATGCGATTTTTCATTTTCTTTAGAAACAAAGGTTAAGAAAAGCATCCAAAATAACTTATTGTGATCAACCATTAAACAATTTTAGAAGTGTAATGTGGTGAATAGATTTTCCTATGTTATGAGCAATAAAAACCCACAAAAGTATAATAATATATACGAGCCATCGGAGCGCGGCATGCTTTTATACGCGATATGCAATATTTAACATACGATATTTTTAATGCTAATGCAGATATCACCTACATATACTTATAATGTTACTGAAAGACAATTTTATTGTCTTTACGATAGAAGAAAAAAGATTGTTGTGTTTCCAACAACAACAACAACAATAATATTAGTTTATTGCTTAACTGATAAGAAAATTTAGCGTAGAATTTGAAGAATATATAACTATCTTGTAATAGTCTGGAAAGAATAGTACAATGCAGAAATTTAATTGCTTACAAGTATTCCAAATTTAGCAACGATGGCACGTGCTAAGGTTATTTGCAAAGAAATAAGAAGTTTGCTTATAGATTATTATAAATGTGGGAAGATATTTGGTGAAATAGCTAAGCAATTAAATCTGACTAAGTCAACAGTACAATGAATTGTATAAAATTTTGAGTAAAATTGTAACATTGAAAATAAAATCGCCATATCGGGACAAAAGAGCCCTGATCAAAATTTTGAAGACTGATCGCCATCAATGTTTAAGACAATTAGCAGCTGAGTGGTCCAAGGAAATTGGAAAAAGTGTTAAGCGTGAATGGACGCGCCAATAGTTGAGAGATATTGGACTTCGGTTCTATAAAGTATGTATTATGGTCAGTTATTTTCATAAGTAATAGCTTAACTTACTATTTAGGTCAAGAAAAAACCACTTCGTTGAAAGAAGAAGCATTTACAGTGGTCACGGGAAAGGATGTCTTGGACTTAAAGCTTAATTTGATGTGAGAGTCGGTGATTCGCGAAGTTGAGACATCCGTAACAAAGCAGAAACGTACCATAAAGACACATTAAAAGGACAGTTAAGTCTCCAGCAAGCACTATGGTGTGGAGATGTATGTCTGCCAAAGGAGTAGGACAAGTACATTTAATTGACGGGACTGTTAACGCTGACAAATTAACATACTAGAAGACTGGCAGACTGTGAGTACACATTTCAGCAGAATGGGGCAGCATCTCACACTGCCAAACTAACGAAAAATTGGCTGCATTATAAGGAAACTGAGGTCCTATATTGGCCATCAAATAGTTCAGATGTCAGCCCAATCGAAAATATATGGGGAATGATGAAATTAAATCTAAGAAATGAACCTCAAAGAATCCTTCCAGATTCAAAAATGAGGTTGCAAGAGATTTGGCACTCAATTTCAAGAAAACAATGTCAAAATTTAGTGAAATCTATGCCAAAACGTTTTTAAGTGTTGTAAAAGCCGAAGGCTCTTAAATTAATAAATTGAAGTATAAGATTAATTAATGGTAGTTATATAAGATTTATCAAATGAGTGGATTTAAAAAAAAAATTATAAATTGTGTTTATGTTGTTAAGATTTGGATTGCCCCAGGAGCTCTACCGTGTTAATATTTGCTTGAACTCAAAGGTTTTGTGTTGCATTGCATTCTGAGAGCAGGTGCTCCTCAGTTACAAGTTCCTTGCATAGAGGGCATGCATCATTGTTGCAGCCGCACATTAGATATTCATGAGTGAGAAAGGTGTGACCAAGTCGGAGGCGGATAAATACTTTAATTGCATTACGGTAGCATTCAACAGGATAAACTGAAATGATGGCACTTGTATTTAAACGCTTCTAGTGGTGACTTGCGTTATCCCATGAAATCCGGTTTTTCTACCGAATATGAGATTTAATTAGGTGAAAGATATCGGTCTTTTCAAATATGTTAACTATGCGTAGTGGTTCTGTTAAGGCGAGCTTAGCACAGGAGTCACCCAGTTCGTTTCTAAGTTTTTTGGCATTGTCATTGGTGTTTTGAGGATATAGAATAACAAAACCTACACTTTGCCTTATACATTTTTAATAAACTCCCTAAATTTTTAGCAGGAATAATCAATTAATGGTCAAATCGAATCAGATTAAATACCGTTTATTTCAAGTATATATTTTAATTTAGTCATGATGTAGTTCTCGATCAATTTGCTCCCGCATAAACATTATAAGATAAGAATTGGTGACATATTTTTCTGAACTTCATATGGAATTTCACTAAAATTCGTAACCCTTGTCATTTATACATATAATAAAATCGAAGACTTTGAAATTTCTCTTTGTTTATTTATCTGTTTGTGCGAGATTCACAAAAAAGCGACTCATTGGATTCAAAATCGAATGACTAAAAGATAAAAAGAAGAAGCAAGCGGTGATACCATAATTTAAGTTTGAATAACTGAGTAAGCATAAGAGCATTTCTCTGTTCTTTGTTTTCTTTCAGAAAATGTTTATAAGCACCACAAACTATAAGGCAATATTTATAGAAGGCGGGACAACGTCTTGGGCTTAACTAGTGTATAGATAAAAATATAAAAAGATCTTGTATCATCGAAGGTCACTACCAGTATAAATTTGTTATAAACTGAGAGAGGTCTCACAACTGTTGGTCGATCTTTGGTAGAAGCATCAATTTAGTTATGATATTTTATAACCACACCTCGTATATATATATAATATTGTGTATTGTATATATATATATTGTGTATATTCTATAAGACTCAATTTCAATTTTAAACCGAACGCGGTTATGTGTGAAATCCACAAAGTCTTTCATATTGTCGTTTTCTGAGCTTTTGTGTTACTTGATGCGCGTGTTTCTTGCATGTGCGTTGCTCATGTGCAACAAAATAACTTAAGTAATATATACAATTAAATTAAAATAAATGCGAATAATTGACAAAAAAAACAAAATAAGCTACAGATTGTATTGTTTATATCTCCTAAAAGTATCTCATAATCAGCATATATTTTTTCATAAGTTGTTTGTACAAATATTTAACCCATTATGGAGATGATCTAAGTAAATTGTTTAAGTGATTCATTTGTTAAAATTCAACAAATTCAGAGCAGTTTAATAAAATTAATGTGAGGGCAACTTGAATTTGAAAAATCATTTTTATGGCGTTTTTATTTTACAGCGATTGGGACACATGCATGTACAGTAAAATTGACTTAAAATACAATAGTGTTGTTTAAGTATATGCGGATATTTATATATATATATTTTTCAGAAGGCGCAGGCGAACTAAGATACCATAGGAAATGATCAGTATAAAGAGAAGTCAAGCCATTACTATCCTGTTGTTCACTTGGACGCATGTTTCTCGGAAACTCTACTAAACATGTTATGTAGACTTTGTTGATTTCACAACGGATCACATGTGTTTGAAATATTCAAATACCTAAACTTTTTCAATCATTTTCAGTAACATCTTTTTTCAAAATAATCTTTTTTGCCAGAAATTTTATAATTGACGTTTAAAAGTCCTATGATGATTTTGTAAATGTTTTTTGCTCATTTCAACCATTTTACGGTTGTCACAATCAATCTACTGAGCAAAACAATTAAAGCCATAGCTAGTGACCAAGTTAAGCAGCAATTTCACGCTATTGGTCATCAAACCACCTAAACGTATGCATACAGTGCGAATGAAGGAAAATATTACTGCTGTGATATGTCCATTCATCGCCGTTTGCAGCATTTGGAATTGTGTTACTCGATTACAAGGAAGATTTTACGCAAGGATCTTGATCTAATGGTGTACAAAATACAACTGGTTCAACAAGTGAAGCCGAGCGATCTGCCAAAAACGTCAAATTTTCAGTGAGTGGGCCTTAGAAAAGTTAGAGGAAGATCCGTTTTTTTTAAACGAAAAATTGTCTTCAGTGACGACGCTCATTTCTGGCTGTATGAATAAGTTAAAGCTTCCAAATTTGGACTGATGACAGCCTCAGGCAAAACAAAAGCTGTATTTCTTCATTGATGGCATTGGGAACACCGTTACCGGCAATTGCGGCCGCTATCTTTCAATGGATTCGAATTTGTTTTTTGCCCAAAATGCACAAACTGAACTTGGTCGACATGTGATTCCATAAAGATGGCGCTACAGGCCACACAGCATGCGAATCAATGGACCAATTGAGAGATGAGTTCGATGAGAAATTTGTTATGGACCAGTGAATTGGCCGCCTTAATCGTACGGTTTGAAAGCTTTAGACTTTCTTTTATGGGGATAAGCTAGAGTCAATTGCAGCATTGACAACATTACTCGTGTCACTAGCGAAATTCTCGGAAAAGTGACTTAAAATTGGACTTGATGTATGGACCACTTGAAACGTAGTCAAGGTCAATATATAGATTGATTCGTTGATCAAGAATTCAAGTATTTTGTGGCCTTTAAATTCCCTCACTTTGGTTGTGACATACACAAGTCGGCTTAAGTATTTTGTCAAAAAGCAATGCAATCTTTTTGCTGTTCTGTTACACTCCAGCTTCATGTAACGCAACCAGAGACTATTAAAATATATATACTGGACAGAGCGCTCAATTTAAGTGGTGCGCCTCTTAATTTTAGTAGTGTGTGTCTTAATTTTTAAGCCCAAAAACAAATTGTGTGACTGGTTACTCGAGATTTACCCGAGATTACACACAATTGTTATTGGATTTACTCTTGTTATTATCTTGGATTGCTCTACAAAAAAACTACAAAAAAGTCTCCGCTTAAATTGAGCGAGTTGTCTGCTCTATATGTTTTATACTCTTTGACGGAACTTTTATTTATTCTTTTGCTCCAATATTAAGCAATAAGCATTCTTAATAGTATTTTGCTAGTTTCTTTATGCATTCTTGTTCTGAAGAGTGAAAGGCAGCTTAAAAGGGAATTTTATAATGATAAGTATTTTGATATCAAGTGGTTTCATCAATGTTTTGCTTTTCTAATTAAAATTGGTTGCGTTATATTCAGTGTTTTTGTTTAAGAAATAGTATCTAATTATAAAACTTTGTCAACACTCAGTTTCATGCTCAGCAACTCGTGTCGTTGATTCTTTTTTGGTTACGCCATTCGTTATTCACACTCAGCATTTATATGCTTGTAATTTATGTAATTTCACATTCCATTTAACTTTTGTTTATTATGAAGAAGTCCGTTCTGTCGCAAAGCATATTTCTTATCATTCTACTTCTATTGACCACTATATTCTGCATTTCGCATGCATCCTCTACGCAAACCAAACGAAATGAGCAAACAACAAAAGACCCAAAAGAAGACTACAAAAAAAAAAAAAACGTTGGCAGAACTGCAAGCTGTTGCTGGTACAAGCAGCTCAGCTAACTCGTCGGCCTTTTGTTCCTCTTGTCAACTAACAAAACTTGCGAAAGGGAATGGAATCGCAAACAGGCTCAGTGGTGGTCAAAGGTCATAAGATTAAAAAACGTTCGAGTTTTAACTTTGGCTTATTCCATTATCAAATAAATAAATATTAAAAAACAAAACAAGTTACAAACTTGTGTCGAGATCTGGAAGAAAGCGAAAAAGCACAAATCATAAATATCGGCTGATCATACGAAAGCTGAAAGGCAAATCACTCAAAACACTAAAAGCTACAACTTTAGTGCAGTGGAATATGGGCATAAAATATAATATAAGCCCTTCGAATTTGTCAAAAACTTTGTTGGCAAGCCCCTATCATTTTGGCGTAATAGTACACTCTACACAGATGGGAGTAGTTTTGAGTACCACTCACAAAAAAAAAAAAAAAACAAGAAAACTCGACAGAAATCAGAACCTGAAGCCATGCTGACAGTATTATATTCAAGGGGAAAATTTCGTTTAATCGCTTGGATGACTTATTTCCTATTGACGGTTCAATGAATCAAACAGACATTATTTGAGGATTTTGATGTTCATGCATTGCTTTCAGGTGATAGGTTAATTGGAGAGACATTCCTTACAGATAATGGAGTCGAAACATTGAATTGGCCATCCCAAAGTCCGAATTTGAATGTTATTAAAAATGTTTGGTCATACTTCAAACGAAGGAGATCCGTCAATCTAACAAAAACGAGACTAGAAACTATTACAGTCTGTAGCAGATTGGCAGTCTTTGCACCCCTCAGGCCATGTAGTAAGTACCGCCCCTTTCTCAGCACCCATCAAGAAAACAAGAAAACAAACGTTCTCCAGAACTGTTACTGGCAGAAGTACACACACACATACGAAGAGCAATATCCATGTTTGGGTAAATCTCTTGAAGACATTTAGCACGAAACCAATTATAACCATATATAATGTGGTTTTTGTCACGATTGGCCGCCCATAATATCAGGCCGCCCTAGGCACGGGCCTAATTGGACTAGGGCAAATCCGCCTCTGATCACAGAACTCACAAAGAGCTAGAACGAGATTCCGGTAGAATTTTTCAAAAACCTTCATGGATTCCATTCCAAATTGACTTCAAAATGTGATCAATTTTAAGAAGGATACATTTTTTGATATATTGTACCTTATCGTCATATATGTATATGTAGATAAATGTAGGGTATACTATAAATTTAAACATGCTGCCGTGCGCATTGATTTACTAGAAAGAAGTTAAAGAAAAACGCACAATTATTCAATTGAGAATGGAAAAATTGAAAAAAATTTAACAAGAATGAAATTTTCAATTTTCTTTTCTTTTATTCTTCTTTGTGTTTGTTTTTTTTTTTTTTTATCTTGTTCAGTTTAGCGATGGTTAATTTTGAAGTTATTTGCATTGTTTCAACGTTTGAATGTTTCAAAATAAGATTCTTTTGTTTCCTTTTTTCCCATTTTAGTTCATTTGGATTTTTTGGTTTTAGACAAGTGCTTTGTTTCTTCATAAGTTGATGGATGCTTGGTTGGTTTTACTTGAGATTTGATTTAACATTTGGCTTAAAAAAATAGTTGAATGCAAATGTTGAAACGAAAGAGCATGCTATACTAAAAATGAATAGAGGAATAGTAAATGAAGGCATCAGAAAACAAAAAAAATGGGATATGTATAGAATCTTTTTCAGTACAAAGTTTTCGGCCTCAAACAATTCAAAGTCTGTCGAAAAATGATGCTAAGCTAGCCAAACCAAACCAAGTCAAGTCAAACTGGTCCAGACCCACTAACGGCCCAGCTTAGGCATTTCTGATGGAAGTCAAACCAAGCCAAACCAAGCCAGACCAAACTAACCTAAGTCAAGTTAAGTTAAACCAAGTAACCGACCAACTAACTGTTTGTCCGTCTGTCTGACTATCCAACTTACTTTCGCTCATTCAAAGTCAGTCTTTCTGTCCTTAACTGTTTGTTAGTTATTTACATAGTTGGTCGGTCGGTCGGTTGGTTAGTTGGTTTGTTGGTTAGTTGCTTGTCTCCGTGTCCATTCTTTCATTTATCTATCTATGTTCTATCTGTCTGTCTAAATGTCCCCCAAATATCTATCGTTTCATTCCTTCCCCATTGTCCATTTTGTTCGCCATCGTGTAAAAGTTTTACGTTTTGCAATTAAAATACAGCACGTAAAAGTTTTTGGCCAAAAAAGTCAGTGGGCAAATGTTTATAGAATAGAAAACCGAAAAATGTTAATGAAGATGAGATGCTTCACTAGCATTCAAGTATTCGTATCCCCATTGTTATTGTTATTTCAGTATGGTCAATGCGGAAGACTCTTAGTTAAGATTAACAAGAGAACAAAATGCTAAAAAAAACTATTGTAATTGAATCTTCTTGCCTTCACTGTTACTTGAAAGATATGTAAATAAGTATGTACATACCAGATATGTGATATGCAGTAGTTAAGAACCCGGGAAAAGTGATAAGGCATTTATCATTGGCCTAAGTGGCAGCAGTAGCAACAACAAACTGTCACTCAAAAATAGCATTTCATAAATTTCACGAAGTGCAAAACTTTTTATTTGCTGATTGCTGAAGAAAAAGGAAAATGTGTACTATACTGTTGTAAAAGAGAGAGAAAATTGTTGCAACAAATTAAATTCTGAGAGAGAAGAGAAAGTGGCATGAAGTAATGTGCACGCCATCTAGCAAATCAAAATCATCAACATCAACATCAACTTATATGCGGAAGGTTGGTATTGCCTGTCAGGAATGAAGGAGAAAAGAAAAAGCATCTTCTAAAAAGAAGTACAATAAAAAAGAAAACAAATTCTTAACAAAATAAGCTCAAGAGTTGCAAGAAGCGCATTAAATCATTTCCGCACTAAAGAGCTCAGTGGCAGCTTCTTAGGGTTTGCCACCGTCATCACTTCACAATGAGAAATACTCACTTTACACGTAGAAGAAAAATGAAGAAAAAAAACTCATTCATGATGCATTGCGTCATGTGCCATGCATGCGCCCTTTAAGTTCCCGTTTATACAACCGTTTATACAATTTGCCATTACCATTACCATTAAGATTTTGTGGCATGCGAAGGCCCAACTACAAACATTAACAATAACAACAGAAAACTGCAACAAAAACAACCAAAAGAAAAAAACAAAATTGTGCAAAAATATGAAGATAAAAATGAGTTTTACAAAAATACCAAAAATATAGAACGAACGAATAAAAGAAGGAAGTAAACTCCCAAACTAAAAAGAAAAGTGACAGTTGAAGAGTAGAAGCAAAAAAAAGAAAGGAAAATATGGCAACACTGTTGCAGTTTATACAAATATTTATATTTTTTTTTAAAGACACTTTCTCTTTAGTTCCTTTTAATGCCTATTTGCAGTCGGTTTTTTTCTTTTTCTTTGGCAAATGTGTAAACATCTTTAGAGCATATACTAAGTGTAACTCCGGTTGGAGAGCAGAGCCAAAACCAAAATACTTATTTCGATTTTATGCTAGAAGTGTCAGAGTATTCCAGTTGATATTGTCTATCATGTGTCTTCAATATGCTTTTGATCTTCAATTGATTTTAGAATCACAGAGTGCGTTTATCCTTTGCTCTTTGGAAGTTCGTTGGTTGACTAAATTATGTCTTGGTTAAAAATGATGCAGGGTCACCAAGTAAATCTGGTTTTGGTTTTTGCTTCAAGAAGACAGGCGATTAGCAAGAGCATATAACATAATTAAATGTAAATTTGAAATAATTTTTTTGTTGTATACTTTTAAGGGTTGTTTGAATATCCCATATGTCGATAAAGGGGAAAATTATCATGACCAAATCTCTCATATGTTTAAGCCGGAAACTATCAATACATATTCACAAAATTGCAATGCAATGAAATGAACGTGTATGGCAGTGCAGAACATGCGAACAAACAATCAATAATTTTTATATTGAGTTGTTGGAAAAGTATCTTCCGAAAATGAGAATTGTGGCTTCATTAAGTCTTGTTAGTTGTTGACAAAAGAGTTCTGAATTTATTGTTTGCCCAAAGTGGGACCATCTCAAAACGTACTGGACCTTTGCAATCCCACCAAATATACAGCAACAACTTACTTTCTAAAAGCATTGGCTTTGCAATGGTTTGGCCAGGCTCACGTTTTTAGTGACATTTCTTAAATTAAATTACGATTAATAAGATATTTTTGGTCAAACTGTGTGGTACCCAAATATACAGGTTTTATTTGCATAGCCATCCTTTTTTAAATGATCCTTAGCGATGGCATGAGTACTTATGTATGTGCCGGTCATATTCCACTTTTTCAATAATTTGGTACACTTTTTCGATAAAATACCAACCTGACTAAGGCGCATATTTCACAATATAATAATATTTTAAATGAGTATTCGCTGCTGGATAACCTTATTTGTAGCAATTGTAGCGAATTTTCTCTGCTTCTGCACTCATTTTCTTAGCACATTTAATAATCACTTGTTCATTAACAAGGTTTTACCAGCATTTCATTGGTGTATGGAATTCCCTTAACGAATTAATACTTACACAGATCTTGCAATTAATATTTACGGAAGTTACTTTTCCTCCAACCAAATGGTACTATTAAATACAAATAAATCATTATACTTAGCTTCATATAGTTTTGTATATTCATGCTAAATTATCAACCAATCAAATCATTATATCACATTTTGCCAAATTGCATTCAAGTTCTTAACAATAAAATATTATCTTTTATTGTTGTAATACGAGTACGATAATACGAAATGATATACTCGTATGTTGTAGTAAAAATCTTAGTTAACACTTAACTCTTTTCATAGATCTAAATAGTTATAAATTTAAGGACTACTATTGAATAACTTCCTGCAATTAAATGAATAAATAAGTAAAATAGTAATCAAGATGAAATCCAATTCATTGAAAGATTATTGAAATGTTTTGCTTCAACAGTACAAAAAGATGTCATTTTACATATTAGTACTGTCTCGTTATACATTTTTCTATACAAAAAGCATGAGAATTGTAAAATGGTTTGAAAAATTAATCAATAAATCATATTCAATTAATCAAGAAGTATCTTATGGATTAAATTCTTAATCTCTACTAACATTATTAAGAGGAAATATTTGTTTTTCTTTTATAAGTATCATTGTTTGTTTGTTTCTTTATTTGTAATGAATAAACTCAAAAACTACTTAGCAGATTTTAAAAATTCTTTCACCTATAGAAAGCTACATTTTAAGCGAGTACTCGTAAAATACCATTCACACTGCACGCGAATCAATTCTATGTTACAACGACCATTGAATCGGACAACAACTACAAGAAGAAATGACGGTTGTCTTTCTAGAGTGTGAATAGATTCAGGTAGATTCAACAATGGAATCGGTTGTGAATCACTTGTCACAGCTTGTCAAAGAGTGTATAAGAATCCAGAATCGCCGGTCTGAATTCAAAACCGATTCACAATGAATCAGTTGGGTGTAAGTGGCCTTTAACATAGGCTCTATTTTATTTTCAAGAGATTTCTACGAAATTTACAATAACGTAACCAAAGTTATCAAAAAATTTCGTACATTTTATCGTTGTTTATGCTTTGATGCTGCTGGAATTTTGTGATGTTGTTAGTATTGTTTCATTTGTTCCTCTCATTTACAATATTAATGTTGTATGATTATATTGCGCTTTCATTCTCTTGTTTCTGAATATAATGTTTACCAAGAGTGGATTAAGAGAGGGACTGTGTGTTTCGTCATAGACTATGAAATGAATAGATTGGACAAATCGCTTTTAAAAAAAGCCTCTAACAATATCAACATCGAACTTCCGGGCAACGCCGGGTAAATTTGTTAGTTATCTTATGTAATAATTGCTTAGTTAAAAATTCAGAATCAATGGGCAAATAAATATTAATTACAAAGCATCCATTCAATATTACCCAGAAACTATTAAAAATTTTGTCAGCATTCAAATTCTCGCTCAAGCTGAAAGCTGCACTGTTAAATAAGCTGTTTCTAACATCAGTCTGTAAAGTATATGTTATCAGTCTGTAAATTTCAGTTAATGCAGGCTTACCAGCTTACAAGAAAACGAAATTATGTGTGAAAAATTAAATATTTTAAAAATAATGAATATTACAAAAATTGTGAATTGTGGTTTCTTAGGCGCTTCTACGAGTAATTCTGACTATTTATAATTTTTGTTCTTTCTTTTTGTTTTTTCCCCAATATGGCAAGCCTGATTTTATCTTATGGTATTTGCAAATACTTCTTCTTTAATATGCAAAAATTAAAGATGGCACAGAATTTTTTAGAATCGATAATTTTGCACA
The DNA here is from genome assembly GCA_037043315.1 of Amiota communis. Taxonomy (NCBI): domain Eukaryota; kingdom Metazoa; phylum Arthropoda; class Insecta; order Diptera; family Drosophilidae; genus Amiota; species Amiota communis. The sequence goes on along the minus strand of JBAMAV010001641.1, from coordinate 126,738 downwards.
AAAAAACATCGTCCAGCATTGAAAATGGATCACCATGAAATATTTGACTTCTTCATAATTTTAATAATCTTCTATAATTGCAGCAAGCATACCACAAAACACAATATCATCAAATTTTCAGTGTGCACAAGTTAACATTTTTTCATGCTTGCAAACTGTCATCTCCTAGGCAGCAGATGTTAAGAAAACAAACAGTTGTCATCGTAAGAGCTTTTCTTGTCATCGCAAATAGCCTTTAACTGCCAATAACCACTCTGTTATGCGTTAACAGACAAACAATTTCTTTTTCATCACTATGAGAATAGATCGATAAACCTCTGATGACTTCACGACAAGAGAAATAAATACGAGTACAATAATTAACAAACCTTAATATTCTAAATCAACAGTCCAGCCCACCTAGTAGAAGGTATACTATATTGAATTAGAATAGGAATTATTTTAAAACTAGAATGAATGTTTCCTCATAATGTTAATACAAGACTTATTTCTGTTCATGATTTTATTTCGCTATTTGGGTTTTTTTTATAAATTTTTGTCATCATCTTTTGTAGTCAGTTCCCAGTTGGCCCAGAAAAAAAAAACTCAATTGACATGCCATGACTGTAGCTTGCCATGCTCGCAGTACGTACATATATTCGAAGGCAATTACCGGGTGAAATTTTAATTTAACTTTATGACAATACTACTATGAGTGAGTCACTTAGTCTAACTTGACTTGGTTTTCTTTTTCCATTTTTTGCAATACATTTTCATTCAGTTGGTGATGATGATGACGACACGTTGTCAGTCTCAATTCATCAACAATAAGTTTATGTCAGGCACGCTGACGCTGATGCGCTCATACTTACACATACGCAAGCAGCGTATGCTTAATGGGCTTTTTATACAAAATGTATTTACTTTAAGTTTTTGATCTAATTAAGAAGTTTTGAAATGTGTTGGTATATTGTTAGGTCTTACCTGTATTCGTGCGATAAAAAGAATGTGCCACGGATGGTACAACCATTTGGATTCTTACGTTTGCCATTGAAGATCTTCTGGTAATGATCATAGTTATTCAAATTGACAGCACCATCGAATGTCAGCATAATGATTTGTGGCACCTGCACAGTATGAAGAGATAGAGAAAAAAGTACTAAGTGAGTGAATGTGTGAATGTGATTGATACAAAAATACATAGAAGCTTATTTTGCATATTGGACTCTATGGAATTATGCAAAGTAAAATAAAATCAAATAAAATATACAATGTTGATAAAGTTTAAGTTGAATGAGTTCAATAGAATGAGGTTTGCCTTATTATGCAATACTACACTTGATGGAAGGGAATGCATGCAATTTCCTGTCTTTTTTTTACATAGAAGAAGATGGGAGGGAGCAAGTGAGTGAATGAATGAGAATGAATGAGTGTGAAAAAAAGGCAAACGTCAAGCTTGTACTTCAACTAAATATATACACACACAGATATGCACACACATTTATACTTACTACTGGTGATATGTATTTATATTGGTGTGTTTGCTTAAGTGTCAGCAAATCTTTTTATTTGCTGCCATTCAAATACGTTCTCATGTGCTCAATCAGTCAATCAACCAATCATTCAATCAATCAATCAATCAAATATTCAATAAATCGTTTGAATACGCTTGCATTGTCATTCGCTTCAATTCAGTTCAGTTGAATTCAGTTGAATCAATCATTCAAAGCACTTCACTCAATCAATGCAAAGCAATAACTAACCAATGATTGAGCTACTAAGCCATGCAAATTTAACTCATACTTTCGCATCGCATTCTCATCCTCATCCCCATCCTCATCGCCATCATTGTTAAGTGGACTGACTCTATATCTCATTCTCAGTCCCAATGCCCATGCCCATGCCCATGCCCATCTCCATGTCCTTCTATTTTGCCCTTTATATTCTAAGTACTGTTTGTTGTCACCCATTTCAGAGTTATTTTTCTTTTATTGTATTTTTCTTCTTGGCAAGTTTAAGTTGCTGATTGCCATTTTCATTTATACTTACCATACTTTGTTTGCAAATGTGTGTAAAAATATGCAAGCAACTCAAAGAACATCAAGTGATTGAGTATGGGCGAATATGGCGAAAGTGGCGATTTTCATAGTTTAGTTGAATTAGTGGCTAAAGTGCAACTGCATTAAATAGAAATTATCTCAGCACATTAAAACGATGACGATGAGTAGGACAAAACTGCCATGGATAGAAACGTAAAACAAAAAAAAAATAAAGAAAATAAAAAAATGAATCTGGGTCGTCAGTACATTAGGGATATCAATAGTGGTAATAAAACACAAAAAAAAAAAAAAAATGAGACAAAGCTAACTAAATGGTATGGTAGGGTTCTATAGGGGCATAACTGGCAACAGGAAACCTGCCAGCCAACGAATAGTAGTTCATGGTTCGTTCGCATAATGGTCAACAGCGCCAAGAAATGGCGAACCACAGACAAAAAACAAAATCAAAGAGATAGACAAGAAAAATAATAGAAAAATGAAAAATTAAAGAGGTTTCTTTTCACTGCTGTTGTTAGGTTTTAACATCTGAAAAGCAATTGTGAACATATACTGGAAAATATACTATTAAACTATGTGAATGTGCTTTCATTATAAAACAAACATGTGACCATTGTAGAGAGGAGTGTTGTACAAAAGCTTGTGAAACGGAAATCGAGATACATATTTGTTTCATTATGAGCGAAGCAAATTCCAAATAGTCGATCGACCAAATAGAATGAATGCAGTTTTGTGCCGCCACATTTGCAAATATCAAGTACATGCTTAGACAAACCAAATGTTTTATTTCAAATGTCGACCAATTGCGAATGAACCAAATTTCAAATCAAATGAATTGAATGTAAACATTTGTTGATCATTGACTCAGTAAGGATTTCGTACACAGTTTTTTGTTCAACTGTTTTCTCTTTGTCGCACATGCAGTGTTCTTCAGCTAGTGGCTGCGTAATTTGGGAGATACATACAGTTACTTACTTCACAAAATATACTGAACCATTTTAAACTTTTTTTTTAAAAAGAACAAATGAGTCCTAATGCATCTAGTTGCATACTAAATTATTTTTATTTTTTAATGGTAAATATATTCTTTTCTTAATATTAGATATTAGATCTTCGACCACCATCTACAACCTTAATACAGAAATGTTTATTTAATGTTATGTGCAGTATTGACTATGTCGAAAAAGGTATATCATAAAAAAGGCTCCACATACTATTTCTTAAATTGCATTTAAAAAGCACACATTTTTTATAAGAAACAGTGGTAAAAGTCGTCGATCTATTGTCATAACCATATGTATTTCAGTTAAAATAGAGAAAGTTATTTCATTCCAAACGGTTTGTCATAGACTAAAACATGCTAAACCTAATTGGTAGAAGAACCAGAAGAGTTCCGCTGCTTTGACAAAATAATTTGATAATGAAGCTAACTTTTGCAAATGAATTGAAAAAATGGCGTATTATTTTGTGGAGCGACGAAATAAATTGACATTATAATGATAGGAATGCTCAATGCTTTAAGGGAAAGGAATTATATATACGCTACACAAAATAGATCTTTAGGCGGTGCCTACATTATGGTTTGTGGATGATTTTCCTGGTTCGACATCGTACCAATTGAATTATCGAACTACTAACACTGGTTTTAGCGGATTCGTTTCATAGTTCAATGGTGGTGTGGTAAAGTATTGGTCTCGCGGTCCGCACAACACATGTTCGAACCTAGCTCAAGTTGAATTTAGCGTTGTTTCGTTCAAGAAAAAGCCCTTGGACTCAACAAACTCCATGATTAGATTCTAATACAATGATAAACTGAAGAAAATATACCACTGAGTGGGACTTTTCAATGGGATAATAATGATACAAAACACACATACAAATTTGTCAAGGATTAATTTAAAACAAAAGAAGTTAATTTATTGAGGTCAATCGATGAACTTCTATCCTATCGAAAATCTATGGAATGAGCTGAAGAACAGAATTGGAAAGTAACATTTTCAAAGTAAGATAAGGTATGGTAAGAATTGTTATGGTATAAGATAACAATGGTAAATTATAACATGTAAGAAAATATTCTGACAAAAAGTGTATTATTGCTGTTTTCCGTTAATACCAACAAGGTGTACTTATTATGTTGTCAAGCATTTTGCCTTAATAAAGTCTAAAGTTGATTGACTATACACCTGATAAAACAAAACGTGTTTCCTTGTCTGATGAAATAATAGTATATACATTATTTCATAGAAGAGAGCACACGTCAACGAAAACAAGACAAAACACATGATTTTGTCTGAATCATTTTATGACTAGTTGTCGACAAATACATGTCTTGGCATACGGTCAATATACACCGAATTGAACATGTCTGAATCAGCATCTAAATCAAGAGACAACCCACACCGCGCAAGTCAAAACAAAAAGACCAGGAAAAACAGAAAAATATTTTTTGTTGCTAGTAACATATTTGTTTCTTTTACTCAATCTATTTATACAATACTAGTCTATGCCTTATATTGTATAATACAATATGATGAGTTGATGTTTGTTTGGATGTTACAGGTAATCTTCGATACTACTCATCCGATTTTAAAAATTCTTTCACCACCAGTAGAATGCTATATTAACACTGAGTATCATGGGCTATATCTATATAAATAAAACTAAGTTCGGTTATTTTAAGGATTAACTGAAGTATCCGAGCCAGGTGCCCAAAAAAGATATACAAACTATGCTAGGTGCTGATGCTCAAACTGTGACAGAGAGAATATAGTGATGCTAAGAAAGGATGGGTTTGAACCCATGCCAGGCCGGGTCGAGTACGTTAGTAGTTATGTTATAAAAAAATCAAAGGTGAGCAGGTTTTGTATAACATTTCACAACAATACTGTTATCATTCTTATCTGATCAATTGAAAATATAATATCAGCTTGAACTTATAATTTTTGCAAAGTCTGTATACTTTATAAAATTAAGCTCATTGCAATGTCATAAAGAGGTTAACACACATACACACAAGAGAAATACACAATTTTGGTATTACTCATTTTTGCAAAAAACAAAGGAAAAAAAAAGATTGGGATAATGGGGAAAATGTGGAAAAGTGTAGCAAAGCAACATGAAATTTATGATTTGTTTTAATTTTTTTATCCGCCATTTTCGATTTTATTCCTATTATACATTTTTTTATACTTTTATTTTTTCTTGATGTTCAAATGACATTCATTATTTTGCGCAATAATATTTTTCTTCACCATTTTCATTTTATTCTTTTTTCTGAGATCATCCTGACAGTATTTTTTTGCAATAATCTGTTTTTTTTATTTTTTTGGCGGAAACGTGCATTGAAATATGCCTTTCAATAGGACAACTTTCTTCTGAGAAGAACTGAAAAGCAAATAAGTAGTAGATAAATACATGCAAAATGAGTAATAATAATGTAAAAGTGAGAAGGGCAATTGGTTAATGTAAAGACATACTTAGCATAAATCGCCTTAGTAACCGCAATTGGAATACTAAGTGAAGGTGATAAATGCCATAAACATTTGACTTCATTTTTTGAATGATTGAATAAATGAGGAAAAATATTAACAGAAAGGAATGATTGATGTGAAGTAGAAGAATAATATGTATCTTAAAATGTACATGCTTGAGTTTGATACTGTAAGTCAACTAAAATTGTATTGCTCTTACTATTCTTCTCTAGTCTAGACTATGGTAAAATGAATTGAAATGGAACGAATGACATGAATGATAATGCTTAAAATATATTTTCATATATTTTCAATTAACCAGTGGTATTCGTCATCGTGTTTTTCTATTCTTCATTTAATCCATTTCCCACATTTAACACTTCACACATTCGCATAATGCCAGACACTTATTGTACTTCGTGGTCCATCTTCTTTGGAACATCCATTGGTGTCGTGTCCACGCCTAAATATTGAATTTGTTCAATAATCCTTTTTGCGTTTTCATCCTTTTCTATAGTATTTGTTCCTTCTATACTAGTACTAGTACTACTCATTTATCTCTTGAAGTGTTTGCTTGTCTGCAAATAACCGTCCTTGGTTTCTTTTTACCGTTTTTGTGAAGCATTGCTTTGTGTTTCGTTTTCTTTCTTTACAAAATATTCATACTCTGGCCCTTTCTGGTCGCGTTCATATTCAATGATTTACGCTACCTCATGATGCTCTATGGTTTTGTTGGAGAGAGATACTTTGCTTCTTGTGAAACATCAACATTTTTTTGTACGCCTTTGTTGCTATTGCATTTATTCTGTGTTCAATGGTAACGTCGACAACGCATTAATCGATGAGACTAAAAGCAGGCAAACTTAGCTAAACCAGACCAAACCAAACCAGAGGAAACCAGAGCAAACTAAGCCAAGCCAAGCCACACCACACCAAACTATATCAAACCGAGTTAACAAGGATGCAAGTAAGCAGGCGGATAACCTTTGATTATGAAATTGCAATGGATACATCTATGATTCCAAAACGAAACGAAACGAAACTAACCATCTTCCGTTTTCAATTCCATTCCATTGGTATAAAGGTGATGACGATACTGATGTTGATGCTGATGATAATGATGATGCCGACACTGATGTTGTTGATGATGTTGCTGTTGATGATGATGATGATGATGATGACGAGTGATTTGAAGCCATTATTGCGTGTACTTTAAGTGTACTTCTACTATTCTCTCTCTGTTCCCTCTATAGTAAATAGTAAGTGGTATTTCGAATAGTTTCCCTTTTCTACATTAAGCATTTGAAATGATCCCCTTTCTTCTAGCGTTGGTAATATTTTTAATGGAATTGCTTTTGCTGCATTGCATTGCTGTTGCTGTTGCTATTGCATTTCTCCATGCTACTACATTCATGCATTCATACACACTTCATTCATTTACCTTTACATTTTGGTTCCTTTACTTCAATACATCATTCGTTCGCTCTGTCAGTCAGTCAGTTTGTCATTCTTTCATTCAGTCAATCAGTTAGTCATTCATAGGATGTTTTAGATTCATTTGGCACATTTATTTGCCACGTCATTTGCTTAATCACGTTGGATAGAGTTCTTTTTGTTGTTGTTGCTATTGCCACCATTTGCTTTTGATTTTATTAATCACAAGAGAACAAATTACTCAGAATTTAAGTTAAATTCCTCATTTCAATGCCAGTTTCTTTTCCATCTGCTTTAATATTGTAATACTTTTATCTAATCTCAAGATCTTCTACACATTTTTAACACCTATGGTAATCTTGATCTCTTACACATTTTATTTATTCATCCACAAAGAGTGAAGTGAAGTCGGTTATGTAGTATTTGTAATCAGGACAATGCCATCTTTTTATAAAAAAGGACTTTACTTCATAATTCTTTCACTTCCATTAGAAGATACTTACTTCTTGAACTTAATGTCAACTTCTTAAAGAGGTTAATTCTTTCCACCTTAACAACATTTTCTCATATGGTTATATAAATGTATTTTAATACTTTTAGCTCATAGAACCATGAACGAAATCATACTGGCAGGTCAATGGAATCGTATGCAGCACAGGTTTCACTTTCAGAGGTATATTCTGATAAGATTGCTGAAGCTTCCGAAACTATGCATTGTCATTGGACAGTCACAATTGCAATACATTAAAAAACTTAATCAGCTGGGAGCAGAACAAAATATGTAAAAGGTTTCAATGGAATGCTGGGACAGAAGAAGATTGGTAGAAGCATTGTAATTAGGTCCATAATGCATTTAAAATGAAATCTTGGAGCACAGCATGCAGCACAAATTAATTTTAAAAATACTTGCTACCAGGAGCTTGAGGAAAATATTTTAAAGCTAACTTTACCCAACGTGAAATAATGATGATCATAAAAACTCGCTGTCACCACTAAATGCAAACCATTTCACACCAGATACGTCAACAATCTGTTCATTATGCAACAGGAACAAGCAGTAAACACTGACACATTTCATTGTAAGATGCCCAATTTGAAATGAACTTAGGGTGTCACATATTAGCAAAACTATAAATAAAGAATGTGAACTGATAAACATACCAAATCGATTTGGAAAACCCTAGCAAGTTACAGTATTACACAACGTAAAATTATAGAAAATTTTTGATTGCAGCATTCAATATTTGATACAGCATTACACCTTTTGAAAAAGGGTTCCATAGTCTTGTCAAAATATAACGCTGAGTTCCATTGAAACGCTGTTGGAGTCGCCAATACTTTGAATGTACCTCGTGACTTGAAGGACGTAGCACCAAGTAATTTATATATTCTGAAAATAGAGGCATGTACGTTGCCTTCATGATCAACATCATTAAGGAGGAGGGACGTTGAAAATGATGAGTATACAATACTATGAAAATGTTGTTGTTTTTGTGAAACATCTTTGGTTTCGGTAGGGTAAAATTTTACATTTGCGTCATTGTCATAGGCAATTTTCGTTCACTCTTTTCTTGTCGATCAGAGCTATGAGAAAAATTAAGCAACGCGTGACACGACAAGTATTTGGATGGGACACCAGTTTATTGATCGTTTGGCGACACCATGATTTTTTTGAATTAAACTTTTTTTTTTTTTTTATTCTTTTTTTTTCGTTTTTATATTTTTATAAACACTTTGTAACTACAACAAATAATTGGCAATACAACAAAACTTGTGATGGGCTAATATAATATCGAATCGAATTAAAAACATGTGAGTGAACGACTTTGAGTATGCACTTTCTTGCTATAAACATAAGTACCTCAATAGCATAGCGCCGGCTCGGCCGATTACACAAAACATCAGAGAGTGGGTTCAAGCCCTCCATCAGACTTTTAATTTTATTGTTTTTTTTTTATATATACTCTTTGTTTTCAGATAGAACGTTTTTCGTCAAGGTGCGACATGATAATTCGTCTATTAGAGGTACTAAGTCTGGCGTGCCTCAGGGCAGTATCTTGGCACCAGTTCTCTATACCTTGTACACATCGAATATGCCGGTACCAGATGACGAAAACATATTGCTGGCAACATTTGCAGATGACACGGCCATCCTAGCAAATGACGACTCTCCCAAAGTGTCAGCGGATATGACTCAATCATACCTGCGACGTTTCCAGGCTTGGGCCAAACGTTGGAACATCAGGATAAACGCAGAAAAATCCATGAACTGCACTTTCACTTTAAGGCGAGATGGCTGTCCAGATATTAAATATGGCTCAAGTATCATCTCACAGGTGAATCAAATTGGATAAGTGTCTCACTTGGCGTGCCCATGTCAAAAGTGCCGCTGCTTGTTGCTACCAGAAGTTGCGCAGACTTGATTGGCTACTGCGAGAAAACAGCAGGCTATCATTAAATAGCAAACTGCTAATTTATAAGCAAGTGATGGCCCCAGTCTAGCGTTATGGCATACAGATATGGGGAACCACTGCTTCTTATAACATTCGTAGGATCTAAGCTTGTCAAAACAAAGCCCTTCGCCGCATTACTGGAGCTCCGTGGTACGTAAGAAACACGACTCTTCACCGAAATCTGAACACATTAACAATTCTAGAAGAAACAAACTTCCACAGTAGCAGATACAACATAAAACTTATTCATCATCAAAATCCACTGGTAGCCTCACTAAGCATAAATGCAGCACACAGGCGTCTTAAAAGATTACACCCTAATGATCTCCTCACAAGGAGAGTATGAAAATAAAATATTTATAATAATATTATAACATTATCATAAGCGTCTGTGCCGGGCTCATCACTGTTCACTAAATCACACCAATATTTTAAGGCGGATTCTTCTGTTATTGTTTTCCTATATATGTACATATGTAATACAAATAAAACAAAAAAAAAAAATATATAATTTAAGAAAGAAAGGTGTGTATATCAAATTTTCACTGACCCATATTCACTAACCATGTTAATTTCAAGATCCTAGTATTACTGAATCATATTGCTCCCGATATGTTTCCTCAATACACCTTGGCGTTGCGCCATCTACATGTGACTATTGGTGTCTTAATATTTGTAAACATAAGTCAAATCATTAATATAATATTTCTGCATGCTCATTTGCAGGAGAGTGAACAGCATTCCATCTTCGGCATAGCCAAAGTTAACCTTCTTTCTGGATTTTTTTTTGTTATTAACATCTTTTGTGGTACAACAAATAATCGACAATACAACAAAGTTCATTATTAAAGTTGAATAAAGTTTTATAAGCCGAATTAACTACGAAAAAAAAAATGAGAGTGTGCTTAGCACTCACGAGTCTTTGCTGTGAAACACGATGATTATGGTCATAAGCATATTGATGTATGCATTTGTGTCAAGCAATATTTCTGCATTTTATACCTTTAAAGATTGTCTTGGACAACCACAATCGTTGATTCATTGAGTTAAGCAGCATCGGCGGTACTACGTACCTCGATTTTTTTATTTCCCCAAATGTATGTATATGTTGTCATCTGAAAATTAACAATATAAAAATGTGGCCTCTGATGATGACTCTTTTGCGTTGAAATGAAGTTTACATATCGCTGCCTTTTGCCGGCATTATGCGATTTATTGAATATAATATGGAAGGTTTCTGCTCTGACAAATATACGCCCTACTCTCCTTCTATGCAAGATAATTGCGCAGAACGTTTCATCACTGAATTGGAGCACAGAAAATTGGAGAAACCACACTTTCCATTAGTTTAGGAGAGAAATTTACCACCATCTCTACAGTCCGAGTCAAATAAGAGATCCTTTTAAAACTTAATAAACTGTATTTTGTTTTTATAATAACATTACGATGATATTTGAGCGTAGATTAGAGAAAAAAAAAAAAATATAGATAATAATAAAAATATATAGAAAAAATAACCAAGGTCCCCTGCGGGGATCGAACCCGCGACCTTTGGATTAGAAGTCCAATGCGCTATCCACTGCGCCAAAGGGACTGTTGTCATCATCGAAACAATTCATACACAACCGAAAAAGAAAGCTCAGATTAAAATTTAAATTGAAAAAAAAATAAAAAATAGGATATAACAAATTACTGGCAGGGAATTAGAAAAGGAAGCCAGAGCATCTTGTGCTTCCTTCAGCATTCATTTTCAGACTAAATCAGATCAACTGATATTTAACCTGCTCAACTATGTAATCATAAACAATATTAAAAGCGACTACGCTACTGAGCTTATCTTCAAACGTTACTGCAGTACCGCTTGATTTCAATGCTGCCGCAGTACCGCTACCCAGGTGCGGAGATGTGAATGTTAACTTGTAGTAGTTTTCAAGCTAATGAGCGAAAAGTTGATACACTTACGTGTTATTCTCCTAAACATATATTCTGTCGAAATAAAAGTTCAACAATTACGGGAACAGGTTGCCCCCATACACATTTTTTTCTAGAAGGGTGGCTAAAAGTTTATTATATTTTTAAACAATTTGATTTCAAATCAATTTTGAATACAATCAATTAAAGGCAAGAGTTAAGGGGTGAAATGTGTGAATGGGTTATGAGCATCATAGTACAACAATTAATATTTGTATGTATTGAAGGATCATCAAAAATATTTGCAAGTTTATCCTTAAAACCGCCAATTAAGGCTAAATTCAATCGAGTTGTTGTAGTCTCATCACAGTAGTAGTAGTAGTATCTCATCAATAAACGCAATTGGAAGTTCTGAGCTCATTAAAAATATATTTCAATACCACATACTACTCGTACACTAAAATCTCTGTTGTACTTGGTTGTTTTGCATTCATAAAAGTTGTGGTGAAATTATTGAAAATTATATATGGTATAGTAAAAGGAAATAAAGAAAAACCTCATTTCAAGTGATTTTCTTGTTCTAAAATTATTTTACTATATTATATCTTTCTTTTGTTTAGTTTTTGAAAATGCGTTTGAGTCGTGTATCTGACATGTGAATATTATGATAGAAATATGGATATTATAACAGCAACAGCAACAGCAACAACAACAATTATTACAACCGTAATAACAAATTCTAAGCCAACACGCTCTAATCCTGTTATATAAAAAGGACGAAGCAAAGCATTGGAACCACTTAATTTCGAAATTGAAATGTCTGTCTGTCTGTCGGTTTTTCTCCATCTAATTGTATCTGTAAATGAAATTGTTTCTATACAGAGAGACACAGATATATCTACATTTATATGTATGTATGTCTATATGTATAAGTGTATCTGTGTGTGTATTTATGTGCACATTTAAATGTTGTTAGTGTTTACATATGCTTCTGTTACAAAACAATTTAAATTTCTAAACACAAAAGCTACAATACTACTACTAACATGTAATTATATATAGTATATTTTCAAGTAAGTTTATGTATTTCAATTGTATCTATGTAAATGTATTTATGTCCTATGTCTGTGTATGTGTGAGTGTTTTTGAGTGCGGGTATCACTATAATTAATATCATCTCAATTAACCACAAACAAGCGGTTAATTTGTGCGCGCGTTTCCAACCAACCAACCAAAAGCAGCAACAACATCAAACAATTATGTATAATAGTTGTAGAACAACAACATCAATAGGCTTAGCTTTATCATAGATGCTTTTACAGAATATCGCTTTGTACTATAAAATTTGTAGTTTCCAAAAATTTTGGAGGCTTACACATGTTTCCTGCCTGCACTGCTGCCTGCCAGTCTCATGCATGAATAATAACCAATATTGCGTATACGCAACTCAAGCTATCATTATTTTTTTTGCAATGCTCAGTAAACATCCAGCCAAACTAAGCCAAGCAGAACCATTCCTTGCCTTGCTATGCCTTAGTTTGCTTTGCTATACTCCATTTCTTCAATGATTCATATATGTATGTGTATAACTCTTATTCTCCTCCTCATTTCTTCATTCAATTATTAATTCCTGCATTCATTCATTCGTTTATTCATTCAATCGTTCATTCATACATTCATTCATTTGTTCTTAGTCGTTTGGCATAAAATACGGATACGCAAAATGATACGCCATCATATGAGTTTTGTCTTCTATTACTTTTATTTTAATTTTTTTATGTATTGTTGTTGTTGTTTTCCCCTTTTTGTGTTTTGTATTTTGTAATTTGTTTTGTTTATTTTTATTTTGTTTTTATTTTTATTTTTGTTACAGTGTGTCTGTGTTTTTGTATTGTGTGTAAAAAACTTCTGTTTGTTTGTTTTCTTTTTCATTTTTTGTGTTTTTGTGTTTTTGTTTTTTGTTTATTCTACGCTGAGCTTTTATGTTTTTGGCAGCTCACAAATGCCAAATAAGAAAGATAGAAAGCAAAATATAGTAATGAGGAGAGAAATTAATGAAAAGAAACAAGCATTTTTGTTGTTCTTGTTCATTGTTTTATTAGTGAACCCGAATATTAAACATAAATGGAGTAATGATGGCATTTGCAAATTATTGCGTATTAATCTTAAAATTATCTATTTTTTTCTCTATATACAATAGTATTTGTCTTTCAGCAATTCTTTTCCAAATAAGTAAATCTAAATTATCTTCAAAGTGATTTCATTTATTTTATTCTTCTTTCACTTCTTCCTCGAGATACAATCGATTGACAAAAATAGTTTCTTGAGTAAAAACAAATTATTATTCTATTATAGTATAGTCTAGTATTTCTTTGAATTGAAGAAAATATAATCTAGTTGGATGTTAGGTGAGTGAAAAACTATTGTTCTGGAGGGCCTTGTTTATCATGGGAGTTACGTTCCTGGAAAACAGCATGTTAAGCGAAATAAGGTTAAGCGAGATAAGAAGCCAGTACGAAAGAGGGGATTACGTTCCTAGAATTCAAACCATGCCAGATAAAACAAAAAATTCAGTTGTTTTAAATGACTTGTTTTTATAATTATATATACTTAAACTTAGGGCAAATAATCCATCATTTTTGATTGCTTTCTGGACTGCAAAGATTTATTGTAGCACTCTTAATAGGGTAAGACACATTTTTCTAACTCTTTTTTGAATTTTACAAGTATTTCAATGGATGGATCTGAGTTTATGAAAAACATTTCAAGGCTTTTGACTACTTCCAAACCTTGTTGAAGCTTTCCCTGAGTTCAGCCTCAATATCTTCGGAACATTCTTCGTCAGATTTCGAATTTATTCCATCAACCACTGCAATTGCAATTAATAATTCTTCATCGAAGTCTTTGTCTGCCAACAACACATTAACATTCCTTGATGCCATCATCTTCAATTGAGTGACCAAGATTTAAAATATTATCTGGTCCACTTCTAGCAATTGAAGATCGTGGCTTTAAAAAACAGCTGGCCAGATTTTCCACCAACATTGATTTAATGGTGACTACTTAAGCTCCTTTAAATAAAATAAATTTATAAATTTACCAAATAAACGCGGTCTTTAATAGAAAATTTCTCCCAGGCACTTATTATGTCAATAGAATCCGTGTCGGCTATGTCGGCAAAAATCCATTGTAAAGAACGTCTTATGAAGGACGTCTTGAAAGTATAAATTATACTCTGATTCATCCAACGTGATGTTGTATTAGGTGAAAGAAAATTTACCTTTAAATTAGGATGGTTTAAATCTTGTGGACACAATAAATCGGGAAAAAGAAATCCCCCAACCGTGTTAGAGCGAAAATTTAAGAATGTTATACAAAAAATGGCATCAAATTTGTCACCATGTTAGACCGATGTCATGTTGAATGAGAACGTGTTAAACGGAGCTCATGAATATATTCAAATCGCTCATGTATACAATATGAAGCGTTATATAACAGATAATTCTAATAATTAATAATAAGCAGCATGTTGCAACCTGACAAAAAATGTCCATTTACAATTTTTGGCTCTACTGCATATTTATTTATTTATTTATCAGAACTAAGATTATAATTAGAAATTATTATAATTATAACTATATTATAAATTATAACTTAGTTATTTTTAATATGAGCAATAGCGACAGAGGCCTTCAGCTCAGTGCAAGACAAGACTTGAACGGGAATCGAGAACCTGTGACTCCAGGATGTGAGCTCGACGCACTAACCTCCACTAAATAGGTTCAAAGGTAATGATTTAAGTTTGTTGTTTTTTCAAAGTAATTGACCTTGTTTTGGAAGTGGAAACTTTATTAGGCGCATTGAGCTATTGTTGGTTGGATTTGCATCACTGGCACACCATAATCAGTTTTTTTTTCTTTGCATAGAAAGGCCAAATAAAGAGAATCTGGCTTAAAACAGTGCAAAATTGCTAAATAGATTGATAAAAATCAAAATTGAGGTGGTTTCTTTATTCGAAATCCATCAAGCTATGCTAATAATATGAAAGAAGGTACTCAATATGCAACAACATCAGTAGATAGTAGAACAGTTTTAAATTCCTGAAATCAAGCTGAACATGAACAATAAAAGTCTGTGTTAAAGTGGAAATCAAAGTGGACGAATTGATTGTTAAGTGAATCAGTGTAAAAAATATTATTTAATGTATTTATACACGTATATTAAACACCGCAAAACTTTAGCGTTTTATCAACAATTGATTGCTCTATACAATTTGAAATAAAAAGCCAGAAATAAGGCTATGATTGGCTATGCCAAAGATGTACTATTCTTCACGCTCCTTCGGATTGCAACCAACCTTCCTTTCTTAACATCACTATATTCTCTCTGTTATAGTCTGATCATCAACAAAGAACACAGTTTGAGTGGGACTTTTACTGTACTTTTATTCTTTAAAAGTTTGTCACTTAATATGGGTTTGTGTGGGAGGTACCCCTCTTAGTGGTCCGATTCGGCAGATTCCGACAAATGTGCAGCGTATGGTAAAAAGAAATCTATGTACAAAATATCAGCTCTCTAGCTCAAAAACTGATGGACTAGATTGCATACAGTCGGATGGACGGACAGATGGACGAACAGACATGGCTAAATCAAATCGTCTTATCCAGCTGGTCACAAATATATATACTTTATGTGGTTTGCGATGTCTCCTTCTGTGTGTTACAAACTTCATGACAAACTTATAATACTATTCTCTCGCGTGAAGAGTATAATTACTGGAGGCCAAATCTGGTGAATTCGGTGAATGTTGTTATAATTCGAATTTGGGCATCGAAACTGCGCATGAGTGCACCCCTGCATTGTCTAGATGAAAGAGGATCTTTTTTTTCATATGAGGACATTCTGTCTTGATCTCTTCTCCCGACCAGTGCATAATACCCTCCAGGGGTATTGTTTGCCCTTTTTCTAAGTAGTCAGTGTATGTGATTCTTCGTGCCCATCAACTTGTCGACCGATTTCAATGTCTTTGCTTTCTTCGAAGCCTTAAAAAAAACCATTGTTTTGACTAATTCTTTTGTTTCTGGAGTATAGAAATGGATCCATCTTTCATTCATTATTTTGTATCGCTGCAGATAGTCGTTAAGGATGTAACGGAAAAGCTTCAATACAGCCTTAGAGTCAACCACACGCTTGCGTTTATTCTCTACTAAGAGCATATGCAGTATGTAACTTGTCGAGATTTTTTACACATTTTTTTACTGTGGCCTCAATTATTTCTCGCCCTTTTATTCATCTATCACTGAAAACGATATCCTGTATTTTGTCAATCGTTATGGAGGTGGCCACCTCCATTCGTACTGATGGATGTACGGCTACGTTTAAATTCATTTATTCAATTGTTAATAGTTGCAAAGCCATTAGTAGATGTGTCATGAATTTCAACCAAATCAACTATGATTTGTGTTGGTATTAAGCCTTTTAAATTTCATTATATTTATTATTTAAGTTAATCAACTTTTACAAAAATTAAGCGAGCACTGGTTGCTATGGCCTTCGGCTCTAAGCCTTTTCAATATGAATTTTTAATCACAAAAGTTTGTTGCATCAATTGGCAATAAAAGAGGAAACCATGTGGTATACATAAACATACTACCGAATTGATCCTAACAGTATACTGAACTTAGTTTGTCCTCACTAGTGGAGAAGGCCCATTATGAGAAAAATGGAACAATAACTTAAAGAATGGATGATGTTTCAGGTTGGCATCAATTTCAGACCAAGGCATTGTAAGTTGAAGAACTAAACAAGAATTACCTATTTTGTTGGTAGAATACAATATTATTCCACGGTAGTGTTAAATCACACTTGTCAACACTGTTCAGATGAGTATTATAAAGACGCCCAACGTCTCATTGGTTATATCACTACATAGCGGATATTCGCCGCTAGCCTCGGCGGTTGTTGTTTGTTACGTAGCAGACGAAAGTTCTGCCAGGAGGTGGTGGCTTAGGTGTGACATAAACATAAATCACACGGTAATGGAAGATTGTATCGACAAGTCACAGTTAATTATTGATGACCAGTCACAGCGAAAAGTTCTGTGTTTTAAATTTTTATACTATGTTGTATAAATGACAATCCATATTAAACCTTTCAACATTCCAAATATATAAAAATTGCATTCCAATTTAATTATTATAAAAAAATAAGCTTTCCATCCCATATTTATTCATGGTCCTTCGAGCTGAATGAAATCAGAAAACAACTAATATAAAAAAAAAATGTGACGGACAAACAACACCAATGCTTACGCTATGTAATGCATGATTGGCGATGAAGATATTCTCCTATGTAGCTCAAACGCTTTGTTTGACATTGTGAATACAATAATTTTGTAGTCAAAGCTTTCGACATTCAATGGTATCAGGTTGCAAAGTTAAGTTAACTAATAATTCACTAAATCAAGATGCTCAAAACTAGTAAGTATATTTAAATATTGTGTTAGTTGAAGCATTCTTTGTGACTTTGAGCAACGATATGCCTTCAAGTTATTGTATATACGAGTATGTACTGTGTTGCTATAATAAAATAATATAATCTTGTCTTAGTTGTAGTTCTAGTGTTTCTTGTTTACATTTGATTTTAGTTATAGATATTAAATATTTTCCATTATATTTTGTGTAAAATAAAACTGGCAGAGGAAAGAAAGAAGTTTTCAAAGATTTTACTACACCAATAAATATTCAAAGATTGTCTTGACCACAAAGTTTATTTCAATCGAAATTAAACTAAAGAAATGCAATTATTAAATAGAATATTTGCAATAATAGCAACAACAATAACAACAGCAAAGAAAAAAATGAACAAGAGCAACAATAAAACGAATTAAGGAATAGGAAATTTATAAGAAATATTTATGGTAAAATAAACAAACCAAAAATAAAGTAAGAAGCATGATGTCAATATACTATACAAAATACTTGTGTGGATGCAAGTCAATGACCAACAAGTACAATTTCCTGTTTATGCCAGAACAAGACACGTTTCATTTTGTCCTCAGAAATATTGGAGTAGCAAACAGGATCAGCAGGAATAGAAGTAGGAAGAGCAGCTGGTATTGCTGGTTGCCTTTAGAAGTAGTAGTAGTAGTCTCCGCCGTAAGAAAGAACTGAGCCAGCCAGCCTGGGTAATAGTAAGCAAAAGCGATAACAGCGCAATGCAAATAAATTTAACACAACATCATTGGAGCAAGGATAACCAGAATACTCTTTATATACAATACTATATATGTACATATACAGATATATATATATAAATTGGAAATACATAAAAGCTGTCAATGCGTTTTATTTATCGTTTTGCAAATTACCATTCGAACGAATGAAAAAAATAAAAAGAAATAAAAAAAGAAAGAAAAGAGCAAAGTGAAAGGTGAATCCGGCGAAAAAGCAGGATATACGCTGCTACTGCTGCAGGAAAACAAAGAAATAACTTAAAAAACGAATGATTTTCATCTATACTACTACAATAGTATATGTCTCTCGACTTATGTTTAGTATTGTACTACGAGTATGCCATGGCGCATAGTTACCATGTTATAGTAAAGTACAGATAGTACGAGTATAGTAGTCTAAGAGAGTTTAGTTTTAGTTCAGTTCAGTGTAGCATACCTTTTCCGCTTCCAGTTCGCCAGGTATCTGTGTGCCATCCTTAGAGCAATAGCAATATGGCAGCTGGCATTCTTCAGTATTGCAACGTTGTGCGGTATCCGCTGGCGCATCAGTGGCTGGCGTAGGTGCTACACAAAAGAAATAAATAAATAAAATTTTAATAAATAAATTTAACAAACAAAAAACATTAAAAAATAAACAATTTAGCTTAAGAAATCATACAAAGCAAGACCAAATTACTTAAATTAGATAAGAAAATCAGAGCACCTCTAAGGGATTGAATAATGCCAAGTTTCGTGGTGACATGAAGCTAAACATAACACTATTCTACCAATAACTGGGATCTTCAACTCCCAATGATTTGTAATGAAATTGGTTAAGTCTGCAGAAGGTATTTAGTGACATTTGATTAATACACCAATGCACTGTGGGAATAATAATCAATCAAGCGGCGCTTAAGCCAAATTTGAAATTTTCAAATCCTGCATTTTTATTATTTTCTTTTTTCTTTTCAATTATCGATAAAGGCTGGAACAGAATGGTGAGTCTGAAGCTGAGGCCTGAAAAAAAATTATAGCTTTTGTTTTGAATATCAATCAGCTGTGCTTGTCATTTAAGAGACAGACAGACAGCGAGAATGTCAGATTATTATCAGCTTCACATTGTGTTCGTTCACATACCAACAGCTGCAATTCATTTTTTTTTTGACCGGCTCCAGACTCAGCTTCAGCTTCACCGTTCTGTTCCAGCCTTAAAGCAACCGATTTTTTCCATATTTTTATTATATTTAACTCTCAATATTAGTATATGATTTATTGTAGCAAGTTCATCAAATATCTTACCGACTTCTTAGAGTACAAAAAGCACTAATAAGATACATTTTTATACATTGAAATTTTTAATTGCTTTATTCAAGTTGCTCCCTAAAACATGTGCCGAACCCCTATATTCCTAGGTCCCAACAGAGTTTGTGCCCGACTAGCAACGGCCCAGAGAGGGGTTGTTAACTATCTGTTGGGACAGAGATGGCCAATTCATCATTTACAAACTTCCGCAATCTCATCACACAAATAAAAGAATCAAAAACAAAAAAAAAAAACCTCATAACAAATACCACGACCTACTATCCCTAACCTACACAATCCCCTGCCTACAAACCTATGCGACCATCGGTGGTATCGGTCGCGGGTGCTCCCTCCCTACTTTGAATTGACCCTCAGGCCAATTCCCTACAATCACAACCCAGACTATCAAGGTCTGAGCGCGATCACCGTCCGTCCATCACCCTACCGTTCCCCGCAAAAAAAAAAACTTACTCCATATTACACATCGCCGTTTTATTTACAATTAATATAAAAACCCTAAGCAAGAAGAAACACATACATGAAATAAATGTCAACCAAGCAAAAAAGAACTATTATAACTATACAATAAATAAACAAAAAAAAATAATTAAAAAAAACCAATAAATATAATAAATATAAAAAAAACAATAAGTATAAAAAAAGTAAAAATTAATGATAATAAAAATAAGGAAAAAAAAAATGAATAATAATAAAAAAAAACAATAAAAATGAATGACAACAAAAAAACAGGGAGAAGGATGGAGCCAGTTGGGGAGTCCCTACGCTTGTAGTGCCTAAGAGCTCTCAGACAACACAAACATAAAAAAAACACATAGATGAGGGTACTTACCCAAGTCCAATCGACTCACTTTTCCTAGTTTCCTTTTAACGTGACTTTATTAAAAAACAAAACTCCTTCACCTCACAAATAAAAAAACAATTTAACAAAAAACAAAAAAACAACAAACCGATATTTGAATAAATAGAAAAAAAAAAATAGAAAAAAAACTCCTTGACTGTTATCACTCAAAAAAAACAAAAAAAAAAAAGCCATCCAGTGTCTGCTACGTCGCTGCTGCTGTTGAGTACCAACTCCTTGTCACAGTTTCAGTTGCTGCTGCTGCCACCATAAGCGTGGATGAGAAAAGAACACATATTAGTTGGCTCGGTTGGCTGTTCGCTGCTTTTGCTTTCACTTGACTCTTGGCACTTTTGATTTCGTTCAAAAATTTTCTTTAACTTCGTATTTAATCTTTAAAAAATTTTATATTTTCCCGCTGCACTAAATAATGAGGAATGCTCCGCCGTCCTTGTAGTTGATGAAGTAGTTGACAAAATTAAATTATATAAAAATCTTTTTGTTTGGCCTCTTGCTTTTCATTTGATTGTTGGATCACTATTTTATGTTGTTGCACTACTCTTACACTCAGTTTCGTATGATCCACATCTATCTGTCTGTGTAATTGTCCGTCTGCCTTTCTGTATCTGGGTATGCAGAGTGTGTGCTTTTCTTTGAGTGTGTTTCTTCTTCTCTATGTCTCTGTCTAAACTACACTTTATTTAAATTATTATATATTTGTTTGTTATCTGCTTTTATTGTTTTTATATTTTGTTGTCTTCTGCATCTTCTTGTTTTTTCGTGTACCGTCTCAATTGGCGCTCACCACACAATATTTTATGTGAACTTGTTGCTGTTTATAATTCATACTTTTGTTGTGTAGACACCTCACTTTTACTTTGTTCGATCAATTTGTATGGTTTTTTTTTTTTTTATTTATTTATTCGCATGTAGCCTTTTAAAATAAATTTTTAGCCTTAATACACGGACCGCCATGAAAAAACAAAAAAAATATCTCAAAAAAAATATTTCGAGCACAAAACACCACACACAACTCTCCTCCTTCAATCCAATCCAAAAACTCATTTTTCTCTCATTCTAAACGGACCTTTACAACCCGCCTTCTAAAAACTCTTGCGACCCCGTACCAACGGGATCGAAAACTCTCCCTTTTACAGCCTCTCTCAACATCTACTCGGACAGATGGACAGACAATTTACCGACTCACTTGCAATGATCCCTTTCTCACTGATCACCTGATTTAACAGGACGATCATCTGCTTTTTGTTTACAGTATGATCGTACTGTCAAATACAGTGCCGGCAAAAAAAGAACCACCCATTGGATTTCCCCCTATTTAAAATTTCTCCCATGCTATAAAAACGGACAAATCCTAAACAAAAATTATCCCACGCGACAAACAAAGTAAACGTGTCTCTCCCTACAAATGACTGTGACTCAATCACAGTTTAGAATCACTGTGTCACTGTTTAGCTTATCTCAATGCGTTAGCGATGAATCGTAATTGTTGGGAGGTACCGAGATTTTTCGGCATTTTTTATTTTTGATTTATTTTTATTTTAATAAAAATTCAACTTTGCTGTGGCAGTAGTTGAACCTTCGATGCTTTCATCGTGAGCCGATGTTTATCCCAATGAACCAATGACAACTTTTAAATTGAGTGGACAAAGTGCAATAATATAACTTTAGTCATCATATAAAAGGAAACAAATACTCCTAGGCTGGAGTTTGAACCTTGATGCACTGCGTTGAGAGACAAGGTGTCATCCGATGCACCACAGACTATATTTGAAATCTGCTGTCTTACTTTTAAAAAGTTCAGACAGAACATAGCTAAATCAACTCGTCTCATCGAGCTTATGTGGTCTGCGATGTCTCCTTCTGTGTGTTGCAAACTTCATGACAAACATTTAATACTGCTCACTCCAGTGCAGAGTATAATGACATTTTCGATGGCATTAACTAATTTTCCGTGGAATTAATTATATGGGCGAGTTCAAAAATTAGCTGCAAGTTATTTTTATATTTTTGGTTATTTTTGATTTCTTGCAATTTTTGGTACAATATCAGTCTCAAAACGCATCTTTTTTTCGTGTGGCGCAGTGAGACAAGGAATTTTTTTTTTCTTTTCTTTTTTAAATTAAATTTTTCTGTTTTTATAAAAACAATCTAAGGTAAACTATTTGCAATAAATGAGAATACAATTTATATAAATAAGTGGGAAAGAACAATATAGGATCTAATAGAGACGTCAACAGGATGCGATCTTCTCAGCCGTCTCGACGCCCAATCCGTATCGCTTTAAATATGCGTCGCCTGGCTGGTTTAATTGGGATGATTTGCTTCATATACTTTTTGGCCTGACGATTAATTACATCGCCAATTTTAAAAATTTTTAATTCGTTGTCAAGGTCCGCCGTTCACATGAACTACGGGGCACCAGAGATCATACGCAATATCTTGGGCTGCAGTACTCTGACTTTCGAAATATTCATTTCCGCTGCTATGCCACATACCAATAAGCTATATCACTAAAAAGTAGCAATTATTGCTTTGTAGATAAGCACTTTATTTCTCAAGGTCAATTTATTCCAACTGATTAAGAGCGAACACAATAGTATGATGTAGTATGTCTTTTGAATGTTAGCCGCCTATCCAAATATATATATATTTATAAACTGAATGATATTCCAGCAGCTGGTTATCAATTAAAACTTCCGGACAATTATTCTGCCGTAAGGCGTACCTTACATTGGCATATTTCTTTATATTAATGCCAATGTTTCATCCTGTTTCTGGCAAATTCTGCAAAAATGATAATGATAACATCCTGAGGATCCTCTACCGGAAATTCTGAGCCAGTGGGCATGTCGTGCGTGAACAGGGTATAAAGTGTCGGCCCCAAAACGCTACCCTGGGGGACACCTAGGCAAATAGCTGTGATGCTAGACTCCACACTATCTAGTACCACTGAGAAAGTCCTGTTATTGAGGTAGCTGCGCACTATTAACTATAGTTGAGGCGGCAACAAAACTCTTGAGTTTGCTGAGCAGCCCCCGTGTCAAACACAGTCGAAAGCCTTTTTAATATTGAGATATGCTGCCACCACTTACTCTTTGGCCTCAAATCCTTCGAGAATAAAATTGACGACTCCATGCAGCTGCTCTGGAGTTCCGTGGGACTTACTGAATGATTTTAATAGTGCTTGTAGATAAAATACGAGTATACATAAGTATATTTGCATTTTACTATAAGATTTACGTACATATGGTATACTACCTTAACGGTATATATCTTTCTCGATTTCTCAAACTAAATCCAGTGAATTGAATTCAATTTAATGGCTAATGATGATTTACTTTTGTTTACTTCGTTTGACGAATAAAGTCAACAAATGTCAAAATGCATTTTATGTTACAATAATTTCAATCAATTTCATTTTGTTTTTCTTCTATTTTAAGTCTCTCATTTGGTGAGTCACGCATATGGCGACTAACTGAATTATGTATTATGTATGAATCGCGTTACAACACATCACATCGTATTGCATTGGAGCGAATGAAATCAAAATGAATCGAATTGAATTGATTAAATGTTGTTGCCGTGTATGTTTGTGTCTTATAACTGTCTTTTTATGGCTTTTGCTATAACTTTTTGTCTTTTATGCCGCTTTTGGTTTGATTATAGCCAAGTTATCACACACACTCATACACAAATATGTATAAAAACAAACGTGCAGGCACTCATGAATATAAATTGCTGTGTATAAACCCACATATCTGTTTGAGAGTGTGTGTGTGTGTGAGTGAGTACTTTAGCATTGAACAGGATCAAGCGTGCACACTTGAAGTGGCAATCGAAATGAGCTATTGAAATGCGATTTGATTCAATCTGTACTTTGTTCGTTGGTTCATTCGTTTGTTCATTGCGTCCTTCTTTGTGCTTTTGACTACTTTTGTCACTTTGTCGCTTGCACTTCTAGTGTTAAGCTCTGTGATCTCAATAACGCCCCATTCGCCCAGAGCTCAAACCCAAAGAGCAACCAAGTTTTAGGTGTAGTAGCTGTTAAGCATTAGCAATATGTCTGCGTAAATCTGCTCAATTACCGTTTAAGTTGATTGCTTTTGCAAATGGTCGTCGCTCGTTCGTTCATTTGCCGTTTGTCGTTTATCGAGCACCATTCACGATTCACCAGGTAAAAGGTAGTTACACTCTGCGTATGCGTAATTTTATTTTACATGCGAGACTCATACGAAAGTCTAACACTAAGGAATAAGAACTACAACAAGAGGAAGAAGAAGTGTTAGTGGAATTTGTCTGACTTAACACGCAACTAAATTAGTTGGTATTAGCTAACTTCCTACATAGTATATTTCCTACACATCTATCTATATATTTATTTAACTGACTTTATGTATATTTGTCTATGTATGTACATACTGTATTTGATTGTATATCAATGGTTGGTATTTGGTTATTGCTGAATAATACTAAAAACACATATACTATAACGTACTCAGTTGCTAATACTTATATGTATTAACTTAATTACAAAATAAATAGAATAGTACTTACATTCTATAAGACACAGATAGTTTGGCTTTAATTCAATACAATAATTTCTATTTATCCACTGCCGCTCAACTGAATAAGTTCAACATTATTCAAAAGTAAAAAAAGCTATAACATTTCAATCAACTTTTCGATTGTAAAGAATAAATTTTTTTTTTTTTATATAAAACTAATCAATTGTTAATGAAACAAGAAAGTTTGCGCACTCCTCCTTTCATAGTAGTTTTAGTCATCCGGTCCATCCAGGTTGAACTTCTTTTCATCAGAAAATACAACAGTGTGCCACTCTTTTACCCATGTCATATGATCCAAAGCAAACCAAAGGCGTGCAGCCTTTCGCACATCATTAAGTGGTGTTTTTTTTTTAATTTCATCCTTTTCAAATGCTTGGCACAACGAATAAAGCATTTAACAGTTGCTAAACTTGCATTAACTCAGCATTCTTTTCTGATTTTAGCGGCAGAACGTTAGGAGTGCGAAGCATTTCTGATAATAAGTTGTCTGGCTGAAAGTGTAATCACGTATTGAACACTTCCTTTCATGTTATTGCCATATATTGATTCATTACAAATGAAATTTCCAACTATATTTTGGCTACGCCTGATGTTTTTTTTTTTTTGGGTGATTTCGCGATGATTTGGTCCAGATTTGAAATGGCTTTTTATTTGACCTTTTTCGAAATCGTTGAATTTATTCCTGCGACCCATTTTACAAAATAACAGCGGTTTTTATTTCGAATTAAAAAACAAAAAAAACAAAAAAAAAAAGACTGCGTTTACTCATCGCCGTAGATCTCAAACTAAAATCATTGCCATTGAACCTATTCAGTTGAGCCGGAAAAATGCCACATTTTTAGTGAATATAATGACAAAAGTAAAATTCTGAATTACCGTTCTAAAAGTCCCGCAATTTTTCTCTGTTGTTTTATGTGTATACATATGAAGGTTCAAAGCATAAAATAAAAAGAAAAGTGTACATGCAGTAGAAGCTGAGATCGAAGGTATAATGCAAGCAGTATGCTTTGAATCTATTTAGTTCAGCGGCAGTATATTTAACTTAATGGTGCTCTAAAGAAAATAGTCAAATGGTGTTTTAATGGCATGGCCTATTAACTTCATGAAGAAATACATATACATGCCAAATTTCATTCTGATCGGTCAAACATTGTTGGAGTTAATCGCCGTTAAACTTATTTTCTTGTCCTATTTTATATATATAGATCCATAGGATATTAAATCAATCTTCATAAAATTGGCACAAGTTTTTCAACCATAACAAACTTTCAGCCAATACTCTTCTTGCAGCCCCACCTGATGAATTCAGCAGACTGGACATTATAAAATTTATAAGGACTATCCCATGCACACATGTTCATCGCATCATCACTTAATAATGTTTGTTCCTGCTCCTCAATCATTTTCTTGTTGAATGCTCAAACACATATCCCTTTTCCAATCGTATGACGCATAATCTCAGACTCATTTTACAATTCTTACAAAAAATCAAATCTTTACAATCTTAACTAAACTGATGTTATATTTCTGTCAACTAATGTATTTTTTATAAACTGTATTTATACACCTTACATATTAAACTTTAATATATTGTAATATCGTAATTAAATGCTTTGTGTCAAAATTATAACCGCATATGAAAATTGCTAATAATTTTCGTTCTATTTGTCCATATGTTTATTGAAAGCTTTTTCTTTACAAAGATAACAAAAACAACAACGACATATACGGCGAGAACGAGAGAATACTTAGAAGAAAAAAATTATAACCGCATATTAAAAAAAAAACTTGGTTTTCGAGGGAAAGGAAGAGTTACACAAATTTTTTTTAATCGATAGAAAAAAGCAAAATTGTTACATTTTGTCTGATTAAAAGATGTGTAACCCGATGGATTCAATGGTTATTGGCTGTGTTCAATGGTATTTGTGACTGGAACTATAATATTTCTCAAAAAGAAAGCAGGATGTGCAGATTCCTTTTAAGCTAATCAACTTGGAAGCATACATTTAACCCAAATGCAAATGCAGATAACGCATCGTGTCATGCATTGCCTCGAACTTAAACATGATGCTAAGAAAGAAAGGTTGGATGCAACCAAGAGGAGCGTGAAAAGTATTACATCTTTGATCACAGCCTTTTTTCTGGTTTTATTGATAAATAGCTTTTTGAGCAGAAGACCTTTGTTGCTTCGTTGCATTATCTTCTATTTGTTTATTGTAGGCTCAACGTTTCACATGACAGTAACAATCACATTATCATTTCATTGAATGATTAACGTAGTCCTATATCCATGAACCTGATTTTTCTTATCAAACAAGTTTTCATCCAAGGCACACTGGATGTTCGTTTCCCTCGTATTAATCCAATTACGAAATAGTTTAGCGTTGATAAGCTAAAAATTAGGTTGTGAGATGTGTAAAAATCATACTTTCGTGAATCCTCATAAAACTTAAAAAAATCAAAAACAGCATTCTCACCGAAGCATTTTGTTTGTGGCGGAAACAGTCTCGTGTCATTGTAGTACATGCAACAGGACATTCGATGGCTGAATTCAGTGACCACATTTTGGAAGATTATCTTCCTTGTAGTTTAAACGATTAAACAATGTTGCTAAACTAACAGAAATCATAAAAAGCAATGTAGGAAAGGTTTTCAAAGCGAACAAAGGTCGTTTGCAAATGTATGAAAATACAATACACCAATTGTTATTCGTGTCTAGTAAATTTTAACATAGACAAAGGAAATACACCAAATTTACATGTTCTAAGCTAAGCTAATATTTTAAAAATTTTTGAGCTATTTTTCGAAATTTAAAATGCTGATACGAGGGATACTATGTATATTTCGGGTTCTGGCAACACTAATATCAATAGCTAAATTCTGGCAACAACATAATAAAGGTTGATATTTTTTAGCATAAACATGCTCACAACGTTTTGATGTACAAGTGCTAGTTTTTTCGTTTACAGTGAGTGAAGAAAATCAATTTGCCAAAAAATGGAAATTTCAAGAGAAGTTTTATGATGGATAATTTTTCACAATTTTCGACGTGGATTATCTCTACAAGAATGTGTGGATGGACTTAGTTCTTTGTATGGCAATAAAGCACCATTAAAAACCACAGTATATCGCTGGTATTGTGAATTCAATCGTGGTCGTAGTTCGGTCGCCGATGAATTCCGTTAAGGTCGTCCAAAATCGGTTGTTGTGCCACAAATCATCGATGGAGTGCATGCACTGATAATGTTACATTTCGTGAGATAGAAGCATCCTAGCACTTCAATACATTCGATTTTGCATGAACACTTAGTTGTAATCAAAATTTGCAGTCGTTGGATACTCAATAATTTATCAATAGCTCAACAAAAGGCTCGCATCGATTGGTGTAAAGAAATGCTTGAAAAGTTCGACCGTGGTGCTTCAAAAGACGTGTACAAAATCGTAACAGGTGACAAAACATGGATATATGCATATGAACCGGAAACAAAACAGCAATCGACCGTGTGGGTGTTCCAAGACGAGCCAAATGCAACAAAAGTTTTTCGCGCTCGAAGCACTGCGAGGCAAATGGTCGCCTGTTTCTTCGGACAAATGGGTCATGTGGCCACTGTTCCGCTTGAGCAACGTAGGACGGTCAATTCTGAGTGGTACACGACCATAAGTTTGCTGGAAGTCTTCAAAGAAATTCACAAAACCAGCCGCCAAAGACAAATCATTCTCCATCATGACAATGCGTCAAACAGGTGAATTTTTGAGCAGTCAAAACATGGAATTGATGACTCATCCTCCATACAGTCCTCATTTGGTACCCAATGACTTCTTCTTGTTCCCGAATATCAAAGGTAAACTGCGTGGTCAACGATTTACGAGTGCCGAAGAAGCAGTTGAAGCGTTCAAAAACCACGTGTCTCAAGAGGAATGGAAAAACTGCTAGGACAAATGGTTTGAACGAATGCAAAAGTGCACTGATCATCATGGTGAATATTTTGAAAAACAATAAAGCCGTTTTAATTTAAAAATGTTTGTTATTATTTGCTATTCCCGAAATATAAATACTTCCCCTCGTATTCATAGAATAAGAATGGTTTGATGTTTATTTCAGCCATGATTTACGATAATTTAAATCTTTAAAATTGTTTTAATTCTATTTACTTATCAAAAAGTTTATTTATATTTTCTTTAATTTGCTACAAAATTTTAATGAAAACTAATTGAGTTGATATATGAACTGAACAAAATAAAAGTTCCAAAAAAAGAATTGTTTGTTCTTTCTTATGTTTTTTATTTTTTGTAAAAGTTTTCTAACTAAATTTCATTTTAAATTTTAACTTTTCAACAACTTCAACAATCTCTTTTGCTTGGCTAGCAAATTTAAAGAAGAAGTTAAGGTTTTTGTATGGGAAATTTCATTACTTTCTAAAGCAATGAATGAAAACATATTATTGTGTTGTACTAACAAGAATACTAAGAGTAAAACATAAATAAATAGAAATTTTAAAGAAAAATTTTCAAACAGAAAATTTGGTGTTGGTTTTTTGTTTTTTTGAGTTTTTAAATTGGTTTTTATTTTGTGAATTTGAAGGCAGACAAACGATAATTTTCTGCAACAATCTTAAATGCTTTGAAAGAATTACCAAAAAAAAAAAAAAAAAAACAAAAGAAAAACAATAATAAGAAATGGCAAAATGAAAATACTATAGAATACTATGGAAGATTTCATGCAGGCTGACATAAAGCATAAAGATTCATGTGTTGGGTTAGAGTCAAGTGAACGACTGAACAAATGAATGAACTGAACTGAGTTAAGCTGAACTGAGTGAGCTAAAGGAACGAAAGATATAAAAGATACACACAACAGATACAAATAGAAGACACTCAAACTCATATGTAGTAGTATCAATACCAACACTCCAACACAAATGCTACAAATTAAGTTAAGTGCTTGATATGTTTAGATGTGTGAGTAGCACTTTACTACTACTACCACTTCTATTATATAACTAGCGGTACCAGTATTTGTGTATTGGTATAGGAGTGTGTATATGTGTGTATCTATATGTTTAAGATTTTTAACGCTTCATTGCTTGGCTCGATGAAATTTATACATGCTGCAAATGCAATTTGATTTAATTATGGCTTAAACATATTTACAGAGAGAGCAACAGACCTTCAGAGCCATACATTTTGGTTACACTATGGTATATACATACATACATATGTTATAAATACTACATATCTGTATCTACATACTATTGTACATGTATCATTCTAAATGTGTATTGTGTTGTATTGTGTTGCATTGTATTGTATTGTATATTGAAAGCTACCAGACATGACTTTGTTAAATCACATCAATTTATATTAAGTTTCAATATGTCAACTACATGTCTCAAAAACATGCTCTATCGTTCCCTTTCTAAGGGCATAACTTTATATTGTATCTGCTACTATTTTACAGTTCGCCCTGATAGAGTATCTGCTGCAATATTTTAAATACAATATTATGTCTGAGAGTGTGTACAGAAGTATGAGTATTTGTTTATATATGTTTGGACGTGTTCATTTTTATAAGGTTATCTAGGTCTTTATATTTTGTGGTTGTGTTTTTTTTTTTGTGTTTTATAAATGCAATTTTATATTTATTTTATTTTTGTTGTTAATTTTATCAACATGAAGATAAGCAGAATAATAAAAACAACAAGTACAAGAACACAAGATACATACAACACAGAATAATACAATAACATGCATTGATATCGCTGTCAATAAGTTAAAATAATAACAAAAATAAACAATATTTACATTATTCTTGTAGTAGTACTATTGTATGTATGTTTGTTATATGTGTAGTATATATTATTTTTCTATTGTATATCATAAAGACTTTATTGACACAAATAATAATAAAATAAAAAATAATAAACACAAAATCCAAATTGGAAAAATGCAATAACAAATGAAAAGGAAAACAATGCTCTAAATGCTCATAACTTCAAAGTGGGCAAATAAAAATCTTAATACTTATATTGTTCTTTTGTTAACATTCATTAATTTACTTTCTGCCCCTAAATAAATTAACCATAATAGTACGCACATAAGTATATTACATTAAATAAAATTGGAAATATTGTTCTTATCCTTAAAGTACCAATATAACAGGATGCAATAAAAACTAAACACGATTCTTTGTCGGCGATAGATGCAATTAAGAACATTTACAACTCACACTATTATCCTTCTACTGTGTGTAACCTGATAATAACATTTTACCCAAAATTTTAGGTTCTGTGGATGGGCATGTGAACATAAAAGGCAATGAGTTCGCCGACACTACTGCGAAAAGTATTATTAACCAACCTCTCATAAACATCAGAGATATTCATAGATATCACAAAAATATGCTCCCCCAAATTACACTGGCCGACAGCATTTTTGGTGCTTGAATAGTTGTAATGATTTATTACTAATTCGAGGTCGCTGATTACAAATCTGACCTTAATTTTTTTCTATGTCCTCTAGATTTTGAGATATAGCTACTTTTTTGTTTTTTATCTTTACATAGAGGTTGTATACAAAATTACACTACTACTAATGTTGTTTATGTTATTGAAAATGTGAAATATCAAATTTATATAAAGAAATATCAACAAATTCATAATAATTTAGTTTGATAATCAAAAAGTTTTTAATATTCAAAATATTTCAGTTTAAAAACGAAAAAACACCTATTTTATGGAGGTTGATAAGAAATTAAAAATAAAATATAACGGTAATCGGTTTTGCTTTACTTTCTTTTCTAAAAATAGCTTAATGAACGGTACTTTAAAAATCAAAAGAGAAAGAATTGATAAAAGTAAAGGGAGATAAATAAATAAATAAATGTATCTACAGATAAGACCATTCTCTCGATGTTCAATTCTTAAAATAAAGAATATTTTATTTAAAAATATCCATATGACGAGAATCACTCCTAAATAGCATTGAGTTTTTAAAGTATTTAAACTTCTTGCGCATAAGTGCTTTGTGCTCCGCTATCAGGTGAAGTGAATTTTATCTTCCTCCTATAAAAAATCTTCATTTAGTCTTTGTGAAAATACTCAAGCATACATATATTTATTGTTAATTGAATTTTATTATTGAATCCACAAGGTATGCAAGAATCTTGTTATCAAGCCCAAGAATATCATATCCAATTATAACTGGATTTTATTTTATATTTTAATACCACTTTGATATTTTGTGGCATTTTTTTTTTATAAATGAAACTAGATACCCTGGCAGACGTTGTCCTGTCTTATGGCATGTGGAATGGATTTTATCTTTTGGCGTTTTTATCGTATATTTTATGCAATTGACATTCATTGTTGATATTCTTTTGAAAAGGTTTTAATTGATAAAAGAGTGAAGCTAAAAAAATAAATTGATTCAAATTCGAACACAACAAAACAAACAATGCATGTGTTAAAGCGCGACTCGTTTGCTGTCTTTGTTGTTGTTCTGCCCTGATTGTGTCTATGGTATATTGTTTTGAATCTTTCTCATTCTTAATGCATTTCGCCACTAACATTCTTTACTTTATGCTTGATATTCTTGCAGAAGTCTTTTAAAAAGTAAAATAACATGGCGTTCAAAGTAATAACAAAAATCTTTAAATTCACATCAAAAGATATTGAAATCTTGACAAAAGTGCTTCAGTTATTGGATATAAATATATCTTATCTCTCAAGCTGAAACCCACCATATGCATTCACAATATGACAATACATATATCTAAAAGAGTAATCAGTGTTTTAGAAGAAGAGAGTCTCAATGTGGAAATAATGATTTTTTGAAAGTATTGGGTCCAGTTATGAAAATATACAATTTATAAAAATGCTTCATTAAAATAAAGAAAAAATAGTTACAGCTTTTTATTATTAATTTCATTTATACTAGTCTTCTTTGCATGCATTTTTTCGACGAAATGGTAAAATTTTTTTATATGTTTGCATAAGTGGAAGAAGAAATTATGTATTACTCAATATCATATTTGAAAAGACCAGTACAATGCGAGCAGCCCAACTATGCGTATACTTAATTTAAAAAATTTTAAGTACAAATTTCATTGGCCTGGTGCTATTCATCAATGTGATGTTATGACTGAGCAACATTTCCACTTATTGAAAGTTTGCTACAATCATAATGATTCCGAAACATGGCAAGCCGGATAAGCCTGAGTTTTCCAAAATATTTGAAATAATTTTTCTTGGTAAAGTACTGGCAGTATTGGGCCCCACGAAAGCCATTCCAAAACGTCAATTTGGCTTGAGGGAACAACATGGTACCACGAGGCAAGTCCACCGCTGGACTTGCTAGAACCATCTTTCGATCAGGTCTGGCTCCAAGGGCTGCAGCACAAATTAAAGGACCTTCTACTAACCGTTCTTTTTAATGTTGGAGACTATTTTGTGACAAACAAAACTTTTTACTGAAAATATAGAGATGCAAGGTCATCAGTCCGATATGTTCAGGCTGGTGTAATCTCCTGTGCAATTCCCCATTCACAAGGCAGATATTCTTAAAATGAACTCTAATACCACAATCTAAGCCAGACACGCGGTAGCAATGTGGTCTTCTGTTCTGACAAATAGCCGACAATAACCGCTTCAAATCTACAGTTACACATTAATAGCTTCGAAGCCTATTTCTCAAAGAGGAACATCCAGATGAACTAAAGTAAATGACAACTGTGTTTGTTCACCCTCAGGAGAATAGTTATACCTTCAATAACGATTGGTGGTCTGGTGATACCACAGTCCACAGTTATAAACTACTTGGGCTTTTACCTTGAAAAACACCAAACATATATATCAAAATCATTTCTTGATCCTGTTTCGACAAAATTATAAGGCTTCTGTGTAAGACAAACTTAGAGCAAACTTAGCTCATAATCTACAAACAAATTATTACTTTACCAGGAAATATGGTATCCAGCTATGTCACGCCTTCCAAATCCTTCAAAATTGGGCCTTCAGGGCAATTTTCGTTACCACCGTGAGGAATTCGACTATCGACAAAGACCTATGCGTCCCTACAGTTCTCCAAGAAATAAACTTTCATAGCAGCTGAAACAAGGAAATACTTTACTCTCACCCAAATCTGTTCGTAGTATCACTAATCATGACTTATCTACACATATTCAATAAATATTTTATACCAGCAGGAAATGAGGTGAACTTAATCCTTTTTCTTGAACAAAACTTTAAGTAATGCAAGTTCATTTTGAAACTCAATGAGGAGTTGAAATGTGGGACTAAATGGAAAATAATATTCTGCTAAGTTGATGAAGTGTGATAACTTTTGTTTTAGAATAAAACTAAATGCATCTGAATCAGAAAATTTAAGACATCAAACATAATTCGAAACGACTTATCCAATTTAAAAAAAATTTTTCACGGGTAGAATGCTACGTTGTCATTGAATGCCATGGGACAATTACTTTTCTGATTTATTAAATATTTTAATACTATTGTATTAAATATAGCGCTCTTCATTATGTTTTTATATGTTGTCTATGTTGGTCACTGAGATCGACCCAATAGAGAGACTGTGTGTTTCGTTGTTCGTGCTTTGATTGCTTTTATAAAGCAGGACTCACTCTCCAGCAACAGAAACAAATGCAATTGCTTGTCTGGAGACAATTGTATTTTTTTTTTCGTAGTTATTGTGAAATGCGTTTCTTTCATGAGTATAAGGTCAAAAGCAAATTTTGCAATTTTACTTAAAAATGACCTTATAAAACTGACTTTGAATGTATTGTTTACTATTAGATAGTGATTGGTGCTCAATCATTTTATTCATTAAGATATCTTGATAGACAAACACAAAAGATTTTTTAAAGCGTAGAATTGACATTCCATTATATTGTATGTTCGATAAAACATATCAATAAACTCAATTCAAGTTTATTTTCCTAGATCACTTTAGTTTTAAGTCAATTAATTGATTTTAATTCAAGAATTTAAAAGATGATTTAATTTACTTGACTCTATAAACTGAAGATATGGAATAGAATGTTAACAAGTACATGCATACATATGTATCTGTTTAAGATTTTATTGATTGTTATTTTATTATAACGAAATATTTTTACTATTCATAGACAAGATTTTTTGTTATTGTTTATTTTATCATTAAAAATAAATATGAAAACGTATAAGATTTCCAAGTACAAGGAAACTTATGCGTACTTCAATGAAATTCTATGAAAAACACACACATGAAAGCATTTTGTATGCGAATGACATAAATAAATTTAAAAGAAAAAGCATACATACATTTGTATGTGTATGGTATGTTAATTAATTGGTTCAGTGTTAGTAAAAGACAAAACTAATTTCTCAAGGGCTATGACAGAGTCAGACAGATAGACTGAAAGAAAGAGAGATGGAGGTAGCGGTAGAGGTAGAGGAGAGATACAAACTTATATAAATCAATTCATGAAAGTGAGTTTATCTTTTAAGTTGAGTTTTTAGTTTAAAAATAGAAAAAAATCAAAATAAAATAAAATGCAAATAAGCCAATGTACACAGTATACAGGGTGTGTCATCTTGATAACAAGATACTTTAAAAAGTGAGTAGATACTTATCTTCTCTATATCTCTTGATATATCACCATTTTAATTGAATTTTTGTTAACAATTGTTAAAAATTAATCTGGAATTGTCCACTCAAAATCCTAAATCAATTGGAAAACAATATCTTCAGAAAGCAATGTTTCTTCTACAATAATTTTGAACAATACAACTCCCTCCTTTTGGAATCACATATCTTCAAGTTAATATTCCTCCACTTGTAGCATCAGAAATTCTGTAAACATTGAGTTCAGAGTGCCATATAATCTCATGGATTGTACTTTGGTTTTCAATTATCCAACACCATTGGGTATATCTTTATTATAATTTGAAGCGATTTGTAATGGATAACATATGAGACTGTTGTATGAAAGCGGTCTTGGTCGAAGAGTAATGAATCTCTACAATCAGTAGCAAAGCCAGCATTGATGGCAAAGAATGAAATGCTATGTTCTTTTTTCCATCATAATTTACTATCGTCTTGCCAAACGAATGATTCGAATGGCTAATGTCAACTATTAATGCGGTTGAAGCAAGCAATTGTGGAAAAAGGGGGCCAGAATTGATCAACAGAAAAGATTTCGTGTTTCATGTTGACAACCCAAGACCAAAAGTAAAAATAAAAATACCTTAATTAGGAAGTTTTAATCAATTCACTGTACAGTCCTCACATTAAAACGTCGGATTATTATTTGTACCGACTCTCTTCCTCGCATAAAATTGGCTTCAAGAGAAGCATGTTAAAATCACTTGTCGCATTTTCTTATGAGAAACCCCACAAAATATCCACTGATTGTATGATGGTATCAATCAACAAATAGCAGAAGGTGGTCAACCAAGATGTACAATATGCTTGGTGGCAATAGTTCCCGTATCGATAGTAATTCACTAGCCCTTTCTCATTGTTACTTGGTAGCTAGTTAATTCACTAGTCGCAGGTTATGCAGAGGCGAACCAGTAAGAGTGCTTTTCCATAGTAAGTCAGCAGCCCTTTTTCGCATTACTGATGGCTTGTGAATTCTTTAATCGTAGGAAATGTAGGCGGTGGCAATGACCAATGACATGACTGGGGAACGGTAATGTAGGCGGCGGCAATGAACGGTAACATGACTGGTGAACGGTAGTGCATGTGGTGGCAATTGATCCCTTCGAATGACACAGTCATTGAATACATTCAAAAGGAGATTGTTGGAACTAGTACTGGTTCCAAAGGGACTAACCGCGAACAAGTTTTAGAGCAGTGATTCATAATTATAATATATAAAAAAAAAATCGGTCAAGTGAGAGTCGGACTCACACACGAAAGGTTCCATAGCATCGTTCAAGATTTAACAAAATTTTCATCTTTATAACTATTTTCGTTGAACTGAAAGCTTGTGACTCTATCTGAAGTACTTTGTTTTGTCCAAAAAGTGAAATATTCAAACAACGTCTAAAAGTATAATACAAAAAAAAAAAAAAAATGAACTAAAACAGCAAACGAAAGATAAAAACACGTATCTTATATGGGGACTCCTTTAATTTTTCAACTTTATGTCGTTATAGCGGCAATTCATACATCCTATGAAAATTTTAACTGTCTACCTATTACGGGTCATGAGATAGAGCTAACTGATGGACGGACGGACAGCGTAGGTTTCAAAATCTGAATGTGTACTTGAAAAGGACGCGTATGCATATTTTTTCCTCAAACCAAGATCTATCTATATATAAAATCGTAAGCCTTTTTGTGCCTGCGCATGCTAATCTCAAAAACGACTTAACGCATTTGAATGCGGTTTCAACTGGTGTATTGTAGCAAACTTCGTGTAACAAATAGCGTTTATTTTATCGAAATCAACCTACTAAATCAACAGATATTCATATTTTTAATTCTGTTGCCTACTTTTTGGCTGATTTTCGAATGTTTTCCTCTTTAACTGCGGGGTAACATTAAAGATCTGATAATATGGGAAAAAGATAACAAAATACAAGCTATTACGAACATATTTCGAAAACTATGCGTACAAAGTCGGGGGCACAGCTAGTATACAATATGTTGCATGCGTATTTCAATTATTTTGAGTTTTCCGTGAGTAATAATCTGTGAATTATTTGGATCATGTATGAAAATCTTCAGCCAAAATGCAACGTGTTGTGATTTAATAGAATTTATCACTAATGTTCTGATTGTCAACTAAATGATATACAGTGGCGTATTTACAAGAAGGCTGAGTAGACTTGGAGTCTAGGGCAGCAATTTTTAGGGGCAACAAATTTTGGAAAAAAATGCTTAAAGTTAATTTTTTTTTAAACACGTTTAGGAGATTTTTACGAATCTCTTTTCAAATTTTTCGTAGTTAAACGAGAATATTTGAAGTATTTCGAAGAAAAAGCGATGGACTTAAGTGTGTCAAAGCAGTATACAAATGACAAACGAAAATGAAAAATACATATGTATGATGAAATACCAGATGAAAATATAAATATGACTGCGAGTGACACTTTCATGGTTAACAAATTTCTGGTCTTGATCGATAAACTCGTATCTAAATTAGATAAAAGAGTGGAGGCCTAAAATAGTTTCAATCATTTATTTTTGAACAAAATGAGTGAATTTTCATCATCAACCCATACGGAAAAAGCACTATTCTTTGAAGATATGTAAGCTGATGATTTAGAGACTGCCTTAATTCAAGAATGCACACATTTTCAATGCAACATTTCTTCTGAAAAGTTTTGCTAAAACCGGACTCTAGATCATTATGCTTAGAAAAGCTAAATGCCTTAGCTTTTTTGTACATAGAGAACGATTTCATATGACGATATTATTGATGATTTTGCGAATAGAAAAACCTGAAAAAAGGTATTGTAAAACTTTCATTACTTCAGCAACAAAACTTGCTCCACCGTAATGTAAATACGTTCACATTTACCTAAAGAAAAACTGCTCTTGCTCATACACAATACCAAGAAGTCTCTTTCTAAAGTATATTAGGTGTACATTTAAAAAAAAAAATCTTAACCAAATCATTGGATTGTAAACATAGCCTAGGAACTGAAAGATCGATTCCCTAGTTCACTATCATACTAATTACGGGAAAAGGCGGTGGTAATTACGACAATAGTATACAAATCATAAAGTGTCAATTTCATTGAGAAAAAAAATTGTAATTATCAAGATTGTGAATTGTACAGGTCGATTGATTGGGGCGGTAAAATTTGAATAGCCTACTGGCGGCAAATGTGTAAATCCACCAATGATTATAATACTTAGCCTTCAGTCACATAGTCTGAAACGCATCGCATATCATCATTACATCATTGCGGAAGACTCCTTCGATCGTTGTATCGTTGCAACAACCTTCATATAAAATATCAAATTTTTCGTAAGAGAGAAGCAGAATAGATTTATTATATATATTATGTTTATGGATTATATCAGATTCAAGTGATTCATGTTTAATGTGGGTTTTGGTGCTAAATGAAGTTATATGGTACAATATTTGATAAATTGAAAAGTATCTATAATTAAGATGTTGCACCCTGTATACATTTATATGTGTGTGTCTGTGCATCCATCTATCTAAATTTAAATATGTATGTGTGTATATATTGGATTGTGAATCTATGTTTATGCATATAAATTTTATTTTAAATAATAATAAAATAAGAATAAGCAAAAGGACCTAATAGAAAGGACAAAAAAAAAGAAAATCAAGAGAAATAATAAAATAAAACTTAAAGTAATATTTATATGCAATTTCACATAAGCAAATTCGCTTTGCATAGAACTTTGCATCTCTGTCTATGGTATTTATGTATTTGTATGTGTTTGTGTAGAAATTAGAATAGTCAAAATTTCAGTGAGATAAAAATACTAGAAGGAGCAAGATAAAGATAGACAAGGACATGGACACGGGACAGGATAGTAAAATGTAATAAACATTTTAAGACACTTTATCGCTTTGTATGAACAAATTTTCACACACACATATGCACACATGCATGCAACACATACGCATATTTATATTTATGTATAGTGCATATATGATGTACCCTTCTTTAGGAAGTGTGTTGTAGTGTCCAACCTTCAAGTAACCCAGTAGTAGCAAACTCAAAAATCCTTGTTATCCCTTTTGTTAAACCTCCTTTTCTCTCTTCTCTACCTTCTTTTCACTTCACTTCCCTTTCGATCTCTTTTTATTACCACCATCATCAACATCATCAATGTCACTTTCAACGCCTTCGTTCGTTGGAGCAATATTGAAATGCTGTCATTGAGCGTGCTCAGTGAATTATGAAATTGAAAACTATTCAGTTTGTAAAAATGAAATGAAAAAAAAAAAATGAAAAACAACAAAACAAAACAGAAAAAAAAAACAAAGGGAAAAAAGTTTTCCAAAATTTTCAAAGAAATTTTCTTGTTATTTTATGTTTTTTTCTAGATTTGTGTTTTTTTCTTCATTTCTTTTTTCTCACTTGTTCAAATCCACACTTATGTGAATATTATCACTTTAATCGGATGTTTGTAACATAAAGATTGGGGCAACAGTAGTGACAGATTCCTTATGCCATGATCAGAAATGCAGAATCCTTCTTTGGATTATCGATTTTATATTATACAAATATGAAAAAAACTGACGACAGTGTACGTCACATAAAATATGCTGCAAGTGCAAGTCAGACTTCCGTACTATCGCACAAAATTTAACTTCGGTCGGTGTCATGTGCAAATCTGGAATTGCGGTTCTCCTGTCCAGCTGAAGAGTGCGCCAGACATTCACTTTTCATGTTGGGAATTGCCTCATAATCTCCCCGCCATTCAAAAAGTATCTGGGAGTGCTTATTGACACTTGGCTGTCCTTCATGGAGCACTTAGTCATCATAAGTGACAAAGCCACTAAAGTTAATGGACCTTTATCACGCATGATGGCAAACATAGGTGGACCACAAGCAAGCAAGCGAAAACTGCTAACCAGGGTTGTGAGCTCCATTATCCTCTCTGCAGCTCCAGTATGGACAGATGCAATATTGAAGAGCACTTACACGGCGGGTATTCGTTCAACGTATCATCT
Organism: Amiota communis; assembly: GCA_037043315.1. Classification (NCBI taxonomy): domain Eukaryota; kingdom Metazoa; phylum Arthropoda; class Insecta; order Diptera; family Drosophilidae; genus Amiota; species Amiota communis. The sequence goes on along the minus strand of JBAMAV010001641.1, from coordinate 85,804 downwards.
AAGCGCGTTGAGGGTTGCGAGCGACTTTCGCACAGTGTCTGAAGTTGCGATTGAAATGATTGGCTCTATGGCACCAATCGACATATTGGCACGAGAACTCAAACGAAGCTATGACACAGGTGCACCTAAAGAGGATGCGAGACAATGCAGCATACAAGAATGGCAAAGAAGTTGGGAAACGTCTGAAAACGGGCGATGAACGTTTTCTCTGATCCCTAGCCTGGACATATGGATAACACGGAAATACAGTGAAGTGGATTTTCATGTGACACAGATGCTCAGTATACACGGTTGCTTTAAGTTGTACTTGCACATTTTAAACACGAAGAACACCCCTTCTGTCCCGTATGCGACAGTATCGCCGAAGATGCTCACCACGTCCTCTTCAAACGTCCACGTTTTGGTGACGAGAGGCTGCGGATGGAGGAATGTTTTGGTGAGCCAATCACAGTAGAAAACTTTGTACACCTGCAAATTGAGAAGCTGTGAAGATATCCACGAACACAATAATGTGCTCTCTCAGAATGAATGAACGCAGAAGAGCAGCTGAACGGTCACAAGCGGGTCGTTTAGCTCTTGTACCAGACGGGGGTCCTTAAATTGATGACACGTAGCCACGACCCACGTACGACAACAACACAATAGGTGACATACTAAACTAGGACCGACTGTTTTTTGAGCAGCAATGCTCCCTCCTTCTTCCTCGTATCCGGGGGACGGTAGGACATGTGGCGGGAGTTTTTAGCTTGGTTAAAGTCCTGAACTTTGGTTGTAGACCGTGCAGGCTTCAGATTAAAAAAAAAAACTATGTATGCAGCTTCGTTGGACGTGAAGCTTCTATGAATTTATATAAATTTCATTTGCTTTCGTCGCAAAAGTAAAATTTGTAAACAACGCCCAAAAGTAAACTACAAAAAAGAATTAACAAAACTTTACAAATGGAATCCATTATAATATGAGAACTCCTTTACCATATCAGCCATACACAAAATGTCATAGACACTAGAAAGCAGTGTTGCAGTGATACACTGTTCTGATTATGTGAACAAATTAATAGAAATTATGACTTTTCCGATGTATTTTCCAAAATTTTTTCCAAATTTGTTGTTAGAACGGCAATAGAAATACACACTGTGAAAATTTAACTGTCTACCTTTTACGGGTTATGAGATAGAGCTCAAAGACGTCCGAACGGATGGACGGACAACGTAGGTTCTTGTTGGCATCCCTTGTTGTAACATATCAACAAATATGTCCTTATATGGGGACTTTCTCTTTCATTAATCGAAGTTCTCTGATTTTTGTGGCGAGTAGATGAATTCATATCAAATTAGAGAGAATAAGTAAAATGATGCATGTGGCTTAAGCTATTAGTTCTCTGCAACATGCTACTCAAATCCATAAACACATATAGTGGCAGGCAAAACTGGGTAAATGTTGATCAGTTTTACATATTTTGTAGAAGGCAAACGGTTCAATAGAATTCAAAATTATGAAAAAAATACCAAATATTCCTTAGTTTATAAGCAAAAGAACCTTAAAGACACTTTAACGAACAAAAATAAGCGGTAGATAATAAAAATTAAAACCCGTGCTACCTGTAATCACTCAATTATGCTTGTTTTGTTGAACTTGAACTTTTATATATAATTTTGGTCAAAAATAGATTGTTTTTGTATCAGTATAAAATCTCTGGCATATTTTCTACCAATTTGTGAATATCGATACACTGGGAATACCACTTCTTCAATTGAAATGGTGATTCTGACAGCTAACTCTGGGTTTAACGCTCAGTAATCGTATGGTATGGTATGATTTTCTCTTCATGTCTTCAAAGTCTGTATGGGCATTGCATCCATCATCTAATTTTCCCCTCCAATTAGAGAATCTACTGGACATGGTTCTTTTAGTTTTTATAATCTGACTAAACTGAAGTGCAGATGATTGCGTGATCTTATGATTGCACGCAGAAGTAGTTTAAACCAGTTAAGAATTAATATTTCTGGAAGCCTTCTGGTAGGAGATTTCCAAAAAATCATGCCCAATAGATTCTCAAAATGGTGGCTAGGATATACATAGTAGCGGATATAAGAGAATCATAATACTAAGCATCCCCTAGATATAGGTACACTTTTATAAGAGAACAACTTACTTGGTATGTATGAAGTGTATAAAAGCTTCGATGTGACCAGCGTAAGCGTAAGCGTATTTTAGTTCGTTCTTTTTGTATAAGTTCTCTCTACAAATATTACAACAACAAAAAATAATAACAAAGAAAAAAGTAGTTTATGCTAAAAAAAATTGACTTTTTTTTTGCGTAAAATATATTCTTTTATAGTCATTATTTTTATTTATACAATATTTCCTTTCAATTCGCTTTATATATGTATTGTAGTATATATTTGTGCTTATGGGTAATTCATGTTTTTTTTGAAAATTTAATGGTTTTGATTATTTGTTTAAAGGTCCAAAAGTTTGATGTTTTCCCATTTTGGTTTCAGTGATTTAAATTTTAATCATATTTTTAGTGATTTGAACTTTGAAGTCTTGTACAATAAAATAAATTTATTTATTTTAAAATGATTACCGACTTCAAGTCTTCATGTAATGTATAATGTCATATCTCTTTTTGGCAAAAAGCACTCCAAAAAATTGCTATTTCCTAGTACAAACGATTTCAAAAAGCAGTATTTTAAGCAGTACATGTCAAATCAAAATACAATACTTCTACCGTGAATAAAGCTATTTTTCAGTAAAAAAAAAAACATTATTTTTCGCAGTATTCTCTTATATGGCGTTTTTATTTAAAAAAATAATAATTCAAAATTATGTAAAAAAAACAGACGGCAATGAAGATTTTTTTTTCAGAGATTTATTTATGCAAGTAACCAAAATTGCATCAAAGAACAAATAGAAAGCAACAATCAGAAAACGCGACAACTTAGTTTTTCGAGCATTGATGTTCGAATAAACAGCTGATTGAAAAGTGTACGCGATTTTGTGTGATTGCCAAGTGTGATTGTAAAGAAACAGTTTGGAAATTTTCCGCGCTTTAATAAATACATTAAACAAATAATAAATAATTAAGTGCAGCCAATAATACATTAAAAATGCCACTTGCACGGATTATTGCGAGCGAAATCGATAGGAAATGGCTGTTGTCATTGGAAAATGCAGGTCAGAGACGTCTTAGATCTTTGTTGAACCCATTGTCACTTTCAGACACCACGTAAGAATGAATGAAACGATACAAACATATGCATACGCGGACGACATTGCAATAGTAAGTAGAAATAAAAACGCACTTTTAACCACTTTCTCTGATTTTGAAACGGCAGCAGGAAAAATTGGACTAAAAATTAACGAAGAAAATACCAAATATATGCTCATGTTCAGAGCGAAAAACAGACAAACATTAAAAACAATTAAGCTTGGAAAATATGAATTTGAAGTAGTAAGCACATTCATATATCTTGGCTACAAACTGACAGCAGACAACTCAATGAGCGTAACAATTGACGGAAGAATACAAGCAGCCAGTAGATTAACACCTTTTTTTTTTTTTGTTTTGAAGAAATATTGAATGATCTAGAAAGATGATCATGAACACTGTAAGCGATCGTTGATGGTTCTATCAAGACATTTTAATAGTGGAATAGCGCTATAATGACAAATGGAACCCAAGTATATGTTGGCCGATTACTGCTGGACGATGAAAAGGGACCAACCAGAAGCTAGATATGCTAGAAAATCTTAAATCGTAAATTCATAATAGAACTGTTTTACTTTTTTTGTATCAGACAGTCATTATTTTTGAAATTTTTAAATTCCATGCGTATATAAAATTCTTGGCAATAGATTTCTTTTTAATTACTTATTTTTACTAACAGTCTTTCATCAAAGTTCAAATTTTATTGCCCAATGTTATCAAAGTTTATTTATAATTTTTCAAAATGTTATTCAAAATTTGTCGTTTTAATGCATATGTTATGTACTAAATTTGGTCATCGGCTTGCGCCTAGTTTATTATTTATTTTTAAAAGAAATGTTTTAAGATTATTTGTTTCCAAGTACTTTATTTTAGATGTTTTATCTTTTTAAACCTTACTAAAACTAATTCAAAAAGCATTTATAGCCTGACTCTCCTAAAATTTAATCATGTGTTTGCTTGCATAAATTGATATACAATACTATTATTGTAAAATATATTTTCTATATACTATATACAGATTGTCTCTTTACTATTAGAATTTTTATTTGATGTGTACATTTTTTCTACTTTTAATTTACTCAACGTAAAAACCAAAAACTGTACTAGTTAATTGGGAAAAAAACTTCTGTCATACAAGACTATACTAAAATCGGTCCTGGATATATGTATCTTTATCTATACTATTATATAAAATTGCTTATATGGGTTTTGTATGTAACGCTTTCATGCAAACTATACTGAACCAATTTAAATAACTTTTTTTATTGTAAATCCTACAATTGTGCTCAGGAATCGAGTGGCATACTTATTTTTCATATTGGAACCGCTGTTGTCGAGAAATTGGTGGAAAAAATTTTGCCTGTAAGGCTAAGAGACATATATTAAAATCAATCAAGTCGTCTATGACAAACATATCCGACAATTATGTCAATATTAATATTTGTGCACGCTAATCTCAGAAGCGGCTTAACCTATTTGAATGTAGATTTGACTGGTGTATTGTAGCAAGCTTCGAGTAACATTCAACGTTTAATTTATCGAAATCGACCTACTGAATTAAAAGATTTTAATAATTTTAATTCGGTTGCCGGCTTTTTGGCTGATTTTTGAATGTTTTCTTATTTTGCTGTGCGCCAACATTAAACATCTGATAATTAGGAAAAAAGTTTACAAAATACACGCTATGACAAATATATTTCGAATACCACGCATACGAACTAGTGGGAACAGCTATGTATGTATATATGGAATAAAGCTCTAAGTCACAACCAGCCTTTTAAATATAGAAATACTGCAACAATATCGGCCAAATATTTGCAAAGGCTGAGTGATCATGTCAACTCATAAGCGATAAATCTACTTGACGAAATTAATGACATCAAAAGGGTTGGCAAAGAAATGTCATGTTCTTCACTTTTCACGTTTAGTTTTTGAGCACTTCGCTTATGATTATTACTTGAACATAGCTAAGATCTGAGATCATAAGGCATTGAACTTCCGCTTATATACCTTCAACGATACAAATTTTTAGTTTCTGCAAAAATCTAGAATTTTCTAGAAAAATTCTCAACGCACTTAACGCCCAATCAGCACAATCTCGAGTTTATATGAGCCGTAAAATATGTAAAACATAGAAGTATCCCATCAAACATTTATACCACCCACTTCCATCCACCATAACCAAACTCCCTTACTTGCAAGTGTAAATTAAGTGGTATCTACCACTGCCATCCAATTATGATGACAGTGGGTGGTTATGAAGACTTGGCTGGACATACCCTTCTTATTTTTAAATTGTTTACATGTATATATTGATTAAAAAAAATAAAATTATCTTTTTCACCAAAAGCATAGTATTTCATTATTTAGATTTCTAGAGTTTGTGGTGCTTTTGGTGTCGGTCTTTCATAGTCATCGTCATCGTCATCTTAGTTTTATCTCATGCTTTTGCTATACCCCATTTTACTTTGGTTTGTGTCAATTGAACTATGCTAACAGTTCTCCACTCTGCCACCCCCCTTTGATTAAATCACGTGCTCTACCCAATCTAGCCATGACTATAAATTCTACCATAAGAACCTATTACTCTATTTGTACATAGTTCTTAAATTCTTACGAATTGCAGCAGCTGCTAACAAAATTTTCTTCATTTTCATTAAATTCGCACTTCATTTAGGTTTTTGGGTGCAGAGACGATGACGGCGGCGGCAATGATTTCCTTCATTTCAATTCTTTATTCTGAAGTTTGGAAAGTCACTTTGCTTTTGAGTTTATACGAATATACTATAGAAAAGAATATTTTGTCTTCTTGTTTTTTGTTGTTGTTGAGATTGTTTTTGTTTTCTTTGTTTGTCGGAATTAGAATCTATTGAGTTATTGTATATTGCCATACTATTGTACTACTGTAAGTCGATTTAACATCAAATAACATGCTACTATACTCTTGTTGTAAGCATATGTGGCTTGCTTCTCTTGAGTAAGTACTAAATACTGTACTATTTATGTGTATGTGTGTGAATTTGAATTTATAATGAATTTTTTGTAAATGAACTTTCTTTATTCATATATTTTATATTGTATTTGGATTTATATGTAGATTCCTTACAAACATTTCATTGTTCTCACACAGAATGCTTGTTCATATTCAAGTACAATGTATTTTTATTTTCCTGCAATTATACTTATCTTTAAACATATCCTTTTTCATTTGTTCAAATTCTTATTTCAAATTCTTAATAAAGCAGAATTCAAGCCAAAAACAAAAGATTTCTTTTTGGTAAAGAAAACAAAAACAAAGCAAAAAGAAAAATGAAAATTTCAATAGAATTGCAATTGCATTTCATAGAATTTGTATACCCTGTAACTACATATACATGGGTATATTGAGTTTATGAAAATATTTGTAACAATTAACCAAAAGTAGGGTGCTTACAGCAACAATGCTGAAATTAGGTAAGTAAGTCTTCCTGCCTGGTGGCCCAACATCATGTAGCAAGTAAAATTAGGGTTAATACATAGTCTATGCCTATTTTTACATCCTACTATGTCCAATGTTCTGATAGTCACTATAGCATATTACGTTTTGTCCGTTGTCCGTAGAACAAATACCAACTAATTGAAAGCTAGTAACTATCATCATATGATATTCCATAAACCGGGGGTCCTAGCTAGAAATTACTATAGACAAGGCAGGCTGGACTTAGTATAAATTACTTCTAAGTTCAGTCGGTCATATGCTCTATCATAGAAGGATAAGATTATTTGTGAGCTAAACCCTAGTGGTCATTTGTTACAATTTACTAAATGATTAAATAAATATTATAAAGTAATATTTTATTACAATCACCTCTAAGAATGACCTATATAAGTCGACCAACGAACTTCCAATTGAGATACTTATCAAACGTAAACGTAGATTTGAGTGGATATGTCACAATTTAAACAGAGCAGCTCTGTTTGCACAAACCCTCAAGGGTCTAGAAACTGTGCAATACCAAAGACATTTTGGAGACGTATAAAGTATGCTGCCTTGAGAAACTCCAATACCAACTGGATTACTCTGAAGCTTCTCGGTTAAAACATTTGGTTTGACTCAATGCTCCAAACGGAGCATAAAAGGAATTGATATATTGTATGTACTACCCTGACGACTATAAATTCGTACACTTTCTATTTTTTTCCAAATGCAATATTTAAACTGTTTTGAATTGTTATTGCAATAAATAAACTAAATAGTATTTATACTTGTTGGAAAGGTTGTGGAATCTTCTAATATAAAAACATTATACAAAATTTATTCCGCATGTATTTTATTTTTTGCTAATTTTTTTGTGTAACACTCAAATACCTTGATTAAACAACATAGTGGGTTTATTACGGTATGTTTTTTATTTTTTTTTTTTTTGTTTTTCACTCAGTTACTAATATATTTGTGCTAGGATAGTATCAATTAGACATCTGTATGAATTCATTCAAAAAGGCATTTTTGGTTCTCATGCTCAAATGAATGAATTTAACATTCACATTCACTGAAATGAATTCCAATGTCTGAATGCAGCTGAGAGAGTGTTCCATGTTCTCATTCAAACGAAGCGGTGCCGAATGAAATTGAATGTTATTTTGTACTGCGTTGTTTGTTGGTATGCAAACATATTTACATCCCCGACTACATTTCACAACAACAATTGCACACAAATTCCTATCACAAAATAAAATGCTCTCCCCGATACACAACAACAATTTCGAAGAATTTGTGTGCAATTGTTGTTTTGTTGTGAGTCTCAATACAATGAATGTTTTTCTTGTTCCCTTCGTTTCTTTAGCTTCTTTTGCACACTCTTCTTGTTCCAATCGTTTTGAATGCGATCGTTTGCTATGGCAATGCTCTCTCAAATGAATTTGAATTCATTCTTATTGTGTGTGGTTCCAAAAAATTGAGTACGACATTCAATGGTACTCCGTTATGCTAAGCAACTGAATGCGTTCGTACAGATGTCTAGTATCAATTTGATTGATCAAACATCCACCTTTACCCTAAAATCTAATACATTAAATAGTCACGTATAGTTCTTAGAATATTAAAGATACTATTTCAAATTTCCAGTTTATTTTTCTCTTAAGACATAAAGAAATATTACTTATTTTTGTGATTCACAAAAGCCTCAAAGACCCGTATGTTAACTCTTCATTTCTATCGATAATTCTTTATTGATTTAATATGATTGAATATAGCAGTATAGGTTATCTGATAATCTACTATATACAATTGTATAGTTCTGACTTGGTTTTTCCTTTTTCATATTTTTTTTTTTTTTTTTTGATACCGAAAATGGTCAAGAAATTTTAAATAAATTGTGTTTTATTGGTCGTTTGATACTTTCACTGTTTGAAAATTGTCCATTCAACACTTTCACGCTGACTTCCTTTGATTATATCATATTCTGTTCCGTCATCTCATTAGCTCACTAGTATTTGAATGCTTTGCTTATTGCAATTCTTCAACTCGTACTTAATCTAAATGTTAATGATCCTTTTCAGTTTTATTACTATTCGCTACATTTAGTGTCATGATTCGCACATGATTTTTTATAACTCAATTTCAAGAGGACTACGAACACTACAAGATACACACACACACACACACACACACAATCATACACACACACCATGAGAGAAAAGATATAAAATTAGAAGTCAAACACTGAAAACTGAAACTTAAATTTAGGCAACGAGGAAACTTGCAATTGTTGCCAAAAAGAAAGGAGTAAGAATAAAGAAAAACGAAAAAAAAAAACAAAAAAATGGCGTGCATTAAATAAGGAAAATAAGAAGAAAGGAATAAAACAAAATGAATTTCGGTAAGAAAAACTCGCAACATCAGCAGAAAATAAAAGAAATTTTTACGCAGAGCTTTGACCTAATCTCTTGTCTGTGTATATAAGTATGTGTGTGAGAGAGAGGAGTATGTGCTTCTGATTCTTCTCTAATCTCTCCTATAATTCTTTATCTACCTCTTGCCGTCTGCTGCAGCATACTAATGTCATTTATATCTTATTACAATTCGTTTTAGTGCCACACACACACCACACACACACGAATATAGATAGCTAGATAGATATACTTATAGATAGACAAACGAGATGCACATGCACATCAAGTCAATTTCGTAGCGTCAACTCGCACATTAAGCAAATCTGAACTATTTGCAGTACTTTTGGCTTTTCCACAAATTTTGTTCTCGCGACTTTAATTTTACGTTTTATTCTATTGGATATAACTACAAGACATACATACAAACATATATGAATGATGTTAAGCTTCTTGTATGATACTTAAATTACAATTGGTTTTATTTGCTTCATTGCACACTGCAACAAAATTACAATTAAAAAATTAATACAAAACAAAACAAGTTAAATAAGGAAATAAAAATAAATAATAAAAATAAAACAAATCAATAAGAAATAATAAGCATGTAATGAATATTGATACAATGAAGTACAATTCGTTGTTTGGCTCAATGATCTTTTACTAAAATTGTGGCTTTCGTTCAGAAAACTTCTTATCATAATTTGCAAGAAACTTGATAAGATGCTGTTTGATAAGCAATATAATTAGGCTGGCGAACAAAATAGGCCAAGAAAACATAACCTGTTCCATTATTCACCAACTGGACCACAATGAAACAAAACAAAGCATTCCATTTCGTTGTTTCGTTTCGGTGTGTGTTGACATGAAACAAAATTTTATATGCGTTTTTTTCTTTAGTAGTTCAATAATGCTGTTCAGCATGTGGTCTGACTCAGATGAAGAATTGAAATTTTGTCTACAGAAAAAATATTCCAGCAATGGACCACGTTTTCTTGTTTGTTCTTTTTTTTTTTTTTTGATCTGCATGGTATAGGTTGTGCCATAAGAAACTATGAAATAACTGGCAACGAATTTTGTTTGAAATAAACATGTTCGATTCGGTGTGTGTTGGCAGCATGCAATGCCGTGTATTTGTCGGCAACCACTCATAAAGCAACTGCGATAAAAACCATAGCAGTCTAAAGCTGTGGCCAGAGTACGCGCTATAAGCGAAGCGACAATACTAACCGACAACTTGATACAAATTTCTGAAAGCATTTTTATATGTAAAAGCTTAAAAGCTGCCAGAGTGAAAGCGAAGCGACAAGCGAGTTGAAGCATTGCTCGTAGCACGAAATATTTTAGCTTGTCGTGCGCACTCTGGCATCAGCCTAAAGACGTAAGATCATGGCTATATAGTGACTGTGGCAATGAATTCCCAACCAACTTTTGCATGATCACCTGACTTACTCTTATCGTTACTATAACTGATTACCTCCGGGTGTTCCAGTGGCATGTCATCACTTAATTTGACTCAATTAATTAATCTTTTCTCATATGATATCTTGCATATTGCGGCGAATAGGTTTGAAGTGATAAGTCAGTCAGTTAGTATTTTGTCAACAATTGCAGTTGGTTGAATAGAAATAACTTCAGATAAGATTAAAGAAAGAAAAGACAAGCTGGAAGAATGAATTCTCCTTACTTAAATATTTATTCCTCAATTCCTTCTGCTTAGGCAAAACTTGTATAATAAATGCTTTTAAAATAAGGAAACTCAACATCTTGAATTTGGAAACAAATGAAAAGCGACAACATTTTAAAAATAAAAAAAAAAATTGTTCAGATTCAAAATAATGTTATTATGAAAATTAAATTCTTTTTATTCATTTCCGGTATTTTTATTGACTTCATTTAATGCCTGAAGATCAACTGACCGTATGTTGAGTAGCACTGTATTTTCTTTACAATGCATTCTGGAATATATTTCTCAGTATATGGATCATCCACAATATCAATCTCATTTAAAAACAATAAACTGCATTGTTCAAACCCAATGATGTTGTTGTTTTAAGTAAAAATTAATAATTCAATATGTTGAAATAATAATTTCCTTTTTGAAAAGATTTCTTAACACATTTATCGAGAAATTGAAATGTTTTGTTGTTTGTTGCTCACTGATGTCTCTAAGGTTTGTTCTGAACCTATCTGATATAATTGTATTTAAATGCATGTCATTGCACAGTGCATCTTAATATCTTTCTAGTGGTTTTTAGTATATGTTTTTCTGTTTTATTCATTTGATTTTTATCTGCATATGCAGAGTGAGTTTTTGACACCAAAAATGGCAACTATTGCAACTTTGAATCAGCAAATACAACAATCACGACTTCTATGAGCGATAGATATTCAAGTCCTGTTAGTTTGGTGTGTTAAAGTTGCAATGGGTTAAGTTCAGTTCAGTTTAGTTTGGTTTGGTGTGGTTTGAATTACTAGTGTTCTTTCTTCATCTGATTCATTTCATTCTTTTTTTATATATGTATGTAAGTATGTATGTGTATACTTATGAGTAGAGAAGTGTAGTTTAGTTATGCCTTTTGCTCCATTAGTTTGCTGTTTTTGCCTTTGGTATGTCTATTTGTCTATTATCTTCTGTTATGTTCTATTCTATTCTGTTCTATTCTATTCAGTTCGTTATTTGTCCCTCTTACATGCCACATTGATGTACCTACATACATATTGTAGTACTATCTACCTCAATCCCTTCTATGCAGTTAGTATTCGTAGTATTATGTACAAACTCTGGCAGTTAGATTGCTTTAGACATCCTCTTGAGTGCTTTTGCTTAGCTCACTCACTTGTTACTTGTTAGGATTCTATTTCCATCTCACACACTCTAACCCATATCTAAACACACTAATGCCATTATAGTTGGCTAAATTCAATAGAATAATATTGGTTAGTATGCAAGGCTTTCACTATACAAACATACTACAACTACTAACCACTGTTGCCCACTCACCTTCACCTCTCTCTGTATGTGTCGCTTCAGCTTTGACAACCAACAGTTGGCCTCTCTAATGCTCATCATCATCATCATCCTTATACTTACTCTATTTCTATATAAATCTATGCAAGATTGCGGTGTATCTCAAAAGTATACAACCTACGCCGATATGTTGAAAAAAACCTCTGTGTGGGTACGAGCATAAACAGCATTCGCACCGCCGGAGTGAGTGAACGCAAGTTGGACTCTATCGGGACACATCTCGTATATGGGCATATAAGTATATGAACCTTTCAGTGAGTGTGTGTATATTCTTTCTTAGTCATTGGTTGTTGGTCGTTGGTCGTTAGATGTCGTTCTTGGCCATAAATGAATTATGCGACATTTACTCAAAATTGCTTCCTAATGCACAACATCCGGAAGAAAGAAAGCAAGATGGCAGAAAAGGAATGAAGAGACCAGAGAGTAACAGCAGAAACAGCAGTAAAATCTCAGTCTAAATGTCGACTCAACAGTCCAAACGATACGATGCTTGTGCCATCATCTACACTCGCTCATCTTCCAGCCAGCCATTGGCCACTGCCTTACAGCCGTAAGGACAACAAGGGATAGACGAGTCTAGGGTCGTAGGAAATGAAATAAAGAATGGGTGACCTACTACTTATTGTACTATACTATGCCTGCTCTACTAGTAAGTACAATTGCTTGACTGCCTGCCTGCCCGCTTGCCCGACTGCAACAACTTCCGTTGCTGTCTCCTGCCATAAGCATATCCTGTGCTCATCTACTTATGAAGTCTACTACATACAATTGCAATAACATGTGTACAGATACCTCACTCATACATACACACATATACACTTATGATATCCCTTCCTCTCTTCTAATCACCCTCTCTATGACTCTTTCTTCCTCTATGTGTACGTGTACATATCTTTGGCTTAGAATTCTAATAGAATCGCCAATTTCATTTTCAAGCATCTAATAAATTTTGCCTGCCTTCGCTTTTCTTACTTTCTTGGTTTCTTGTTTTTTTTTTCCTATTTCCTTCTTCATTCTTCTTCAGTTTGTCTTCCTCTTTTTATATTCAGTTTTTCTATTCATTTTCTTTATTTCAGTCAGTCAGTGAGTTGTGTTTGTTTTTTTGTTCTCATAGCAGTAAGTAGTATCTCATCTCTTTGGTAAACTCGAAATCGTTTAGCAAACCACTTGCCATTTGCCACAGAATCTGTCTCAGAATGTCCTTCTTTCCATCAAACCCTACTAGAACCCATCCAGACCATCATAGGATCACCCTTTTGTATATATGTATTGTATATACTTTTTATCACTAGAGTTGCCACATGCATGCAACATTTAGTAAAGCACTTAAAGTTTTTCTTATTTTTTTTTGTTTTTGTGGGATTTTGCCTTCATTTTTTGTATTGTACATTCCTCACAATCTCTTCATTATCCTTTTTGTTTCTTTTTTTTTGTTTTGTTTTTGTATTTATTTTTGGGTTTTTGTTTGCTTCTATTTCCTGTGTTTTTTTTTTTTGTTTTTGCTTGAGGGTTTTTGATTTATGGTGCACTTTCAATTGTTTCTATTGCAACGATTTGGTTCTAAAAATTTCACATTCCAAACAAACCTTTCGCAATGTCCTTTTTCCCCATACACACTAGACTGGCTTACTTAATCACTTACTTGTTGCGAGTGGTCCACACTTGGCTTCATCCTTGAATGTGCAAAACTTTTGCAGATCATCGAAGTAGAGTCCCGATGGACAACGATTCAAATATGGATAACCATCGACACACTACAAAAATGAAAACGCAGTGTAAGAATAACCATGGATTTCCTTGGATTTTATTGATCTGTTTAGCACAATGTGCTAACATACCTGATAGAAACGACGACAGGTCACTGGATCCGCATAATTTCCATTTCCAATAGCCGATGGACATAGAAATTCATCTTTTTCCTTGGCTTGTGCTGCTTACAGGCAGAGAATTGGAAGATAAAGAAAATAAAAAATTAATTGAAATGTTTATTTATTTATTTATTTATTTATAGATCTTTTCTTGTAAATTTTTTTGTTATTGATGCAATTCTATTTAATTAAATTAAAAATCTTGATATATAAAATAACATTACCATACTTTGTCATGCTGTACACTATTCATTTATTGTTTAATCTATTCAGATTGGTTAATTCTTATATTCTCCTTATACACAACCAGCAGCATAGACACCTGCCATTAGTTTAGTAAATGTTTTGCTTGTACACCACTGTACTGTCCCGACATATTTGAAGCTTTATCATGTTTAAATTTAAGAAACCTTTCGATATATATAAATTTATCTAAACATGCTGTAATCGGAAAGTCTGATTTTCGAGCAAGAGTAGAGTAGCTTCTCCTATGGAAAAGGTAATAAGCAAGTAGGTATTGTATCTTGTTGGTAAGTATCGGGAATCTTATTGCATTTCGAATGATTCGACGCAAACTACTACTCGTACTACTACTACTACTCCGAAAAATGGCAGGTCTAGCCGACAACTGTTCAATTCAAAATCTTCCAATGAAATAATGACATAACATTGTGTTCTTCTTATGAGGTTTGTAACGGAGCCATTTTAGAGGACCCGGAGTTTCAGTGCGAAAGCGGAGGTTAAGGGAGGCGAAAGTGCGTTCATAAAGAACAAAATTCTCTATTTACCTGTTCGTTGGTTGGTGAATATGGATCAGACACTCATAACGTCCAAATTTCAGTTCAGTCAGATAAGACAAAAAACAAAAAATTTTAATTGGGGTTTGTATGGGTGGCACCCCTCCTTGTAATCTTGAAGTTTACATGCCAGCTGAAAAGGGATCAGACACTTAAAGTGTCCAATTCAGCTGATTTCGACAAATGTGCAGCGTATGGAAACCTATGTACAGAATTTCAGCTCTTTAACTTAAAAACTGAGGACTAGACAGACATGGCTTAATCAACTCCTTTCATCAAGCTGGTCAATAATATGCAAGTATACTTTATGGCGTCTGCGATGTAACCTCCTTCATGACAAACTTTTAATACCATATAGAAAATAGTGATTTCCAAGTAGATGCACTGCTTGTTCGATGAAATCACAATGTGATTGTTACTATTACTACAAATCATGGGCTTTAAATCCTATTTCATCGTGTGAAGCATTGATCTTTTCCATAATACAATGAATAACCACAGAAGCCGAAAGCATAGCATAATGTGGTATTAACCACCAGTCACTATCCAATGCTTTTGATGCTTATATCAGGGCTGTCCAACCCACATGGGGTCCAAGACAAGTTCGTCCCAAATGACAAACACAGAGAAGAAAAGAAAACAAAATTCCCATTCCTTTTTTGGCCGTCAATCAGCAAGAGGCATTTGTCTGATTTTTTTTTAGCTCAACACCAGCCATACTGTGGAAAAAATTTGTGTTTGCTTTTTTGGATATCGTTATGTATTGTACAATACTTGTGGCCCACATCATTACGTCTTCCTCCAATGTGGCCAAGGAACCAGAAATGTTGGATACCAATTGCTTACTTACGAAGAATTCAAATGAAAAAACAATGGTTATTTTCCAATAATTTATTGAATATTCAAGCTGCTTAATATGAACAATAAGCGATAAAACCGAAGAAAATTCCCATTATTTCTTTTAGTCTGTGGGAAGGTATTCAATTGGGGTTGCGAAAACAAAATTTTCGGGGAACAGCCTGGCGGCATGTGGATACATCTGCTTGTACGTCTTACTTATGGTAGGTTCTCCAACGTTACCGGCTACGCTTATTTCTTTTTTTGACTTTCTGTCACATGATGCCTGTGTAGCCATGTAAATTGCAGCCGCTGCAACTGATTTGGGCATTCGTTCAGGTGTGTAATCATAATGGATGGTTTTGTTGGCTATGTGTGTCGCAGCACTATGGATCACACTCGATAACTTTAAATTTTTGCAATATCGAGACATATAGTTTTCGGGAGTAATCGGTTTCACATTATTATCTAGCGCTTCTACACATCTTGTCAAGCATTTTCCAAAGACTTTCCTACTGACTCTGCTAACTTCAACAATTTCCTTACATGTTCGAGCCTCTCCAGCTTCACGGCAAGCAATATAGAGGCAAGAAGATGCCTTGGCGCTGTTGGAACGTCCCTTCAGACATTGCTTATACCGCACTTGCTTAAAGAGAGAATAGGCACTGGCAATAATGCCTTTACATACATTTAAACGATTCACCATTGTAGAAATTTCATTGAATGCATTTGTCAGAGTACGATCGGCTGTGCTCGTTGTTTTATGTTTTTGAGGGGCACCAGTGCCTGTACTAATGATAGTTGGTAGATTGCAATCGTTTAACGGTGGATTCTCTACACTTGATCCTGAAGTGCTGGATTTGCGCGATTCAGTGGTAACGTCAGTGACACGAACGCCAACCATTGGGCCACACTCGGGGCCATTCACGTCACCAGCGTTGTCATCTTTAATCAATATTGCACTCTGATGAGAAGAGCAACACGACTTATTAACGCCAGAATCCATGTTATTTTTCAATTTTATTTAATGAGGGAAATTTGCTTTGCTTTCAGTTTGAGAATATTTCACAATTGTCTGCTGTCACATATACAGTGATGAAAAATAATGACATACTGTACTTTTCAGTGTTAGAAACGGATTTTCCTATTCTCACTTATGGCAGGGCCTTTTACACAATCAATTCAGTGTCAGTATTATATTTTGACATATTTGACAGTCTACTTCGATTTCTGAAACGTTAACAAACACTTGGTCTGAGACTTAATTGACTGTGTAAAAGGCCCTTTAATAATAAATCACTGGCTTGAAAACAAAATCGAATTCAAACACCAACGTCCGGTGAATTCAAATCTCGTAATGAACAACAGGCAAAATATTTTATATTGGTTCGTTAATCATTGTAAAAATGGGTATATCGCACTACACTAAGATTTGAGAATTGTGACTTTTAGTTTTGATTTCTCTCGTCTTTTTTTTTTTTTGGATCAAATTTCAGCATTTTTTTAAACAATACTGGATTGAATAAAATAGATTTCTAACGAAATTTGTGCATTTCCATTGATATGCCTGATAAATTCTATCAAAATATCGCAATATACTGTTTATTTCCGAATTAAGCGAATGAATCCAACTGATTTTGGGTTCCAGCAACATGTTTTAAAATGGACACGGATAGAAATTTTTGTTTTTGAATTTAACTTAAATTGTCAAATAGGGACTCATATAGGGAATCCCACAAATTTTCAACGAGAAATATTTGGTGGATCAATACCAGCAACAAATGGGTTAAATATGTTTTAGGCCTATGTATCATCTTTATGTGTCGTTAATTAACAGTCTGATTAATATTATTTCAAAGTTTTTTTTGAATATCCAACAGGCATTGTCGCTTTATTTTTAAAGTTTTTATTTACTTTACCATGTTTTGCGTTATCGGAAGAAAGAAAATATATCTTTGGCTCATGCTTCAATTGCTTCTTCCGACATCATTCCAATTGGCAGCGAAACATTTTCAATATAATTTGCACCATGTATTAAAATTTTGTGAATTGATAGGGGCATATAAAACCAAGGGTATTCTCACGAATATATGCGAAAAACTTCTTCTTTTTCTGTTTCTCCATAAGCCATTTTACGTAATATTACACTGAGTCTTCTAATTTGACTATTTCCACTTGCATGCCAGTACATATGGAAGCTAAAGTTGGCTGCTCCAGCAGTATTCCCGCTGTGTGTGTTCCCTGATCCCACCATTGGAATATCCACCAAGATACCCATTTGCCTTCTCAGCTCAAGTTGAATTTCTTTTATCCTTGTGTAAAAAATTTCTAAACAGGTTTTATACAATTGCTATTAGGAATCACAAATGTTGTTGCTGAACGTGCAACTGTGTGGTCCACAAGATGTGACCTCCCGATTGTTCCATATATGTATAATTCATTCTATTCCATTCGTCATAAGGAACAGTTGCAGCAAGAAATCGATTAAAGATCATTGATATGTGTCTAAAAAATTATTCTTTCAAATTCGCATTGCATTCTCCGAACTTCCTATATTGACAGAATGTTAATACATGTATCTGGGAGCCACCCAGGGTATCTAATCTTCACGATCTCAATATACTTAAATGGTTTTGTTTTTTCTTTTTTGGCATCAAATAATGTTAATATTCTATTAATTCTAGATCTCTTGGCGACTGAGAGTCCGTCGTCATCACCATCACTTGCAACTCTTAGAAGTCTCAAAACATGCAGCATTAACAAATGCAATAGTTCAGGTTAAACTTTTTCCTTTATTGTCAATGTCTACATTGGACCAAGAATATATTGCAAGGGTATTGGTTAGAAGGTCACAAAATCTCGAATTGATGCCTTCAATTAGTTTTAAAATATTTGCGAAATTCTTATCTGTGTCAGATTTAGATTCCTTGTCATTTTCATATGGTTAAAACAGATTCGATGTTGTATATGGTAAGGTTAGGTAATGCAGACCGATCTTGATTAATCGTGAGTTCACCCAGAAGCCTTAGGGCCGATTGTGATACCTGATAAAACCTGAAAGGGTATGGGAATGGAAAAGGGTGAGTGGTAATCCAGTGCTGTCCAAGGTTGATCCTACAGATAACCCTCTTTCTCTAAAACTAGCCTGAGGAGTCCACGAACATAGCCAGGTCCTCCAAAGTAAATTTTGCCAAACTACCCAACTCCTCGAATAACCGTTTCCCGAGAAACCGGGTTGGTTTACCAAGAAGAGCAGGGAAGTCACAGAAAGGGTTTTGAATAATCTCTGGTTCCTCCGCATTTTCACAGCTACGACAGAAGTCATGATGTGGAACCTGCATCCTGTGGGCCATTAGCCCGATGGTGCAGTGACCCATCATAGCTCCCGTCATCGTCCAAACCCTTCTTTTGTTGAAGTGTAGGAGCTCGGTGGTTCTCTTTGGTTGATAGCAAAACCCGAGTGTCCTAGCAGCCAGACTCATTGGCACACTTTCTGTCTGCCAGATCAGTAATTTTCAACTCCAGGTATGAGAGGATATCCTGTAATGATATAAAAATCGGCAACTGATTGAGGCACAGGCAGTGCCGAGCCTTTTTTGGCACACTTATCCGCCATCTCATTCAATGTCCTTAAAATTATTAATTTTTGTATTCGCAACTTGTTCAGGTTCTTTAACAAGACACTTTATTGAACTTTTGTGAATTTCATATGATAAAAATTTCTTCCTTTTTGTGGAATTGAAGTTAATCTTTTTTCTTTGTCGTTTTTTGTTTGTTTGTTTTGTTTTTGCCAAACGATAACTGATACCATGACATGAGCCATCATCATATAGCAGACCATTTGGACAAGTAGTTAAGCCTGTGCTATCTGGTGGTGGTGCTGCTGATGTTGGTTAGGTTTTTTGCATCCTTTGCTGTGTTAATTTTGTTGTTCTTGGTGATACTAGTACTATTGCGTGTGTATGAAAAACCATCAAAAAGCAATTTTTCGCTGGAAACTTTTAAATTTCATTTATTTGGTTTTCAAACCAATTCTCAGTCCTTTGCCAATTGGCCACTGTCGTCCATGCCCAAAATTTTATACATATGATTTTCACATTCAATATTGTTGCTATTGTACGTGTACATGTATATAGTATATTTTTTTTAACAATATTTGTCTTGATCTCTGAAGCAATATTGTAATGGTTGTTGTTTTTGTTGTTGTGGATTTGTTGATTCGCATGTTTGTTTAGTTCAGTTCTGTTCAGTTGAGCTCAGCTCAGTTCAGTTTTTTTCTATTCGATTTTGTTTCTTTCTTTGCTTTATTGCATAAACGCTTGAGGTGCAATCTACAGATACACACACACATATATATATATATATATATATATATAGACATTTACACATATGCATTCATGCACATTGAATTCATTTTTCTTTTTCTAGTTGCACACCTCTCAAAATCCTATTGGCACTTTTCATTTTTACAGTTCCCCTTTATACAATTGTACGTATATCTTTCCTACACTTTTGCCTTGATTCTTTCTCGATTGGCTTTCTAACTGACTTGGTTTTTTTTATACCATTCACATTGGTGTGAATATGTTATGGCACTTTTACAAGGAAGTTTGTAACACCACAACTGCCTCTCTTTTATCCCGCTCTAAGTGAACATTACATACTGAAAGAAGAGAACGAAGAGATCAATTGAGAGGAACAAATAAACCAATAATTAAAAAAAACTACATTCTAGCACCAAAGCAGATCATAAGCTAAGCTTTGAACTAAAAAGATACTCTGACACGAAACAACTGTTGTTTGCATAGGAATTGAACTAATCTTGTCGGCTTGTGTAATGTTTGTAATGACCATTGTTTTGATTTATCCAATAGCGCAGCGAGTCGCACATGTGATTGAGCGACTCGTGCACTTCCTGCTCTTTTAACGATGGTGAAAACTAAATCCCAAGGTGTCTGAACACGAGAATTCTGAGAACCATCTAACCTGTTTTGAAAAATGGAACATCTTAAAAAATGGATCAGATTAGATATGTGGAGTGCACTCTTTCGGGAGTGTTAGTTCAAGTGTAACTTTTTTCGGAACAGTAGAAAGAGTTACACGTTATTTTCGTCATCCACTCATCGATTGGAATTTCGAATAAGAACTATGGGCATATCGGTCAAAAGACTAGTAGATACAAGTTGAAGTACTCATCAGGACGCTGTTAAACTGTTGATGAACAATTTTGATAAACTTGTTACAACAATCGAAGGCATGTGTGATTCTAGCAGCAGTGGAGAAAATGCCGATGCAAGAGAAGGAGCATCTACGCTCTTACCAGCTTTGTGTGACTTAAGTTTTTTATGCAACCTTTCTTTTTGGCGTGAAGTCGTACAAGAACTAAACCAGACACAGAAGTACATACAAATATCTGGGCTATCTCTGTAAAAGTGAGTCATAAAAATCAAAGCCCTACAAACTTTGTCTTGAAAGCAAATGTATCCAAATAGTGGGAAGAGCTATTTCCTACGCAACTAAAAAAATATGAAGAATTGGATTTTGTTGGATGGAGGAGATTCCGAAAACGTATGCCAGGAAAAATGGCCCAAGATGCTGGGCTCAAATTGCCATAAGATCTGCAGAGAGCTATGTTAGAATGTATTGACAGATTTTATGGAGAACTAGACCATCATTATAGGCCAATGAATGACATTCTTAAAATATTCAGTGTTGAATCTGATTACGTCAACAGAAGAAGAAGAGGCACCACATTTCTTTCCTAGAAGCGGTCCAGTGGACCTCCTTGGAACTTCTGAAATTTGTAGTACAATGGAACTATTCTGAGTCTGTTCTGAATCTAGCACTGTGCATAATGTTTGTTTAACTATTTGTGTTTCGGTGGCTTCTTGTGAAAGAAGAAAAATTACAGTTGATAAAATCTTACTTAAAATCCACAAAAAGCCAAGCGCGACTTACCAATCTTTCCATATTATCCATTAAAAAGGACAGGAAAAATAATCTCGACAATATCATCGAAAATTTTAGCAAAATAAAATCACGTAAGCACGTTTATTAATTGATTTGTGTTGTATTCTTTTTTGTTTTTTCTTTCATCATTGAACCTTTTTTTTTGCTCATCAACACTGATTGCCCAGAGAACTTCTATTTTTATTTTATTTTTTTTTTTTCAACCAACTCATGCTACGCCGCCACTGACATCAATAAAACCGTATATCGAAAATCTCATTAAAAATATTATCAGTGCTCCAACTATATTCTTCCTATCGTTCACCCACCTGTGGGGTTTTGTGAAATCTTATATGTTTGTTTTTGAGCTATTGTGTTGGATTTTATAGCACATAGCATATCCAAAAAGTTATAAGTAAGATGTTAAAACCAAAGTTCTACAACTAATGAAATATATAGTTCACACAATTAGGTAAGGACCTTGTATTCATAGTTTGCAATAAGCTTGTATCCTTTTTATATATAGTCTTTAAGCTGTTAATCTATATATATACTATATATAAAATCATAAGCCTTTTCGTGTCTGTGCACTCTAATCTCAGAAACGGCTTTATCTATTTGATTGTAGTTTTGACTGGTGTATTGTAGCAAGCTTCGTGTAACATTTAGCGTTTATTTTATCGAAATCGACCTACTAAATAAAATCAATAAATTTTCAGTGCCAAAATAAACTGTTCCAAAGATCATAAGCTATTCTTTTGTTATCCTATGGAGCTAGAAGGTATGAAGAGTATGCGTATTTCGGTGAACGAAAGAAATTAAGGATTTCACTTGTTGTTGTGGTGTTTTTCAAACTTTTATTATTTGCTTTTTTCGTTAAGCTGAGCATAGAAAATCAATTTCCAAAATTTTTCGCAATATGTTTTTCCATCTGTTGACCCTTTTTGTATTGTGTAGCTATTTTTTTTTGTTTTGATTTTATTGCAACTCAAAATTTGTTATATGGCACTTGAACTTACTAATGATAATTGTAAACGATTAAAATACCTCACTATGCATATATAACATATGGATTTCTATGATAAGTCAGTTCGAATCCTTTATCGTTATTAAAAACTTTATTTCTTTACAAAAATAGGATAATCTTTAGGCCTTCAATACAATGCACATTGGTCGGAATTGCCATTTTTTTTAGCATAAAGTCTAATAATGATGCTAAAGAGTCCGAAATTGGTAAATTTGCTATAAATGACTTTAAAAAGAAATATTCAGATCAATCTGACCACGCCCACTCTTACCGGCCATATAAAGTCTTTTGTGAATTTTGCTTAGTGACTGGAATAAAATCATGTATTGTTTCTTTCAAAACCTGCAGTTTATTTGTAAGCTGAGAAAAACATAGTACGCATAGAATAGGATCAAATCAATTTATTCATGACAACATTTTACAAACTTAAAACTATTGAATTAATCCTCTTGGACATCTAACTCAACTGCAAATTGTCAAAATTTTCATCTATTTCAATGATCAATGGAATCATTATTGGGTTCGTTACGGTCAGTTTGAATAATCGGAAGCTCCAGCAGCGCAATGACGTCGTTTGGTAATACATTTTTTTTTTAGTTGTTACCGTTTGTTTATACAAATACTGGAAAGAAAAGGGTCCGACGAATCCATTGATATGTTAAACACATCCGTCATAGCACAAACTCGGTTATTTTTTCATGCATGACATCACCTATCTTCTTTATAAAGCTCATTGCATTGATTCATTTTCGTAAGGCAACCGACAGGAACAAGAGATACAGCTATAATTTGGTATAAATGGGATTGGTTTATTAAAGAAATAATTTTTGTTTTATGCTCTATTCGAAGAAAATAGAGATCCCTTTAAAACAAATGCAGTATCTTTTTCATTACTTTCTTTTGCTGATACCGTGGCTGCATGGATAAGTAAACTTGTATTATGTTCCTGATTTTCTGCAAGTTCGTGGACCTCACTATATGGTAGGAGTCGACGTCCAATTACATGTTTTTTTATTTCTGATTCTACTTTATTATTGTCATGTTTGACCGTCACAGTTGATGGGAGCCATTTGTCATGTTTGGTTTTGAGAGTGGATATTGTTCTGTTACAGTTTGGCCAATTTTTCCTCATGTAAAGCTCAAAGCTATTAAGATTTTTCATCACTTTTCGATTTTGAATGATACTATTGCTTTCTTGGCCAAGTTGTGCAAATAGCCAGTTTGAAACTTCGTTAGCATTCTGATTGTTATTAAGCCAAACCTGGAGAAGGGTTGCATGACTGAAAGCTAACGTCTTTGAAAATATCCTAAAAATTTGGAGAATGGCAAAAAACGTTCATGAAACACTTAAATAGACATAATAAACTTTAATCACAAGTGCTTACATTTTGGCACAAATTGGCAGAAAATTAGTTTTCAATCCACGAGACATGGCCCAGTTGGTTAGATTATTTCTATTATAACATATTATTGAAACAATTCATACAAATACAAATAGACAAACATTGACATTAAACATATATTACACACTTCCTACATACCCTGAACTTTTATTTCCATATTATATAGCATATTATTATAGCAATGTACTCAAAACAATTTTCCAGTACTACAAAGTTTAGATAAAGTTTTCTTCACTATTTACAAAAATAAACAGGTGATCATACAGTGTACTTTGCAAATCTATTAAGGTAATAGGATTGTCACCAGATCATTTTTAAATTTCAATTAAGTATACTTGGCCCATGTTATATTCAGTTAACATATAATTTTATTCCAAAAAAATGATAGTTCCGACCATAGTGCAATGTGATGAAAATTAGTAATTATCATCAAGCTAAGTTAGTTTCTGCTAGGTAATCTTTTCAATTTTCATTTTCATTTTATCTTTATTTACTTTGTCAAATATTTTAACAATAAAAGATTATAGCTTTAAATACAAAATTGCCACTAGAAAATCCTTAACATTGATTGCAATGTGTGATTAAGCACGTATATGTAATCGGTTTGCTTCTAATATGCGTCATTTAAAAGATAAGATACGTTAAAGTACCATCTATATACATTTATACAATACAATTTTGATATTTGAATTTTTTCAGGGAAACTTAAACATGGTTTGAAAAGTGTTTTTGAAAAGTTTGGTGCTGATCAAACACGTCAATATAATTTTAATATTTTTTAAAGTGAAAAAGTTTTTACAAAAGATATATTTTTCAAAATCAGACGTTCTTTCCGAAATGTAACAAAAACTTGTCGCCAATTTTTGTTATATATCCCATGATCGTAACGCCAAGTAAAATATATATCCTTAAAATAGAGAAAGGGAAAATTCCTGTAAGAGAAATTTTGTCATGGTGCGCTTATGTCATTAAGTGGGGAAGGGCGCTCAATAAGGTCAAAAAAGTGTGAAAATTCTTCTTTTGAAGCGAATCCCTTGAGAAGGGAGAGCCCTATTTGGCTGATTTTATTTTTGTTATAAGTATTTGTTATAGGCTAATTAAAAGAATATGAATATTTTTCATATTT
The DNA here is from genome assembly GCA_037043315.1 of Amiota communis. Lineage (NCBI taxonomy): Eukaryota > Metazoa > Arthropoda > Insecta > Diptera > Drosophilidae > Amiota > Amiota communis. The sequence goes on along the minus strand of JBAMAV010001641.1, from coordinate 60,687 downwards.
TTGGAAAATCAACCGGGAAATTGGGCATTTTTGACTTTTTGTATAATTTTTTTAATTTTTTTTAATAAATATTTAATATTTTCATAATTGTATAAATGTTCTTAATGGCGACTTATCATGCGGTCACTGCTAGAATTATACAAAACAGCTAAAGGGTGAGTGAATACTCTGTGTCTGTCTGTCTGCTCAGTATTTGGGGTATTTGAAATATACAAGTCGTCACAAAGATCGATCTCTTTTCTCATTTAAGATTTTGTGTTTGTAATTTCGTGATACATAACTAAAACAACAAATTGTGTGTAATCTCGTGATACATTACAAAAAACGTTTTCTCTTTATGATCGTAATGAAATTGATTTGTTTCAATCAAATTCATGAAAAGATTCACTGCGACGCCAGGCCAATTTCTCGACTACAAAGGGCCCGATTCACACCATTCTCTACACACAGTATTATTTTTTTATTGGAACATACATTTTTATGCAAACCTTATTTTGCCAATCACCTTATTTTAATTCCCTCATTTTTCTATTGTTAATTTTATGCATTTATTTTCCCTTAAAACATTGTTGCCATTCCCATTGTTTATTTATGCATATACATATGTATACTATATTGTACATACAAATAGTTATATACAGTAATTTAATACATTTATGTATATGTATGTTTTTAAGTAAGTTGCTGATGTTTTTAATCTCGTTTTATACTAATATTATTATTATTTGCGATTTAGTTTCATAATTTTTCATTTGATTTTTAATACAGATTCTTATTCATATAATTTATTATGTGGTGACGCTCCCTACCTCTGGATTTCCCCACTTATTGTATTTTTGATCATTTTTTTTAGTTTGTTTCCCTGGCAATTTTGCAAATTTTTAATCGGCATGTAATGAATATTTATCGCATTTTAAATGCAAAAGAATTATTACAATTCCAACAACAACAACAACAACAAAGCTACAAAAACAAAAAATATTAGAAACTAAATTTTGGAAAGAGATAAAATTTAAAAATCTTTAGTTTCACCGAAAAATTGTTTACCTTTCATGGCATAAATGTTTTAATATATGTAAACAAACAAAAATAAGTAAATATTCTTTAAAATAAACAGTTTAATATTTCTGAACTAATTGGCAGCAGTGGAAATCCAAGACAACATCCCGGAAATGGACCATTGTCTTATTCACTCTGTATCCACGGTTAAAAAGTTTTACCAATCAGGCTTATTTTCCCATCAGGTTTGCGTATGGGAAACTTTCCATTTTTATCTTATTATTCTTAGAACATCTTAGCATCCTAGCCCATTTCGTGCAGGACCATGCTTTCTGTATCACGTTTTGTAGCTGTGCTTGCTCCAATTTTTCACTTTTAGCTTTATTCGTTGTTCGTTTGAGAATATTCTAAGAAGACAATGAAGCTTCCATTCATTCAACGTGCAATCATCAAAAGCATTCGTAATCAGCGGGCAGTGACAACTTTCCCACGAGCTATTACTATATACTTGTTCGTTCCTTTGTCTAAGAGATCAACGCCTCCCATCATTAGATTATATGCTCTCAACGTCTTCGGAATATAGAATATTTTGAATATTTTCTACTGTGACAATTGCATTATCATGTCAATGGACTAGCAGCATTTTGTTTTTTGTGTTGTAAACACTGTCACTATGCCCACTACCTTTTTTCCGGATCAACTGAGTAGTCTATTGAAGGCGCATTAGCAATTTGCGCCTCTAGAATTGTTCCAGATGCTAAATAATTGAGTTTTGACAATGTACAGCTTAGCTTAGACGATGTAAAAAGTTATGAAAAGCGACCACATGCATACTTGGATCCTGCACCAGCATAAGATATAAATTGGAATAGGTAACTAACCGCACAGCAGAGGTTCCAATATTTGAAGTCACAAAGTATAAGATTTCTCAGAATGAACATTGTATAGGAATGTCTACCGAGAAGAATAGTCAAAGCGTTAAAAAATAGTGCATCGGCGGATGTTTCGTTTTCGCAACATGATTTTTAAATTCTTCTACGATACACCAACTGTTGTTCGATTGTCATGAAATTTGACATAGATAAAGACAACACCCCATATTTTCATTTACTAAAGATAATTCGCTTACTTGAGTGGAAATATTTTGAAATATTTTGAGTTATTTTCAAAATTTTGTAATTTGTGAATTTGTCAATATTCACAGATACTTAAAAACAAGAAAATATAAGCCGATCTTTATTTCAACTATACTATATAAAAATTTGAATCCTTATCTGTCATTAAAATGTAAAAATAATGTTTCGTTTTTGAATCAGGCGCAAGAAGTGGGTTCATTAATAAAAAGGTAGGAAATTTCATGGCTCTAAAGTCCAAGGCGAACATTGAAGCTAAAAACAGTTAAAACTAAGCATACGAACAAGTCCTAAGGTTTCTTGGGTGAACTTATGTTCTTAAAGATTGACAAACTGTATCACATCAATAATGAATTCTTTAAATAAACGAATGTGATGTAGAAAGTTTTCATATAAAAATACATTTGACATAGTAGAAAAGCTTAGCTTAGCTTTTGTTTTATTTGGAAGAAAGGCAACTTATAAAAAATCGAAGCATAAATCTTCTTCATATAAACTGGTTTTAATAAAAAAAAAGAAACTATTAAAATAAAAAAGACAAATATTACATTGTAGAATAAAATTTAAATGAGATAGAAAACAAGATTAACTTTTGTATGAATATAATAATTGTAATAATTATGCAAGTAAATATAAACAATTTTCATATTTTTTCTACCTATCTAACACCCCTTTCTATTCCCTTAGTACACATAGTAAGTATATGCGGATATAACAATAACAAACACAGTAATTATTCATTTGAATAACGACTTGACTAAATGTTAATTAAACGAAAACTATTATTCAACATAATTACACACAGATACACCACACACATTCAAATACACACATTATTATATAATGAACATGTATTATATACATATGTATACATATATAGATGTGTGTAGATACATAGATAATATTCATATGCATATGCATATGAAAGCATATCAAATGCGCCTTAATAACAATTAAATGAATCTACTTGTTTATTGACACGAATGAAACTCATTTAAAAGCTAAAACTGAATAATAAAATACAATAAAAATAATGAAAATGTGTTAAAAAAGCAACAACAACAACAACAGCAACAACAATAACAAAAACAAAAGATAAAGAGAAAAATGGTGTACAATAAAATTTAATGAAAAGGAAAAACAATAAAATAATACAATAAATGTCGAATTCGATTAACTAAAAAATTATATAAATTTATGAATATTTAATGATATGAAAAATTATTATATTACAATATACATATGTGTATGTATGTATGTATGTATTTTATTTGGGTGTGTTAGAAAAAGAAATCAGCAACATTAAATTTGGTTTTAATCAGAAGATTAATTAACACAAACAGATACCACATAGTAGTACAATAGATACATTTACAGGCAAAATTTTGTAAAGTTTAAATAACATAATAGTTCCATTATTCTAATTTTACCATACATAATATGTACATACTTGTACTAAATACGATATGTGATAAAATTGAATATTTTTTTACTTAGTACTAGCTTAGCGTTGTCAAAATAAATGTTGCTCTTACATCAACAAGTCAAATTAGTGATATATTGTACACTGAACATAACTAGTTCATAAGATAGATATTTTATTAAAAAAAATGCCTACAAATGTATGTTTTGTAATGTGCCTTATCCATTGAGTCGAATGAGGTTCTTTTCTTAGATACACTTGTACTTTTCTACATTTACAGTGCCATCTATAAAGTAAAGCTGTCCCACACCTTTTGCTCAAAAGCATCCCCACACCATTGTGCTCGCTGGAAACTTGACAATGCGTTTTAGACAGTCTTTGTGATATGCCTCTCTTTCGAATATCACCGACACACACATCAAATTTGGATTCATCGCTAAGCAACCTTTTTTTCATTTGCAAAGATGTGAGCAAAGGTTTTTCTTTAGCCTAAAAGCATCAACATAAATAATTTGGTCACATTGATCCGTTCTGCTAAGCAAGTGATGCAATCATACCTTATAGAAGCCATATCCAATTATTTCCATTTGCTGGCGCGTCCATTCACGTTTTACCGGTTTTCCAATATGTTCAGACCATTTTGCCGCTATATCTCTAACAGTACTTCGCCGATTTTGCTTTTAAATAGTCGCCAAAGCTCTTTTGTCACGTGGAGTAATTTTTGAGACGCGGCATCTGTTGGCTTTATTATTAATAATGTTGTCATTCTTTTTGTAGCTTTGCACTATATTTCGCACCGTAGACTTGGATAACTTCAGATTCTTTGACATTTCGCCATAGCTGTTGCCTGAATTCAATTTTTCAATAATCAGGGCTCGAAATTTGCTCACACACTGGCTTACCACGTACCATTGTACAAAAAATAAGACTTAATTGAAATAAAACAACAACCAAAAGCCAGATGTTTCTGCATTTCATACGTCACAACATTCTATACCGTTAGTTTTACAGTTTTTGCCTACATCTGTACTTTTTACAGTTTTAATTTAAAGATATCGTTGCCGTGCCAATTAATAATGGTAAAAAATAAATCATGTATTATTGAAGTTGTTTGGTTAAAATATATATTTTCAATTTTATTTATATGAAATGTGTAGATGTTTTGACATCAAATTAAAGTTAATTGAATAACCTTTCCAAAAAGTATAAACATGTGTGTTCAATTATTGCTTGGACATAAATAGAAGCCATTGAAACCTGAACTATTAAAAAAAACATGCCATGCCAATTAGTAGTTTCATAGATCAATAGATCATTTATCAAAAGCAAAATTCTCCAATTTCTGGAAGCCTCTTAATTCCCACAAATTGTATCACAGTCACCACTCAATAAGTTACCGGTCTAAGGCTAGAGTCACGCATTAGCGATTAGCGATAAGCGACGTTGCTCAGCAATTCAATTGGTCTGACTCAGCGAGGCATACAAATTAAAACCAATTAAAACGTCGCTCAGTCGCTAATCGCTCAATGCGTGGCCCTGGCCTTACACATACTACACATCTGGCAACACTATTACAAACCCGTATAATTTCTGGATAGATCCAACCTTCATGACATGACATTCTGACAAATAAGTAGTTTACAGTGCTTTTAGTGACAACAGTTTTGCAAATTTTCAAAATAATGGAAGAAATTACATTAAAGCAAAGCAATGGCATGGCTAGTGCTCCGAAGACTCAGCTCTATGAAAATAAGTCATCGAACATAAATTTGCTGTGCTTAAACATGATCATACTATGAGTACCGATGATGCTGAATCTTCTGTTCTCCCAAAATCGGCAGTTGTTCTAAAAACATACAAAGTCCAAAATATTGAGAAAGTTGACACCTTAAAAATATGAGAAGGTAGTGTGTTTACAAATTTACTCGACAATTTGAGCATGCGTAAGTTGTTTCTGAGGGGTTGTCGCGTTTGCTCACACTGGACCAATAACAAGAACACGTTGCCGTTTCAAAGAGATGTTTGAAGTTGTTCAAGCTAAGTATATTACAATGGATGAAACATGGATCCATTACTTGCATTAATTAAGAACATCAAGAAGGTAGACGTGTTTTTGTATTTCTCCTTCACCTGAAGTACCAATTCAACAAGACGACTTCACTGAGGGCCGAATGCTGGCACCACCCCAGGAAGAGCTCAACATTTGGCCAATTGAGTGGACATCATTATGGCATTTGTATTTTGAGATCCACATTGAGTTTATTATCTACTTTCTTGAGAAAGATAAAACTATCAATAGCGAATATTACATGGAATTATTGGATCGGTTGAGTGCAGAAATAAATAATAACAAATCGGTCAAATGGGAGTCGGACTCACACACGAAGAGTACCTTACCATCGCACAACAAAATTAACCAAAATGAGAAACAAAAGATAATAAAACCATTAATTTGTATTTTGATTTGTACCCATCTTAGTAATTCTATGATCTTGAAATTTACATGGTTGGTGAATATGGTTCACACACTTATAGTTTCCAAATTTCAGTTCAATAAGAACAACAATAAATGAATTACGCTTCGATTTTCTGATCACCCACCGTAATCTCCAGATTTGGATACCAGCGACAATTGGATTTTTCCGGACAAATTTCTTTCCCTGGACCACCTTTTTGAGACCAAAAATACATCATTCTACCAGAAAGGTGTCGAAAGTTAAAGGACCAGTGGATTGAATGTATCACTCTAGAAGAAGAGTATGTTAATGAATAGTTATACAGAAGACTGATTGAGTGACGTGATATTAGCAACATATCTGACACAAAAAAGTGTAGTCAATGGCGAACCGAAGTTAAGGTTTTGTCGTGATTATCAGGACCCCACGAAACTTGAATTTTAAAAGTATTGTTGTAATAACTCATAGAGGACTCCCAATCTTTTTGGAAGGACTAAACAAGGTAAATTAATTATAAACCAGCGTATCCGGCGTGCTTTGCTACACTCACGATGTGATGTTTTTGCTTGAAACTGCTCTCTTTTTAATTGTAGCAATTTTCGCAGCAATCTAAATACTTTTGAAAAATCAGACAATTCAATCAAGTTTTCAAAATTGACATATTTAACTGATATAATTGACAAAGGCGACTTGATGGCTTTAAAATATGTCTCTAAGCTTTATATGCAAAATTTTTTCCATCAAACTTCACAGGAACACTCTTCAGATTATGTTTAAGTTTCCCAGAAGATTTCATCAAAATCAGTTAAGAAGTACTCAAGTGATGAGCTCATAAACATGAGTCAAATGATTTTTATATTAGATGGAGAAATATTTCTACTTATTACTATTACCAATTCAGGAAGAACTTGTGTTAAGTATGTATTTCATGATAATAATGATGCTAAGGATCAGCATCTAAAGTCACTAGGTAAAGTAAAACCAGACCACTAAGAGGTTTGACGAAAGCTTGAGCATGATGATTTTGTTCTATCGGAACAATCTATATTAGGGTCAATTTAATTTTGAGCAACCATTCCTCCAAGCAAATGTTTTCTTTCTTATTAAATAACCTATTATTATTCGAGATAACATTTGCGGATACCACTTTCCGATCACTAGAAGACATATACACTGTACCTACAATCTTAAATATAATAAAATCATAGAAGAGTCGTTACTGTTTGTCTGTGACATTATGCATGCTTATCTCAGAAACGGCTTAACCAATTTGAATGCGCTTTGAGCTGTATTACACTTATGTGCGTGCAGACAGAATTCTCTCTTAATATTTTCGTTTGCTGGTAAAGTGAAGTGCGTGGGTCGGTGAGTCGTTATGCACGATGAATAAAAATAAAAATGTTTTTCGTTGCTTTCTTTCGCGTCTTTCGTGTTTGTTCATAATTTTTGGCTTGCGTAGAGTGAGGATACAGGCAAATTTTGCTTGTCTGCATGCACATAAATGTAATTGCTAACTATCGATCAGCTGCGTTGCTCTACTCATCAATGTAATACGGGTCTTTTCACTAGTGTATTGTAGCAAGCTTTGAGTAACATTTAGTGTTTGTTTCAGTTCAGTGGGTACAAGAGTATTGCCCTCTTTGTTTTTTTCTCTTTCTGTATATACTAACGGAGTGGACAAGCAAGTGAGAGCAACAACATTATGGATTAGAGCGATAGAAACAACAAAACACAAATTTTTCGTTGCAAATCTTTGATAAACATAATGTTAACTGAGAGCGGAAAGAGGTCAAGAGAGTGTATTGTTGTTCTTATTGCATTACATGTTTCTTGCATGGTCAATTGTATGTTTTCTGTTCCCGTGTTGGAAAACTTTCAGATTTGTTTGTTTACGCGCCAGGTAATCAAACAAAAAATGTCTAGAACCAATTGTATGTCCACAATATTTCACGGCATAGAACGCATTACAAGGAGATCTTGAAGCACCATCTAAAACCTTGACCAGTATTGTGGGCGTATCTTTATCACATCACACGAACAAACATTTACGATTCACAATGTTTCACCAAGGCTCATAAATTAAGAATTTGTCTTTGATTTTGCCAATTGAAGGACAAATCCAACATCATCAAGAGTATTTTTGCCGCCAGTAAATGCACAAATTTCTTCAGATTAATTTCCTTGATAATTCTGATGATGACATCAATAAGCCTGGTGCCTTCAATTATGTGATTCATAAACAAAATCAGTTGATCAAATTGTTCAAGACTGCACTAGAAATGATGCCATCCAACAAAATAGGAGATATTAAATCAAACAAAAGAACAGCAGGCAACCATGAAAGACACTTCAATACATCAACCTTTAATGAAATTTGTCATTAAGGTTGTTGGCGAGAATTTTATGTTTTGCGACATTGTGGTTCGATGGCGTAATGATGATAACCTTTAGCACACAATAAATTTCTGCAATTATTATATTTAAAAGCATTCCTGAACAATTCATAACGGACATGATCAATTTCAATACACCAAGCGTAATCGAACAGACCACAACTATGGTTAAAGATTAATTGGAAAATCACGATATGCATAGAAATAATAATGTGCAAACCATTCAAGATACACATCAGTCATATGATCCATTGAAGTATCTACTAATTGTTTTGGAAGGAGAGGAGGTACACAGATTCATTCCTTAATTGTTTGTATCAGTTACAGTAATCACCATCAGTAGAAGATAACCATTTGCTGTGAAACAATATAATCAAACAAAATTTCCATAAACAAATATGCACTTTAATTGAACAAATAAGTAATGACTGGTTGAATTGATTAACGGATTTAAAAATTCTTGCCTTAGTTTAGTTAAATCCTTTTCTTTTTTGGTAGACTTTTATGCATAAAATAAATTGTTTTCTTTATAAAAAAATAAATTAAACAGACAACAAGTAAGCAAAATCAAAAGAAATATTTTGTAATTAATTGCTTTGACATTCATATGCAGGTAGCATCGAATATATACACATTCACACACACAACACACACACACATAAATATATATATGCGTATATATACAATATATTGTAGAAATATATGCATGTGTATGTATAATTTTTTTTGATTTATTTATGGAATGTTATAATAATTGTTGTTTCGGAATCGCAATTTTTCTTCATTTTTGTCATAATTATTTTTGCTTTCTCATACCCTACACAGTTTCAAAACAGACTATAATATACGTATGTTTATCGTATAATGTAATTCAATGCTGACCTCCTTCATTTCGAAAACACCTAATAAGTATATCTATTGAAAAAATTTGTTTAATACCCACAGCTCTGCAGATCTCTTGAATCTATATGATAATTTCTTTAGAATTACTATATGCTCTAACCAAACACCAGCCACACAGTCACTTTTTAGGAGATATTGCTATGATTCAATTTCATAATATGTATGCAATATGCCTCAAGTTTTGATTTAATTTTCTTTTCCATTTAGAAATACAAATTGGCCTCCATAAGTTCACGTAATACTATTATATGTACTCTAAATGGTAAATCTAGTGGATGATATGGATTGATTCCTCTCATATTGCTGCTTCTGATGATTTTTCAAACATTGAATGTAAGGTAGTTTCGAATCACTAAACACATCAATTTCTTCTTTCACTTTTGGTATGCAATAATCTGGATGTAGAACTGAATTTTTAACATAATAAACCTTCGCACGATTTCAATACTGAAATTGGTTTGATATTTCCCAAAGTTTGTATTGAGAATAAATTAACTTTTTAAACTGAAATGTCTTTCTTTCCTTGTTGAGCTACAAAATGTTTCAAGTCTTGAGAAGGAGCTCTAATAGTTGAGTTTACTTTATTAATTTCCATACTTATTAATTAAAATAAAATGGAAAAAAACAACCCATGAATTAATATCGCCTGAAACTAATGAAGAAAAGGCGTAATCACACGAGTACAGAACAAAAATTACACAGTGGAATTCAGCAAGAAATTGTTCATTTATGCCGCGAGCATATTCTTTTTTTTTTTTTTTCAAAAGAATAATTAATATTTATTAAGGAATAATAATGAAAAAAAAAAAGATTTTAATGAATTTTGGTTTTTTCAAAATTATCAAAGGTAAAAGGAAAGTTGAAATGATTTCATTTTAAAACAAAAAGAACATAAGTATACTGCATACCACGTGCCCCCTCAAACAGCAATGTGTCATAGTGGGAGTGCAAATAAGTTTCCGCCGCTTGACAATAGAAGCCCCACCAGTATATTATTGTATAATTGGAATTTTCAGATGTAAAATGAATGTCATATTGTAATATTGGATACCATAATCTTGAAGTAATAGAGAGTGTTTTTGTATCAACATCACATAACTTTTTTCGTGCAAAAATATCAAGTAACCGATTAATGGCGCGGTATCGCATTGGACAGAAACGGCAACAGTACCAGACTAGAGTACACAACGTTCAACAGTTTCACAGAACCAGAACTGCTAATTGTTGTTTTTATCATAATGAAAAATCAAAGTGAAATTCAGTTAAAAGCTAAAAATAAATAAAATTTAAGGTGAAAATATATTTTGCTGCCACAATTTGTTTTAACAAAGACTTTTAAGCTTTGGCCTGAATTCTTTTGTTGAGCAATCAAAACAAAAGGGTAAAACGGCACCGAAACGAAGTCAAAAGTAGTTGTTTCTGGTTCTGGTGCATATACACTGAGATTTGGTTTCCTTGTTTAATGCAACCTGGCCGCACTGTTTTTCCATTGCGGCCCCGTTTCAGGTCTGATTGAGATGCAAATGTACTGGAGTCTGGTTCTGTTGCCGTTTCTGTCCTATGTGACATGGCGCCATATGCATCATTTGTAGGAACTTTTGAATTAATTCTTTAATTAAAAGAAATATCATATTGATGGACATCGATTGATGTATTAATTAGAAGGCGAATGTGCTCTATTAATAAAAACAAAAGTGGTGATTATGACTCCAGCGATAAATACTGCAACACCAGTAAAGTTTGAAGACGCTGTGTAGGCGTTATTGAATTCAATTATCATGTCAAACTCAAGAGGAGCTCGCTGAAACTTTCGGAGTTACTTACTAAGCCTTATGCAACTCTCCGTTGTTATGAGTACATATATTGATGATGGAATTTTAGGTTTATCCACAAGGTTTTTGCTTCTGATCAGACTTAGAGAACAATACGTTTTACAGCCTTTCAAATTCAGTTGTTCGTGTTTTGTTTGTCATTGAATCAAAAATTGCTGTAAATTTAATTGCATGTCATTTCGATAGTATATCACAAAATGTTTATATCAAATATGGAAAAGAAATATTTGATTGTGGTATTAACAATGTTTTGCGATTTTTCGATATAAGTACATATTTCAATAGATTTTCATAAAGTAGAGTTTTATCGTGCAGATTTGTTTGAAGCATTCATTGAGGAAGATAATGCTAGAAAAGTAGGAAATGTAAATCTGGCTTATGGGCGCTTAAAAAGGAAATTGTTTTTAGAAAAGAAAACAGAATACTTCTTCTTATTCGTGCAGCATCTATCTCTACTAAGAAGATATGACATACATATATTTTGAATGAGCTTGAAGCTTGATAAAAATTGATAAAATCCCATCAAGCTAACAACTGATGAGGCCTTAGCCTTTATTGTTATTAATTTTTTAAGCATCAATACAATAACATTCGATTCATGAATATTGAAAAGAACATTGCAACATATATCCAAGGTATTGGAAGGAAAAATGAAATTCAGGCCTCTGGAAATGGGTACTATATCAGAAACTAATACTGAAGGAACATTGCAAAACTTGGTGAACCAAAAAGTTCTTTTTTTTTCATTGGCACCACCTTCATTCTTCTGTTTTTTATCTCAAAGCGACATGGGTGGCCACTACCGAAGGGTGATTTTTAGTAGAAGAATACGTTGACATACGTGGTATGTTCAAAAAGTAAGAGGACTTTTTATATTTCTCGATCCATGTTTTACATCTTTAGTGTCTTTTTGACATATATAAAGGTGACACGTGATTTTAAATTTTTACGATCTGCTGCAATCTAGAATAATGGATGAAAGAATTTGCATTAAATTTTTTGTGAAAAACGAAATTTAGTGCTCTAAAGTATTTGAAATGTTGACTGTGGCATTTGGACTGTCTGCTTTGAGCAAATCCATTGTTTACAAGTGGTACAAGCTCTTCATAGAAGGCCGAGAAAATGTCGATGACGAAAACTCAGAACGTCAACAACCAACGAAAACGTTGAAGTAGAACATTGTTTTGACGAATCGTCGAATCACTGTTAGAGAAGATGCTGAGGATGTCGCCATATCGCTTGGCTCATTCCATCAAATTTTTCGGATGTTTTTGGCATGAAACGTGTGTCAGCAAAGTTTGCTCCAAAATTAGTAACTTTTGTGCAAAAGAACCGCCACGTGAGCATCGTTCTTGAGCTGTAAATTAACGTCAACGACAATTCTGATTTGCTCAAAACTGGTGACGAAATATGAGACCGAAAAAAGTGCGAATGAAAGACGAGCCAAAACATATCTAAGCAAAACAGCTGTGAAAAAATTTATAAACATTCAAAATAGCCGACTTTTTAAGCATAAGTGAACGACATGTGTACCAACATAACAAAAAAAAAATAAATAAATAAATCTAAAATCGATAACACGTGGACAGAGAAATATAAAAAGTCCTATTACTATTTCATCAGACCATGTATTAAGACTCTAGTATGATGGATGAATTTAACCAATTAAAGTTTGAAGACTTGGGTTTGTAGACGAAGTTCCAAGAAATTTCAATTTTAAAACCCGACATGTAATCGAGTTTCATGCAAGACTCATCCCATCTCATCAATGCCCACTTAACGATGCAACAAATTCGGCTTTCACACACAAACATTTTGCGGCAGCGCTCCCCCTTCAGACATTTGCTTATTGACAAGTGACGCCTGATGCTAACTTGGTAGTTTTGTTTGATGTACCAAAAACAAAAATTTCGCTGCCGATGCTTGCGTAGAGTGCGGATTCATGCGAAATGCAGAATATAGTGGCCAATGGGAGCGGAGTATGAAGAAATTTGCATTGCGACAGAACGCACAGCTTCGTAAAGAAACAAAAATAATAAAGAATGTGGAAAAGATTGTCTGCCGCCAAACTAGCAACAGATATCAAAGAAGAGTCAACGATAAGTCAGACAAATTATAAATTGGGTCAAAGCGTTTTCCTGGAACAATCTCTTTTTATCTTTCTCCTCAAGAGTGAGCAATTCACGAGCTACCTTACCATATGCTTGTTACGAAGATCGTAGTCACCAATAATCTTCAATTCCTGATACAGCAAACGTATCTTTTCATAAGGGTGATGTCCGTTAACTCTTTTTACAACAATTCAAGCCAGTTGTTCGGTTTGAGGAATCACAAAGAAATACAATGTCAGCAAGCTATGATTTCGACGGATTGACTGGACAGATTGAGTCTGAGCAAGCAGCTATTTAGTGAAGATGAACCAGAGTGCCTTGGCCAGTTATTGTTTGCAACTACAAAAATTCTTTTGTGTACTTTTAGTCCCCTTACTGTTACAATTAAAATATCAACAAAAATTCCTCTACAATTATCAGATGAACATGAATGAATTATCTGGAGAAATTGTATCACACAGTCAGTTATGTTTTGTAGTTCCCTAAAAATAGTGTTCGCTAAGGAAAGCAAGCAGTATATTCTAAATGAAAAATCAGAGAAGGGGGTGCAAAAATGTTCAACATTTATAGTACAGTTAAAGTATCAAGAATTTCAGAGTGCAGCAAGTAGGGTATAAAAATGGAAATATGAGGACAACAAAATGAAAAAAAAGAAACATCTGCCTGCTTTGCACTTCATAATTTTATTTGATTTATTTAAGGTCAGAAATTAAATTCAATTTTATTATTATAATTTTTGTTTACTTTTGGTTTTTTTGTGATCTCCCAACATATTATTTTCTCTTTTATTTTTAAATAATTGCATGAGGCATAACAATCAGGACAAGACCAGCACCACAACAACAATAACAAGAAGAAAACAAAAACAATCACAATAAATCTTATTAAAAATTTATTGTTTTAAAGCAAACCAAAGAAATTGTTAAAGGAAGAGAACAGGAGGAGAGAAAAACTAAAAGAAAATAAAAACAGGAACAACAATAATAAATTTTATGTCTGAAACAATTTATTTTGTAAATGGCAGCGCATGTTGCAACGAATGTTAAAATACAAAAAACAACAATAATACAAGTTCTTGCAACAATTTTAACTTGTCGCATGCTATAAGTAATTCATTGTTTTTTTTTCTTTTTCTCTTTATCACTGTTTGTGCGTACTTTGTTCTTTATACAGTTAACAGTCGCATGTTCTGAATTCCTGAAGAATTTCAGTTGCTTGTTGTGTTTGTGTGTGTTTATTAATAAACCTTGTTCCTTGTGGCATGCCATACGTATGCGTATGCTTAATTTTTTTTATCGCATGCAACAGAAAATGTGTTTTGACTCAATAATCAAATGACCAACGAACCAAGCAACCAACCGATTGATTTATTGATGTTCGGCAATGACATTAAGAAGCTGCTTTATCATTTCCAGCATCCTGAAATGCATATGCAACCAAAACCAAATACATTTAAATTTCAAGAAAAATGTTGTAATATTGGAAAAAATTAAATAAAATAAATATGATATTCAATTGGAATTTCATTTGCAATGCAACATTTCTCACTGTTGTTGTTGTTATGGTTGTTGAGACGCATTTATTTTTTTTATTTTTAAAATGTCATCTGCGGTTACTTTGTATATCATTTTTCATGAGATACCATTCTCATTATCCATTCGATTCTTCCTTGCAACCTCTTATCTCTTGAATTAAATGTTATTTATATTATTTATTATAAATACTACACTACGACTCATCCACTTTTCAATTATTCCATTATGCCATTAGTCTATCATTCATTCATTATGGCATTCATTAATTCAACGATGCACACTGTGCATTATAGTACTATACTCAATGCCATGCCATGGCATCACTTAACGTAACATATTCACTTGAAGCTGTGCCCATTTGTTAACTTTCTCCTCGCACTTCCTCCAACTCCTAACCCCACCCAGCATCACACTTTCGATTGGTTTCTTTTAATCTACTTCGGCATCCCTTTGTCTCTTACATTTCCAATTTTCAATTTATTTATTTTTATTGTTTCATTTGTAAAACATTTACAAAAAAATACACACATTTTTGTCGAAGCTTTACGATTTTTTTTTATGTATAAATAAATAACAAAACAAGATATAAAAAATAAAAATGACAATAATATCGAAAAAAATTTCTCTTTCAGAGCCCTTGAAAGCCATTTTCTCTGCTGCTGTTTTTTCTGTTTTTATTTTTTGCTTATTTAATTTTTTAAATATTTATTACAATGTCGACGGGACTACATAACAAAAAACAGAAAAAAACAGAAAAAGCAGTGAAATGAAAAGCGCTTGTCGCAATCAAGTTGCATAAATATTGTAAAAGGTTGATTGGTAAGGTAAAATGTAATAACCAATAAGTTTAAAGTCAATAAGAAATACACAATAAACAAAAAGAAAGAAACACAAAAAAAAAAAAAAATTCATTAAAACAAAAGCCAAAAAAAGAAGAAAATAAAAAACTAAAAACCCAAAACTTTAAAATCAAAATCGATCGTATTCAATAAAGAAACTCGTTTCGAAGTTGAAAACTTGTTACGAGGAATCGAAGCCAAAAAAAATGGTTTATTAAAAAATTTCTTATAATATTAAAATTAAATAATTTACTGAATTAAATGCTAAAAATACTAAAAATTAATGGAGAAGAATTAGAGAGAAAACTTATGTACATGCATCCAAAATCTTTGAGCTGCAGCTTCAGAGCTAACCTTTGTTATATTCATCCACTCAACATATTACTTTTTTTCTTTCAAATTAATTTGGTACATTTTTGTCAAGCAAGTTTACTTTATTGCATTAGTTGTGCTAACTACCTTATGATTAAACTATGTGTGTGTGCTAAGTGGATCTGGTAGCAAGATCACAAAGAAGATGACGTTTGAGCCTCCTTGAGAACTCTTGGTGCAGAAGAACCGCTGCAAGAGGGTTTGAGTAACAATTCAGCCTGTCATTGTAGCGAATGCTGTGTAGATTTATTTCGTCCATAACAGTAGGCATCCGAAGATCGTTGTGTATTCCTTACGTACCAAGGAGTATTCGTAATACGACGCAGTGCTTTGTTCTGCAATATTTGAACTTTTTTGATGCTCGATGCACATGCAGTGCCTCAGAGTTGGAGGGATGTACAATTGTACGGTATACCAATAGTTTGTTACTCAGGCTAAGTTGGCTATTAGGACGCAGTAGCCACGCTAATTTAGTGGATGAGATGTATGATTTCCAGGTAAGACACTTGTCGAGAGTCATTCCTAGATATTTGACACGGTCAACTTGCGGAATGACAGTGTTGTTAAGCATAACTGAAGGACAAACACCTCGTCTGAGAGTGAAACGGCAATGGGCAGATTTACCACAGTTAATGTCAATATGTCACTTTTTTGTCCAGTGTGAAAATTATTGAGTTATTCCTGAACTTCAGCCGTAGCCACATCAATGGATGTGTTGTTGCAGATTATAGTGGTATCATCCGCATAGGTAGCAAGTAGAGAGTTATTGCAAGTAAAGAAATTTGAGAGGAATGTATTTTAAATTTAAACTACATAGCACCATCGACTGCATGCGTTCCGTTTGATGCATAGAAATTTGAATTGTATTGATTTGTATGAAGCAAACTAATTAGCCGACGCACTCGACAGATATTTGATAAAAATTGGTCAATTTCAACATTGCCATCCTTCGACTGCGTTCGGAACTACAAAGAACAATTCCGTGAACCACAACCAGCTATAGCAAATCGCAAAAAAACAGTTTTTGTGAACGGTAAACAAGTATTTACATGTTTTGGTGAATGAAAAACATCTGATTTTACTTATGTTTGTTCGTTTAATAAAGTTTAGTTAAGTTGAAAGTTGCATAAATATGGAAGACAAATATGGACGACAAAGACTCCGTTCAATATGACACTGACTTCAAATAAAACAACATACCTTTATATTTACTATTTATGTAAACAAGGAATTCAAATTGCACTAATGTTTGCCAATCACCTTTATCTGTTTGTTATACTGACAATTAAAGTCAGTGGACGATTTCCCGCTCTTTTCTATTTACGCAGTCGATGGCTGCTATATAGTTTGACGTATGCCCCACAAGAAACGCAACACACGCAGACGCAGACGATGGCTGCCATGTAGTTTGAACTTAGCTCGAAGAAATCAGTGTCAGGTCACTTTAGATATTCATGCCGCCTTTGACAATGTCTCGTACAAAGGCCTTATACACAAACTCAAAAACATGAATGCTATTGGTGTACAAATAAGTTTTAAAGGATTTACAAAAGTTGGCATAACTAACTTTAAATCATCTGGCCACTCTATGTGTCATTTCGCTGAAGTGTAAACAACATACTTTCATCGTTCTCAAAAACATGTCAACTTTTGTGTTGACAAAACGCAATTTGCGGGAAGCGCTGCTTTTTTGTATTCAATTGAAGAAAAGTCCAGCTGATGGATATCGATTGCATTCCGGCATTTTAAAAGTGTCGATTTTGACATCAGCGAAAAGGAACGCGAAGGGAGGCCAGTAAAGTTTGAAGACGTTGAGTTACAGGCGTTATTAGACCAAGATTCATGCCAAACTCAAAAGGAGCTTGCTGAAATCTGGGGAGTGACTCAATAAGCGACTTCAAACCGTCTCATGGCCATGGGTATGGTGCAAAAACTAGTCAATTGGGTTCCTTTTGAACTCAAGCCAAAACACGTTGAACTACGTTTTTTCACTTGCGAACAACTGTTCCAAAGGCATAATCGGAAGGGTTTTTTGCATCGAATTGTGACGAATTGTGATGTTACAAAAGTCGTTAAGGAAACTTTGGAGGCAATAAAATGGGATGTCCTATTCCACCCGCCATATTCACCAGACATTGTTCCTTCCGACTACCACATATTTCGGCCGATGACTCATGGCCTGGCCGAGCAGCACTTCACTTCTTTCGAAGAAGCCAAAATATGGGTCGAGTTTTGGATAGCTTTAAAAGATGAGGATTTTTTTCAACGCGGAATCCGTATGCTGGCTGAGAGATGGGAAAAGGTCGTAGAATGATGGACAGTATTATTATTAAAATGCATTGTATCAGTTTCTCAAAATAATGCTTCAAAGTCACTAAAAAATCCATTATATTTATCTGTACACCAATAATAACAATCATTAATAGTTTTTTTAACTGATAGATTCTTTTGGATTAGGATGGATGGTGGTGGTGGTGGAAGGCGGTCTTCAGAAATCTGTCTCACGTTCTGCAACATACACACCTATGAAATTCATACGCCCGACCACTGCTGTACTTTAATATTCACTGATGACAATGCTCTCCACTGCTCTGACAACAACTTCATTGAGGGATTAAAATATTTAATTTTTTTTGTGGAATTAATTATAACAGGGAATAGGTAAACTCCAATGAGTCTTATTATTATTCACTTAAAGACATAAAAAAAAAGTGTTACAAAGGCTTATGTATCTTAAAATCTAGAAGATGGGTCCAGGATATGATATCTCTTCAAATGTCTAACGACGTCATTCCTATTTAGAGGGTTGCTAGCAGGTCATTGTCATGGCCACTCAGGCCACTTATTTCTTAGGCACTCTGATTATTTCTTTCTTAACAAAAAAAGAATGTTGATAAATTTATATATGTCAAAGTTTGTGACATACCATTGGGCGTTGACAATGGTTCGCAATAGCTTGTTGTAAAATTTCAATGATTGAGTTACCAAAGTTGTAAAGCATATGACCAAACAGGTTAAACATTGCTTTATACAATAATATTTTATTCTTCATACTCAAATCGGAGTTGGTACCAAGAAGCCCATACATCCTATGTGTTTTTAGTGCAAGCTGGGTCTTTTTCGCTTTAAGATGTGCTTTCCAAGTTAATTTTCGGTCCAGATGTAATCCTAGTTATTTGACTATACTACCTTGAGGAATATCAGTTCCAATCACCAAGACCTTTGGATTCAGCTGAATGTGAATGTCACTTGGATAATTAAAAGAAATATTAAAAAAGACTTACACATATATGTTATATACTTTCACAATTGGAAAATCAAGCTAAAAGCAATCACCATATATGTAATTCACTCGAAAGCGAAAGCCCTGCCTACCTTAAGCCTCAATTAGTCTTGGCTGGTTGGCATGCTAAAAGCCAGTGAGTTGGCTAATTGCAATTAATAAGTCAATTCCAAAGAATGCAGTCCAACTTAAATCGCAACTCTCTGCCTGTTACTACTCACACAAATGCGCATATCATTTTCAAAGTGAATCAATCACTACTGAAACATCTTTGAGTATATTATTGACATGACAAGCGCGAGTAGAAGAGTAGAATGGTTTGTGTGTAATCGTCAGAAGCACACTCGCAAATTCGAATAAGAATACTATAGCCGTTTATTAACAGGATGTTTATAATGTCAAGAAAAAAATAACTAATAATATATAGGTCGATTTTCGTACCAATTATGCTACATGGTTCGGTAATAGGGGTGAGAGTGTAATTAGTCACTGTGCGAAACTCTAAAGGGACCAAAACAAAACATTAAAAATGATACTTAATCTTAATCTTACTTAATTTTTTCCATTTTCTATTCCATGAAATGGCAAATGTTTGTAAGATTGTTGAAGACAGAAATCTCTTAGGCTACAACTAATTTTATAAAAACCCGTACTTCTCAAGCTAATACTTTAGCTTGCTTTAACAAGAATGGATACTAAGTTTTAGCTTTTGTTTTAATATCTAAGTTCGGAATTTTAACTATCAATGTATGGTTTTTACCCATTTCCCTTACGAAATTGCGATACTCTTAAGATAAAATAAAATCCACGAATCACATTCTTAGTTGTGCTGTTAGCAAATATTATAAAACTTTTTAAAAAATGTAAACAAAGCTTGGTACACTGTAAGAAGAGTTAATGGGTTCATAAATGAAATAATGAATACCCACAGTAAATAACAGAAATCACAAATTAGGAAAAAATAAAAACACAAAGAAAAATAATAAAAATTTACAAAGAATTGACATCAAATTAATTGTCTTTTATAAAATTGAAACAAAAAAGTTATGTCGCTATAATCGTGTGGACCCATTAATATTCCAATACGCGATAATAATAAATAAAATTTAAAGTAAAAATAATCTTAAGACTTTTTAGAGAAATACGCAAAATATTATCATATTCTCGTACAATACAATATAATTTGATACAATATTTATGGCTGATAAGCCTGTAAATAATAATATTAAGGTAGCAACACAGCGATCATTGTAATAAATGCCAACAGTGTAATTGCTTTACAGCAAGAACAACTCTGCATGTTTGAAATGAAATACATATGTGCATAAATGGACAATGGTGGTCAACATATTGAATTCACCTTAAAATAAGCAAACTGCCTTCATTAATAATGAATGACTCTTTTATACAGCAAAGTTAAACAGACAATTAGTATCTCAAAAAGCATAACTGGATCGCAAGTTTACTCGAAATTTTAGTGGAGCCTTCAACCAAGGTCTTAAATTGGCTTTAAGCCTTAATTACATTTAGCAAGTTTAATGATAGCACCTAAAACTTTCCACCAGCAGACACAAAATGCACAAGTGATTCACTTTGAAAATCAGTGAGAGTGTGTGCGTGAACAAAGTAGACCGGCTTTTAACTTTTCTCAGTAGATTGTTCACAATCTGCTAGAAACTAGTCAATATGATTACACTGGGCGAATTCTCTAGCAAATAATGAATTCACTGGCTAGATTGTAAACTCGCTAGATTTAATTGAGGTTCTGCATAACAAGGCAGTCCTATTGTAAAACCCGTATGGGTGTGCCATTCGCCAGTGTTAAAAAACGATAGTGTGGCAGATAGATACTACGTATGTCAATAAATTATAATGCGTAGCCATACCAATGACTTAGGAATAAGTCTATAAGGCAACAGCTTTAATATAATATCATCATAATATAAATACGGGAACACGTTGTCTAATGATCAAACTTACGACTAAACTATCTAACCGACTTGATAAAAAACATACCATTCGATAAGTATTCATTTGTAGATAAGCATAATATACCTTTTATTAAAATCTGTTGGGTATTTTTGGCGTAAAAACAATTAAAAGTTTTCACAAATACAACTACACTCTACACAAACACATGATCTTCATGTCTCTCTCTCTCTCTTCCACTCTCTCTCTCTAACGCAAATGAAGCAATGTTCGTTGTCAAATTTAGGTATGTGCCTAAGCGCGGAGGAAATAAAAGAAAGAAGAATCAATCAATAAAATAAATATAAAATAAATCTATATATACATAAAATCTTAAGCCTTTTTGTGTCTCTGCACGCAAATCTCAGAAATGGCTTAACCTATTTGAATGCGGATTTGACTGGTGTATTGTAGCAAGCTTCGTGTAACATTTAGCGTTTATTTATTCGAAATCGACCTAATAAATAAAAAAATATTCATATTTTTATTTCTGTTGCCTACTTTTTGGCTGATTTTCGAATGTTTTCCTTTTTAGCGTTGGGGGGAACATTAAAGATCTGATAATTAGGTAAAACGATAACAACATACACACTATTACAAACATATTTCGAATACCACGCGTACGAAGTCGGGGACACAGCTAGTAATAAATATTATCTTAAAATATATGAATTGGGAGCCCGTGTTTTACATTGTTGCTATTACATTTTCTTGCTGTGTTCTTCAATTAAATACCTACGCATATAGATATAAGTATTTTGTGTTGCAAAAACTTAATTTAATAAGAAGCAAATACGATAAACGAAAGGGTCGAACTATTAAATGATACTCAATAATTGTTTTTCATATCAAATTCTCTTTACAGAGAAAAACAAATTGAGTCTGTCTCACATGATTAAATGGTTTTGTCTTTCTTCCGGCGGGGCGGTTGAATTTCGAGCACTGGTCAATGATCCTAAGTAGTAATAATAAGCTATCATTCATATACTTATCTAACTTGATATTGCTTATGATGATTGGAGTCTCAACAATTCTGTAATACGATTCATATAGTTGGTGCTGTTTTATTGTGAGACTCAGAGGAGAGAAAAATCTATTGTATAATAAAACAAATATCCTTAGCAATTGTTGTTTAACAATCAACAAAATTGATTTTTTCCCTAAAATTGGCATAAGTAAAAGTGAAATGGCAAATATTTATTGTAATAGAAACTTGATCTGCAACACAATCAATGGAGTCAACATAACAAATTTCAAGGTTCCAGTTCCAAGAAATAGATAGTCAGACTTTTATTATATTGTGAAGAATTAGTTTTTCGTTTCATTTTATCGACAGTATTCATTATAAGCCATATAACACTAATATGCCAAAATCAACTGGAAACAACAACAACAGAAAAAACTATAACACAACACAGTGTCCTTTGCAAACAGAAGTAATCAACTTAAAGTAATCTAAGTGCCAAATCAAGACATCGAATAGAATATATTATTGTAAATTAAATATAATTTTAAGGTTCAATTTCTTAGCAAGCTTTGGACGCTTTGGCTTTAGACGCTTTTCAATGACTTTCGATGCTTCCAACACTTCAAGTTACAGAGCAAGTTGTTGTGAAATAAAACAAAACTGTTTTGCTTTGATAATGCTAATTATTTAATAAAAGAAACAAAAACAAATACCACAACGAACATCGATTTATGTTTTTTTATCTTTTCTATAAGTTTTTTTTTCAATGTTTAATAGTTTTTCACTCCTCTTAAAAAAAAAAAAACGTTAAATAAATGGCATGACATTGCTGTTTGCCATTCACAAAAACAGGTACTTATTTGTTAATCACCACAACACCTAACAGTTGACTGGAAAGCCACATAAGTTCAAAGAAAATCTGTGTAGTTGCTTTATTCGATTTCATACTAGAAATGAGCTAAACAGTGATTTCAAATTCACAGTGATTCTAAACTGTGATTGAGTCACAGTCATTTGAAGGGAGAGACACTTTGTTGTTTACTTTGTTTGACTGGTAATCACAGTTTAGGGAGCAACTAAATCAAAGTGAGTCACAATCAAGTAAACTGTGCCTCTCCCATTAATTGACTGTTTCTCAATCATAGTTTAGAATCACTGTGTCACTTTTTTGCTCATCTCTATTTCATACATTTTAACTATTGAAGCCAAAGGTATAAATCTCGCAAAGCTTGCTGTGGAGTTGGAACTTTAATCTGAAACTAGGACTCCGAGCAAAATATTATCTCTTTATACTTAAAACTGAGCTACTCGTTTGCATTAATTCCTATACGTAGTAGCTGTATAACGATTCAGAGACTATGTTACATTTCCAGTATAAAAACCAGATGGTTCTTAATGAAAACTAACCATTTCAATATAAATAAAGTCTCCGATGCACGGTTATACATAAAAAGATGAAATTTAATTAATGGTACAAAATATAAGAGATTATAAGTAGCTTGAACATTAATTTATGGTTATTCAATGGTTCTAAAGTTAGAACATACAGGTATATGTGGAGTTATGATCTGAATAAGCATCTTTTGCAGGAAGTTTTGATTTACTTCCTTAATTTGAAGAAGCAGCTGAGGCACATCAATGGCTAGTAGTAGGTGAGACTGCTTTAAGTGAAAGAAGTTATAGCGAGTGGTTTCAATAGTGGTCTATTCCATTATCGCGGGTGCAACACTTAGACGTATTGTATGTCATATCATAACAATAAAATAACATTTTTAATGAAATTATTCTTGGAAGGGCTTCATATTATCATGTTCCTTTTTGATTTAGTTATAAAAATTGTAATGAACTATTTCAATAGCCAGGAAAGAGGTTAAAAGTGCTATCGCGGGTGTAATAAAGTTGACCCTTACTCTTTAAATTATGATACAGAAACAAAGAAGTCTGTTAATTGTGAAACATTTTATATATTATGCCTTACATTAAAAAGAAATAGAATATAAGAATAAACAATGAATTATTAGTTTTGAAGCAATCGCGGGTTCAACACGTTTAATTTAAGTGAATATAATCGACAATAAAATCTTATACAGGAACGGAAAAAATGATGAAACAATGTTTATTACTAATAAGTACTGTTCTTTTTCATGTTAATTATTTCTTTTCCAAAACGTTAATTCGACGAAAATTGTACTGTTAATTTTGAGGCAGATTCATCATTTAAAAATTCGTCATTTGAATTATTTTATACATCGGAATTCCACAATTCTCTTTTAGAAGAAGGATTCACTCTGATCCAATGCTGAAGGCCGTAATTAACTTTTTCTTTTGAAACGAACATAAGGTAAATATTGTCAGTGAGACTGCGTGCCAAGTCATAGAGCACTGTTGCTTCTCCCGGACGTAATTGCTGTTCATACTGATCTTTTGATACTTTCACCAATGCCATCTATGGCACCTTTGCCATGTGAGGCTGCAAAAAATTTACATTCGTGGTGAGTGAATCCGTATTTTGCTTTGAATGCATTAATGCTTGCCACTATATAAACCGATTCTTGAATTGAGCAGTGCAATTATATACAAAATGTTAACGTCATCAGAGATTGACTTGATGTAATCAAAAACTTTTTGTACAGTATATTTATTGTGGCTTAATTCATCACTAACTATGACCACTGAATGGAGTTTATGGGTAGACCAAATACAGCACGTGAAAATTGTAACATGCACATGAAACAAATGTGCTGATTTATTAGCTCATAATTCTCGGCAAACTCTGTTTGTACTTTCTCACTGGTCAGGTCTTGTTTTGCATTTTGAAAATAATAAACTCATGTTTGATAAGCGTTACAGTTATAGTATGTTGTTGGTAGCGTTGCAATCTGTTGTTTTTTATGCCTTGCTTAGTATTTGTTTTTGCGATAGCTTTTCTGTACTCCGTTAAACCTGCTACTTTCTTTTTCGACCTAAGGTTGGCATTGTCATTCAACAGTTATTTTTTATATTTTTAGTGTTTGCATCTCCTGCGTTTCCCTGATGTTATATTACTTATATTACTATTTCAGGCATAACAAAATATAAGTATCAGGCAAAAACATTGTTGTGATGTAAGGATCGCGGGTGCTACCAATTTCCATCAACGTTTACTTTAATTCAGCTAACATTATACTTTTGAAAACAATAGATCTATGTTTGCCTTTGATTTCATCTTACTTTTGAAAAGTTTCAAGATGTAAGCACTTAATTTCTTAAAAAACTTTTATATCTTTTCTATCGCGGCTGCAACAAGCTGATAATTACCCCGTTTATAAGACACCCGAAACGGTTTGCACTGATATCAGCTTTACCCAGAAGACATGCATAAATTGATTGATCGCAAAATATTTTTTTGTGCAGTTTTTATGGTGCAGTTATTTTCCTTTATTATCATTTTCTCAATGATTTTGTGAATTATAGATTTAAAAATCATTGCAACATCTTATTAAAATCAGGATAAAGATTATACATTGAACATTTGTCTTGTACAAAGTGATTTTGAAAAAAACTTTAATTTAAAAGGGAGCTACTTCCAATTTTATGCATATGACAACTTTAAAAAATGCATATTCGTTTTCAACAAGAGCACAAGACATCGCACACATAAATAACTGAACAAAAACTGTTGTGAGTCAGGCCGGTATCAGTGCAAACCGTTTCGGGTGTTTTATAAACAGGGTAAATGTAACTTTGTAGTAAATAATGCTTAATAAATAACAACAATTACTTAAATCTTTTGACTCACAAGAATAAATGAATATTGTCACTACATAGTAGTCAGTAAAATATAATCTTAAACTGTTCGTAAAAGCTGTTTCGCGCCAGTCCTGTCAGTGGTTATTTTTCAATGTATTCCAACTTTTCGAATGATAATTTAAAAAACAAAATTTTTTGCAATCTTATTGCAAAAAATAACAAAAAGTGAGATTAAAAACGAGTAAGATGTCGGAGACAAAGAACGTGGTGGAAGGCCGAAAGTGTACGAAGACACGTGATTTGAATTTTTATTGCCAAATGCAAGAAGAACTTGTAATTACATTTGGAGTGACTCAGCAAGCAATTTCACAATGGTTAAAATTATTGGGAATAATTGAAAAGCAAAGAAAATGGGTTCCATATGAACTGAAATCGAGAAACATCGAACACCGATATTGCAAATGCGAAATGTTGTTTGCCAGGCATAAACAGAAAGAAGGATGTTTGCATCATATAGTCACTGGTGATGACATATAGATCTACTATGATAACTCAAAGAAGAAAAAAAAAAAAAAAACTGATGTAGTGTGATTTGTGTGACATCTGCTTGGTGTCGTGTATTATGAGTTGCTCAAACCGAACGAAAGCATTATTGGAGGTCTCCACCGAACACAATGGATTCCATTGACCTGAGCACTCAAGGCACTATTACTCCATGACACGGCAAAATTATTCTCCAGCCCGTCCACATATTGTGGTGCCAGTCAAATACTTGTTGGAAACACTCAACTGGAAAGTCCTACAACACCCGGAGTATTCATCAGATCTAGCTTCTTAGGGTTATAACTCCTTCTGATCGATTGCATGAAGATTCCAAAAATTGGGTCGATTCATGGATATTTTCAGCAGATGAAGTGTTTCTTCCTGAATAATTCATTCTACTGATAATTCATTCAATAAAATATGATCATGTTAACAAGAGCTTATTTGGAGTAATAAAGTCAAGTTAGGAAGTTTCAACATTAACTATACAAATCATTAACAAAGTCAAAATTTTAATGAAAAACAAATGTAACTGATGAAACCCATAACCATTGATGGCATTAAGTGAAATGTAACAATTGACCCTAAAGCCACCTCAGCCATTGAGTCCAGTTCAATGTATTTTCTACGCGTTTCATATGATTGAATAATTAATACTTTTGTCGAATGTAACGAAATACACATAAGAAATGATTGTCACATTGAATAACCTGTAATTGTAACTGTCTTGATTACTCAGCTAAAGAAAAAACTTCTTCGAAAAAGACTTTTACTTGTTGGAAAAGGATACTTAAGCAACTGTAATAGATCTTTTGGCCACAGTTAATAAGAATCAGTTACATTTTAATAGAATTTATAGAAATATCATTTCAATAACTAAACAAGGCTTAAATATTAAAATAGTATCTTGAATACATTATTGAATGTTGTAATTTCATTGTTATAATTTTAGAAATATGGTGAATAATAAAAAAAAAAAATAAATAAATAACCGCACTATAAATAAGTTAGGTGCTAGGCAGTCAAGTGGAACGATCGAATGAACCACAAGCCAACATCAAATTGTCATTGACAATGAACTTGTTTGTCAGTTTTATTAAATCCTATTTGTTGTTCTTAACCATGGTCCCATGTCTATAAATATTCATAGACCCTGAATGAATGGGCAGGCGTCAGACACATGTTTGAATATTGAGACTTCATACGCTTCACTTATTTGACAATAAAAAAAAAAAAATAAATAAATAAATATTATAGTAAATAATTTAGTAAATTGGCAAACGAATGAAATAGTAAAGAAGAAAAGACAAGACACATTCAAGTCAAGTGAGTAGTATGATAAGAAATACATACGTGTATAAGAAGAAAAAGAAGGTGAAAAATATGAATAAAAAATTTAGTTGTTGCTAATCAAGTTGGAGGTCAGTTTTGCGGTAGCACTCATATGGAGTGTGATTACGTAAAATACCAGAGAGACACAGACAGACGGACAACAAAAAAAAAACAAGAGAAAAAATTGCGAAACCGGATTACAACAAGATCAAGCAAGAGTTTTATAATTTCATATTGATTTTACTTTTCCATTTTTTTTTTTAATTTTTTTTTTGCTTAACGTTTCTTTTTTTCTGTAATTTTAATTTACTTAACATTTCATTGATTTATGGCTTGTCATCTTTACTTTATTTTATTGCTACAGGATTGTTGTCCTTCATCAGAATAAACTAAAGTGAAACAAGTCTGAATTACAAATTCTAAATGATTCCGGTTTATCGGTTAAATCATTTGTGTTATGTTGACAGTTCGAAGTGATTTCAAGAGAAGGAAGAGTCGATTAATAGCGATTATTATTTATTTTGTCTTTGTGTTATTTGTTTATTGGAAAATCTGTTAAAATTGTATTGTATTTACCGGCATTACGTATACGTTAATCTGGCAATCGTACAGTAGCTCCATATATAACAGAAATACCAAAATGATTTGCAATAGACAAACACCAAATTTTAATAATACAAAACGCAAGAAGACACAACATTATTCCAATAAGTTATAATTTTTTAATAACAAGATTAATGGTATAAAAGAACCGAAATGTTACGACCAACTGCCGACTGTTGTCATCCATTCAGTGTCAGTGTCAAGTGTCTTAACAAAGCAATGAATTGAATGAACAGTTTGGCTAATAAAAATATTGGAAGAAAAGTTATAATCTCATCTGATCTGATCCCATTTCACCATGGGTTATCTGTTGATCCAATTCACTTTGAAACTCTAGAAATTCGTATACAATGAGCAAGAAAAAATTCTTATAAGAAAGCCCAATTATTACATTTTCTGTTATAACTTTGTCTTTTATTTGTTTTGCAAGGTTAAAAGGAATGATATAATCTCAGGGCAACCGGGCCTCTTAAAACATTGGATTCAAAGATTTAATAACAATAAAATAAGACCTTAAATCGTTTTTGTATTTCTTTGCTTTTCTCCCATCAAGGGAAAAGTTTATGTCTATGCATGTAGATTAGTAGCCACTCAGAAAATAGAACTCATTGGAGGTGGTTTTAATGATTGGAAACATACATATGAGCGTATCTCTGAAAATGAAATCATCTAAAAGCTATCACAATTTTAGCAAAAATGACATAGGAACGCATCGATAAGAGTCTAGCCAGTGAAAAAACGGGGGATTCGCAATATTGGTGAACAATTTTGATGCGAGTTGTCAGCACAATAAAATTTCTTGCAGAACGAGGATTATCTCTTAGAGGAGTTGACTAATTAATTGGTTCACTGAGAAATAGTAATTTTCTAAGCAATTTTCTATAGTGATGATTATTGATACTTTATGAAAGACCCTCCACTTTCTTCATTGCCTCAGGCCCCAACACTCCTGAAAACGGCACTGCTTGTTTCAAATGCAAATTGGTAAAAACCTTGTGCAAAGCATTAAAAACAAATATTTTTATTTTACTAGAATCAGGATTTTGCTATACTTATGCGGATGACACAGTTACTCGACTTCACAGTCACTACTGGATCACTTGCGAAGATTCCACGCCTGTGCCAAGCTTCGGAACATCAGAATAAATGCAAAGAAATCAGTGAACTGAATAAATACACTGAGTTGTCAACTATGACTCCAGAATCAACTTGCAGGTAGACCAAGTCCACTACCTCCGGCTGGTCCTAGACAACTGCCTCACATGGCGATCTCATATTAGAAATACAACCTGCTGCTATGCAAAACTGTGTAGGCTTGACTGATTGCTATGACCATTCTACATAAATATGATTCAAACCTACCAAAATAAAGCTTTAAGCCGCATAACTAGAGCTTCCCAGCATAGCGACTTGAGAATGTCCACTGTGCTGCAATTGTAGTAGAAGCTGCATACTCATTCAAACAGAGAGGTTCCACCCAGATTGACCTTCCCATCCAAATAAATGTACACCGTCATATAATCTCCCCCACGTCCACTATCCTCTATATTCATGAGAATATTAAATGCTATTTTGCGACAATTTTGTAACAGTTAATGAATAAAAAACAAAACTATTTTATAACCACACCTCGTGTTTAGTTGCTTATTTTATACCATAATTTTATCTTTATTTGGGGAGGGGAAGGGATAAATTGGAAAAAAAAATGCAACGTTGTCATTTTCTTTTTGTTGTTTGTGATCTTTTTTGTTGATTTAAAATAAACATGTTGCTACTTCATTCATGCGTTCAGATTTATAAATACACTCCTTACCCCTTGCCGCCACCACAGTCACCATCCTTCTCTCTCTCTCTCACTGTCTCTGTCACTCTAACTTTGACTTTGCAAACTTTACACATGCGTACAACGGTTTTATTGCCATTTCAAAAAAATTTTAAAAAATGCGGAAATATTTTTGCTTATTTAAAACTTAAAGCTTCCTTAAAAAAAAAAATATAGTATATTGTTGTATAAATAAAAAAAAAAAAGAAAAAATTCCAGCAACAAGAAACACAAGAAATCAGCAGCGCATGCGCAGCCTTTTTTTTTTTGGTTGTTATTGCTTGCTTTGACACATTTTCCTTTCTTTCTCCTCTCACTTACCATTTGCATTTGCAATAAGCAAAAGACCCCAGATAAAGGTCAAACTGTATTTTTGTAGTAGCATTTTTGTCTTCTGTTTTTATATATGTCTATTTTTGTATGTATATTTTTTTGGTTAAGCAACTATGGTCACAGCAACAACAAAAAATTAATCAACAATTTCAGCAACACAAAAAAAAAAAAATAATAAATGTTACAACTAATGATAAACGAAACGGCTAAGCAAACCAAAAAGAAGCAAAGCAACGCACAAAAAGAAAACACGTCCACTGCGCGCGAATGCAAACCGCTAACTGAAAGACAACAAACGAAAAAATCAAAGAAATTGCAAGAAGGTAAAAGAAAAATTAAATCAATGAAGCAACAAAACAACAAACAACAACCAGCGACAACAAAATCATTAAGCGGCTACTACATGTATACACATTTATTGGACAAGTGTATTGTTTTAAAAAAATATTAAAATTGTTTTTACAATTACAATTATTTTATGCACAACAAAGAGTTCAGATGAACCGTTAGCCTACTACTATTTATGTGCTATTGATTGTGCCTGAATAAGATCACCAAATCTTTTTCGATGCCTCTGGTCCGCATGTACCAAGGAGATTATTCTAAATGTTTTCGCCTGGAAAATTTTAATTCTGTTGAAATTCGACTTAGCCACGAGGCCATACACCTGGATACCAGTTCTCCAACTGGAAGCTAAGATACATTTATAGATGAGTAATTGTTCCCTTATCTGGAGTGCAATAACCAGCTTAACTTGGCAACCGTGTCCTTAAGAGATGTCACAACCCCTGTGATGTGCGATCTAAAAGTGGGGCACTTGTTCAAAAAAACCCCCAGGTATATATGGAGCATATGATGCTTGAGGGGTTGTCCATTAAGAGTTAAGTCCTGGCGAACATCTCTCTTCAAAGAAAATACACAAACACAAATGAATTTTGCAACGTTTAAGGCAATGCTCCAGTTATGAGTCCATTCTGGAAACTGATGAAGGTATTCCTGCATAGCATTTGTCGCACTCAGTACACAGGAGTCCTTCGATAAAATGGCTCTATTATCTACAAATGCTGCTATCACAAAGTCTGACTCGATTTCATTACTTGGTGTGGCTATTGGCATATCATGGGTAAAAAGAGAGTATAGAGTTGGAGATAGGCAGCTCCCTCCAGCCTTGATGAGAAGATACCATCCTGTACCACACAAAACGATCTGTTGGACAAATATCTTTTGATTTTCTTAAACAATAGCGTGGGAAGTGCCAAACACTGTCAAAAGCTTCTTTGACATCCACGAAGATAGCGACTATGAACTCTGTGGCCTCAAAACTTTCCAGAATAAAGTTGAGCAGCCTGTTTTTGTATTTATAGAATACTTTTTTCTTTCCAGTCTTACAAAACAAAATCAACCTTGATTTGATGTATTGGAATATCAATCTATAGAAGTTATCTATACTATTTAACACGATTGAATTGATCATTCATCGTCTGAATAGTAACTGATACGATGTTCCACAGTATTGTCTACACACTGTTAAGAAATTTGCGCATTGTCCAATAAATATCTTATGAAGTACAATTTCTTAATCTCACCTTCAAACGATCAATTTTATTATACGGACTCTATTATTGGTCAAATGCATATTACTTATATTGTACATCTATGAGCCGCTTTCAGCAGCTTGAAAGATTGAATGAATGTGAATCTGTGAGATAGGAGCGTATGTTCAGAAAAGAGATTAAGATGAATTCACTTTCATTTGATATTTAGTTAAGCGCGTGCATACAGTGATCGGCATATATTTAGGTACCAGAATAATGAAATTGATAGATGAAACTTGCTTGTGAGTTTTTAGATTTAATGCAACAAACATTTTTTTAGATGAGTGGTACTCGAAATCAAAATGTTTAACATGCACACCTGTAATGGAAACTTAATATTCCTTTTGCCGAGTACAAGGATAAATAAAAGTCATGTAACCTCCCTTTGCATATGTAAGTATATGTTCAGGTACCGAATTCGAGTCATACTTAACTTGATCATATGACTCACTCTTTGGTCTGGAGTTGAGGCCTATTCCAAACCTCTTCTTCTCTATGGGTGACATCAGCCGGTTGTATAACACAACTTCAGATTTAGTTGATACTCTAAACTCATCTGGGTAACAACTGCAGCTAACATGATACTTATTCCGCTGGTCAAGACGGAAACAAGTTTCGTTTGCTCCAAAAAAGCGTCTGATCAGACTTTGGATCAACGGTTCATCCAATTTGAACTCAGAAACATCTCAGGTTAAACATAGCTCTCTGGAATATGATGCATGTTAAGTACCCACAGATGGTACAGTATACACTGTATTCATGGATACAGCTTTCTCATTGTTAGGAGCGAAATGCCAGCATTTCTCTATTCAAAGATCAGACGGGCATAACGCACATATTAATCTAAAGTCTTTTGAGTTAATGATGTGGAATTATTCGTTATATCATATTTTATATTGTGTAAATTTCATGTTAATAACTTATGTACTCTCCGCGTGAGAAGAGAATATTTGTGAGTAAATTGAAAACTTCAAATGCGATTTATCGAAAATTTTTTGTTTTAGTCAAAAGGATTTTAAGCGTTATTTACCGATGGACCTTGGTATATATTAATAAGCATATTTAAAAAGTGTGTGTATGCTAAGTAATTTGAAACATCAGAGGAAGCTCAAGCTTCTTTACCCAAATGACCGTTGGCTACGCGGACGCCAAAGAGGTCGTATGCTCCTTTTCCGAATGACCATTTTTTTTTTTGTTGTCTTTGCCAATATATTCTTTGTATATTATTCCAACTATAAGTCATCTGCCATTTCTTAGTTTTTAGTCAAATCAATTCTTTATATCCCTTAAGTCGGTGGTTAATGATAATAAAATTATTGACACAATCAGGCGATCGTCATTTTCTAGGAAAAAGTACTTTAATACAACCACGAAATGTGAATATGCTTATGCCCTTATAAAATTCTTTACCAAACTGCGTATTTCTTGTCAAAATGAGATTGATAATTTGGCATATTTACCTTTTGTTAAATATTAGAGCAAAAAATAACATATAATACGAGTAAAAGTTCAATTGCATAAAACTGAGTAGTACAATGATACAATATATGGTATATATATATTTGCTGATCACTGTATGTGAAGCAATAAAAATGAAAAGAGCGCAATTCAAACATTACCAACTTCAGGGAGAGATGTAAAATTAATGTGAGAGACGACTTCACTGAGAGAGAGAGAGAGAGAGAGAGAGAGAGAAAAAGAGAGAGAATTTGAACAGAGCTTAAACAAAGTTTTAATGGGAAGCCGGTTTCGTTTGGTTTGGGCGCATGCGCACGCATTTAAATGAGAAAAACATTAAAGCTTTGCTTTGTGTTCGATTTTTTATTAATATTTATTTCTTTTTTTGTTTGAATTTTATATTTTCTTTTTTTATGTTTATCTTCGTTTTTGTTTTCTTTGTTAATTTTGTTAAATATGCAAATCACTTATAATTAATTTTGTGCTTGAATTTTATTTTAAAGAAGAAGTAGCTAAGAAAACCTAACTGTAATTACCATAAATACTTCTGAATTAATTTGGAACTTTTTATGCAAATCAGGTTTTTAACTTAACACTCGAATGCAAGCAGCATTTTTAATTAGAAATATATGTCTTAGAATACATAATCCAATAATTGTAATTGCTTATATCTTTCACACTTGTGTTGTTGAAGAGAATCGATTTTAAAACTAAAGCTCTTCACTTACTGGATTGCCAGTACAAAAATCAAAACTTTCTCAGTATTCAAGCTATTGCACAATATTATAATTTCATAAAATAAATTTTTAATACCAACAATTCTTTGACCCATAGTTAATACACTCCATATCACTTGAATAGCACAAACCTTAATAATTTTCTTATATTATTTAAATATGAATTAAATGTAACAAAATATATGACGTAGGCACTTCTGTTGAATTCATATCAATTTTCGCTAGAATCAACTACAAAAAAGTACCTTTTGAATAGCACACTTCCTCCTATAAAACGACTTATACCTAAATTTTTCATTTGTGAAATCACTGTTGTCAGTTAATATGGATTATTTAATTAGCCCTATGACCCTTATGGCCTATATGTTGAAAAACTTCACAATAAAAGGAAAAAAAAAGTGGGGAAGTGGGAAATATATATCCGAACACACAGTGCGTTTAGTAGCGCGGATGGACAACGTACTTTAAGAAAAACCTGAATCCAATAAATTACTATAAAGGAAAAAAGTGGTGTTATTGCAAGCCTAATCGCTATTAGAATTTTATTTCTGAAATCTTATCTATAGAAATATATTAAAAATATAGAAAACATTCTATTTAGTACGTATCCCACAGCACAACTCCATAGTTTTTGCCACACTGATGTAACCAGAACTACACTTGCATCACGTTATTTGCTGAGACATGAAAAAGTATTATTTTGTAGGGATCCGATGGATTCAGCTTAGGGTTGCATCGTCGAAGACCAAAAATCGATGCTCGATGTTTCGATGTTCGTTGAAGTGAAAAATCTATGTCACCGATATATTGGGAACAAAAACATTAATGATGCCAATACATCTATGTCTATGTTCAAATCTAACCGTATATGTCAAAAAAAAGAAAAGTTAACAAACCTATCCCTATTACCTTTTTCGACTTTTGCAAATCATAAGTGTAAATTTTCGTAGTAACTGAACATTTTAGTGGATGTCTCTATTGCTCACATGCATAACTTTGTTGTTCCCACTTGTTTGTCCAATGCGTACATTTTTTTTAAACAGACATGAACCCTTAAAAAAACCTCTTAATTCGTTATTGCTGTTTGAGTATCCCATGTTCCTAATACATCCAGAGCAAACATTGATGTTACCGATATAACGGCTTCCAGTAATATCGATGAAAAACATTGAGGTTTCTTAACCGATACATTGATGTTTCCGACACATCAATGTCAATGTAGCAACCCTACTTTAGCTGTTACATATTTTCAGGATTTATGGGAGGCTGACCATCACTTGGGAGAACATATTCGGAAGGGCGGTAGCATGGTTTGATAAGCGATCTGGTTTTATAACCCATAATAATAATAATTTATTGAACATGTGAGTTGAAATTTATGTAAACGTTTCTTATTGAGAAAGCGTACGATGGCATTTCAAACATGTTTTTCCATTTTTTGACCTTCGGAGTGATCATATCAACATGACAATGTACGAATTCTTACCCCACGAATCGTTAATCGAGTGCCATACTCACCAGACTTCAACATTATCGAAAATATATGTGTTTTTGTTTGACCAGAAAGTTTTATGGATCTGGACAACAATATTGAAGCCTACCAACTATCATTTGCGCCATTCAGCTAGCTTGAAGTTTTAACCTATTGAAGACAAACTGTACGAATCAGTCCCAAACAGGATCTGAGAAGCATTGGTCCATCAAATTTATAAGGAAACTTATAGCGTTTTCACACCGAGCTTGATGCAAATCAAATGTTGATTTGCCTACTGATCCGGATCAGATTCGACAACACCCACAAAGAAAATGACGTTATTCAGGGGTTGTTGTTATAGAAATTGATCCGGATCATTAGTCATAACAAGAATTGATCTGCCTTGAATTGAAAATTAATAATAGTCACTCTCGTCAGTGTTGGGTAATTTCTGCCTTTTCAATGTGAATTTGTCTTCGAATTTGATTCGAATCAATGTCAAATGTGTTTTGAATCAATGGTCGCGTCATCATTAAAAATGACAAATATGAGGGGTTGTTATACAGTGAGTAAAAAGTTGGATTCTGAGAAAATAAGCTGAACTCTGTGTTCTATGTCAACAACAACGGGGTAAACGAACGAAATTTGTTGTTGTTGTAGTAGTCAGAACACAAAATTCTACTGGTGTTCTCGATGAAGCCAACTTGAACCCACTCTAAAGGAACATAATCAATACAAAAAACAGCTTTTCGTGATACGAGCCGCTATAAACCCATAATAAGCAAAAAATAAAGTTCTTTTACTATTTGTGCACAACATGGATACGGTACTTTATCGGAACGATCAGTTAAAACAATGTTTGTGCGATTTCGTTCGTGAAAATTCGATGTGGAAGACGCATCTCGGTCTGGTCGGTCTTGGTATCCACCATACGATAGTTTTAGATCATTTCAAAAAGGCCAGCTATGCAAAAAAGCCGGGTGTTTGGGAACCACACAATTTGACAGAATAAAATCTTATTGATCGCATTTCAATTTGCGAAATGTTACTGAAACAGAATGGTTTGCAACCTTTTCTATACACATTGATAACTGGCGATGGAAAATGTGTAACATACGACAATAATGTTAGAAAAAGGTCATGGTCTAAACAATGTGAGCCTGCCCAAACCATTGCAAAGCCGACACTGATTACAAGAAAGTTATTGCTGTGCAGTTGGTGGGATTGCAAAATGTATGTATATTATGAGTTGTTCCCACCTGGGCAAACGATAAATTCGGAACTCTGTTGTCAACAACTAACAAGAGACTAAATGCAGCGTTGAAGGAAAAACGGCCGCAATTGTTGAACAAAAAGGACAAAATCTTCCACCACGAAAACGTTAGGCCAGACACATTTTTGATGACTTGTCAAAAATTGAGGGAACTCGGCTAGGAAGTGTTAATGCACCCACCATATAGTCCAGACCTAGCACCATCTGATTACCATTTATTTCGATCCATGCAGAATTATCTTGATGGAATTCCCTAATGACTGCGAAACGGTATTTCGGCAGTTTTTTTTTATCAGAAACCCCAGAATTTCTACAAAGACGGGATTATGGTTTTTCTCGGAAGATGGAAAATATTGAAAAAATATTTAGTAGTCAATATTAAGTTATATAAGTGATTTTTTTTTTTTTTGCTCAAATGGATTTTTCTTAGTACATAGTATAAAAAAGATATTATTCACTTAACATTTGATTTCATTATCAATTTAAAATTATACACCATCAAATTGACTTTGGTATATACTAAAAATAAACCCAAAATTATACAATAGCTTTCGATTTCATTTGATGTTGTTCCTTATATACTTATTCATACTTGTATTTTTTTGTCGCCCAAAAACGAGTTCATTAAAACAAAAAACATGCTTAGAATGGACCATTAACGGCTTAATAAATGTTAATATTTTCAAACGAAAAAAAAAAACCACAAAATTATTTAAAAATTTTATTTGTATTATTCGTAGAAATCGGCTTTGCTTATTTTATTGAATAAAAATAAACAAGTTTTCTTGGGTTAGTTGTTTGGTTTTATCATTTTAAAGCAGAAGAATTTGACTTTTTTTTCAACATTTACTCATGTTTGGTTCAATGGGCCAGGAACATATCATAACATATCATACATAAAAACATAAATATTATTATAGTCATGTAGTTGGTAGTCATATAAAATGTATTGGGTTGGCAAATAAGTTATCTCATGCAAGTCATGCAGACAACGTTACCGGTAGAAGCCTATGCTATCATTATGTTCTCTTCTGCCAGCAAGGTCCAAGAAAAACACTAAAGCTTTTATTAGTCTAGACCAGGCATCATTATGGATTTCAGTGTGAACTTGATCCTGTGGTTTGTAGCCCGTCCTTTCTATCCCAACTTTAAATTATTGCAAAATTATTGCATACATTTTACATTGTTGTTTTGCTCTTTTATTGGATTTTGTGCTTGGAGTTGCAGATTGAACATGAAGAACAAAAAAAAAAAAAAGAAAAAAAAGCAACTGACTCGATTCTAAAGTGGTGAATTTTTCAGTTAAAAACGTTCATTGCTTCCGGTATTAACAGCCAAAACAAAAATAAACTTTATAACAAAAAGAGTAACAAAACCAAATGACCACCACAAGAAGATATGAAACCATATTCTCTCAGCTATTTTATACAATAAAACAATGGTTAATTCCAATGTTTACAATGATTATCTATAGAAATATACTTGCAATACATCATTGATAAATGTTCAATCATGTAATAAATGCGACAATAGTACAAAATTGCCAACCCAAAGTTTAGAATTGTATATACTACAAGGCTTAATATGTTGTCAAGCGTGAAATCGTCAAAAAAAAAAAATAAAAAAAAGATAATAAATGCTACAAAGAGTTTTTTATTAGGAAAAATAGAAATAAAAAATAAAAAACTCATATTTATGTATTTTTCATAAGGCTAAAACGAAAACGCATAGAATTTATAATTAGAATTCATCGTTTCAAAGTGAGGAAGATACCACAAAATAAAATACATAAAGAACAAAAAGAAAAGAACTTTAAACATTGAGTGCATGGAATTCATATAAATTTGTATCTTTTCCTTTTCTCGTTGGATTCTTTTATGGGTCAACTTTTTCTGAGAACTAAACAGCTGTTCATAACTTCTACTTACATACAAAGTAGTTGTTTAACCAATAAAATAGTTTTGTACTTCTTTAAGTCAATAAAATGGTGAAAATTTAAAATACAAGACGATAAACAAAAATTAACAGTCTTTACGAAATTCGTAAATGACTGGATCATTGAAAATAAATATAATTTTACTCCATAGCAGCCAGTGCTCGCCCCCTTAAGTTAAGTTTAATTTTGGTAAATTTGGTTAGCTTTAATAATATTAATAAACTGAAACCCAATGTTAATGGGCGTGGGTCAGGCAAGGAAAAACGAATAATATGCATACTATAAAGACGTTTATTAATGGAAAAAAAAAATAATTAGATTAGATTAGGAGAAGGGCGGATACTAGAACAGCTCGTCCCTGCGGCCACAAGTGTGCCGTATTCACAGTTCGTTCAAGATTCTGGAACTCATCAGGAATTACTACTAAATAAATACTGGTTTCCAAGGTGGCAGAGTCTGGTCCAGATTAGGCTCTGCTGACTCCTCTAACTTATTACACTGTTACGCAGTCTACACAGACCGCATGTTATGTAAATATTTCGTTACTCTGCAATATCCTGTCAAGAAACCTGAGACTATCCATTTACCCATATTTACCCATATTTGGTCAATATGATTATTCGATGCTAATCTTTTGAGTAACATCAAGCAATCACAAATCAAATTCAAATTGAACTCAAAAGCATTTAGTGCATGTAGTGCAGCCCTATTTCTTTTGTATGGTTTTTGCCTGGAAGACTGAGTTCTCTTGGCCCATACTGCTAAATAGGCATCTTTAAGGGTTTTCCCCATAGACACCTCCTCCAACACACATGGGAGTATGGGCTTAGGTCTTAACTGTTCCTAGGCCTGTCTATCTGGTAATGTTACTTCAAAATTTTGCTTCTTGTCTAATTTAGGGTACCAGATAGATGCAGCATATCACATGATCGATCTAGTAATAGTCGTGTACAGCCACAGTGACATTTATGGTTTCAGTCCCCAATTCTTACCCATGAGTCTGTTGCTGGTCCATATAGTTGCCCTATACTTTTTAATTATGGATTGTTGGAGACTGTTCTTTAGAGGATGTATATTATCAAGAGATGTAAGAGATTCCCTTTGTCGGGACTTAATTCTCTTTCTTGTGAAGATTAAAGAAATATTTATTTTTAAAGTATCGTATTTACTATTAAGTTAGGGAGACAGACAGACAGCGGAACCATGCGCACTATAAGGGCTACTGTGAGTGAACTCAACAATCATTACTTGTTTTATGCACCATCTGTATCATCTGATGGTGTTGAGAATAAAATTCACTTACTGAAGACGAAGAAATCTCCATGTTTGGACAATATTCCTAATATTTGTATAAAAACCTTACCACTTAGTGCTACCCGTTTTCTTGCTTCCATCTTTAAATAATGTCCTCAGATTGTTTAGTTCCCAAAATCATGGAAAATTGCTAAAATCATAGCCATTCCAAAACCAGGGAAACCACATAACTCGACTGAAAACTACTGTCCTATGAGTTTCTTATGCTGCTTCTCAAAATTATTCGAAAAAATCATACGGCAGAAGCTTAACTTGCATCGAAAATCACATTCTATTATACCAACAACTCAATTTGGTTTCAGGTCCCATATGTGTTGCATTAATTCTTTTTTAAGCTTAAACATTCTATCAACCAGAATATGCAAGATAAGAAATCAATCGATCTAGTTACTGTAAATATACAAAAAGCTTTTGATACTGTATGACATGACGGCTTAATACATAAGTTGATGGTTACAAACATCAAAATTGTGCAAAGTTTTCTCACCCACCGACAGTTTTTCGTCGAATTAAGTGGAATTCAATCGCACACTAAGAATATTACTGCTGGAGTACCGCAAGCTTTGTTGTTCCGATTTTGTATAATGTATACACATATGATGTACCTATACTTGAAAACTGCACTGTTTCCACTTTTGCAGATGACACTGCGCTTTACTGTACGGGTAATATGTTTGCAGATATACACAATACCTTTCAAAACTCTTTAACTGTCTTGGATACTTATTACAAAAAAAGGAAAATTTTTCTAAATATTAGCAAGACTAATGCGATCTACTTACGTAATGCTAATGTAAATATTAAAAATACTGACATTTATTGGACTAATAGCTTACGATATCTAGGATTACACTTAGACAAAAAACTTACATTTAATGTACACATTGGTAAAACTCTAGATAAAATAAACAAAGCAATTTGTATACTTTATCCGCTCATAACCGGA
This sequence comes from Amiota communis, assembly GCA_037043315.1. Lineage (NCBI taxonomy): Eukaryota > Metazoa > Arthropoda > Insecta > Diptera > Drosophilidae > Amiota > Amiota communis. The sequence continues at coordinate 19,378 of JBAMAV010001641.1, read as the reverse complement.
AATCATAACTTTCACTGGACAACAAACTTATAATATTCAAATCAATTTGATTTGATTATTTAAGCACCAAAACATTAGTTGTTTTGTTGGGTTAAGTAAGTGCTAAGTTTTTATTATAAATTAACTAGTTTAAGGTTTTTTCCCCTTTTTCCTTAATTAAATCAAGTAAATAATGTAAATGTAACTAAAGTAAAATAAAAAAAAAATATAACTAAACTTTTCAAAGATCAAATTAAGAAAATTATATATTTATGAATTGTTGAGTAAATAAATATTGAAACATAAAAATATTAGTGAGTATGTTATTATTAAGACACCCTTTAAACTTTATTTTCATAGTTTTAAATTGCATTTCTATTAGTCACAACTCAGCAGTGGCTACAACGACAGGCTTAAAGCTTACTCAAATTCACTTGCAAAGAATTTTCAAGGAGACTCAAACCCTTGTGATCCTGATCTTGATTTAGATCTACATAACAATGGTCGGAAAAAGTATTTTGACAAAGAAAAAATTGCGCATTTTTGTTTATTTATTTATTTTTATGATAGAAAGAATTAAAAAAAAAAAAAAGAAACCATGATAATAGTCTAATAATAAGCTTACAAAAAAACATATCTTAGTTCAATTCAATATTATAGTTGAGATGTTAAAAATTTTCAAAAATGTATGGTGAAAAAAGTATTTTGACAAAATATTGTTGGTCAGAAAAAAATGTAAATTAGGATAAATTTACAAATATGAAGGCACAATTTAATAAAAAATGAAGACTCCTTTAGCGTTGATAACTTTCTGAAATCGGCCTGGTATTAATTTCACTAAATTTTGGAGAATTTGCGGACAAATGTCCTTCCAATGGTTTTCGACCTCAGCGATTGTTTCCTCGCGCGTTCTTGTTAAACATGGACTTCTTTTTCTTTTTATATAAGCCCACACATTCTCAATAATATTTAAATCGGGGCTTTGATGTGGCCAATCCAATATATTTACTCCCACATCCCTTAGAAAGTTGGTTATCATATTGGCTTTGTAACACGGAGCATTGTTTTGTTGCAAAATAAATCCAATCAATTTTTCACCCGAAGTAAGCACGTGATCACTTAAAATATGTAAGTATTGACCCTGATTCATTGATCCGTCGATTGGTACCAAATCTCCGATGCTATTAAAGCAAACACAACCCCAAAACATTAAACTCCCACCACCATGGGCGACTCGTTCACAACCAGGTGCCACTTTTTTTCTCATTTTCTTAGACATTCTGCAAAAAAAATTTCTTGTTTGACGCATGGTACTGAAAGGAGCTTTCATCAGTCCACAATACTTGCTCCCAAAATGATGAAGGCTTGTGTACATATTTTTGGGCAAATTCCAGATGTTTTAGCTTATTTTTTCTTGAAATTTTAGGTATTGGTCTGCCTCTTTTAAACGATTTCTCGCAGTTCTTTCACAAATTTCAATATTATACAGCTTATTCAATTCAATTGCTGCAGATTTTGGAGTTTGTAGCAGATTGTCTTTAAATTTTCCCACAATTAAACTGTCTTCTCTTTTGGTCGTCTTACGTGGTCTTCCTGAACGTGGCAAGTTACTTGTAGATTTGATTTTCTTTTTTTGCTTATTAATTTGATAATAAACTGTTTGACGAGGCACTTTGTATACTTTGCTTAAGTATTCAACAGAAATACCAGCATCATACTTGATTACCATCTCATATCTTATAACTTGACTTATTCTAACGTTTTCCCCATATCTAGTAATTCAAAGTTAATGAATGCAATTCAAATTAATAATAATTTATTAAAACAAAGATTATAATGCGCTGAGATAAACTTTCATCGCACCCGAAACGAAAGAAACTAAAAAAATGCAATGTCAAAATACTTTCTTCCAGTCAGTTTTAGCTTAGTGCTAAATTTGCATGTCTTAAAATATGAATGCATAAAGTAATAAACAAAATAATTTGCGCTTTTACAGTTATTATCACCTATTTTGCTTTGATCATCATCAGAGCACCGTTACTTCTCAGAATTTATGGAAACAAGCAATCAAACATTGCAAATAGTTTTGTCAAAATACTTTTTCCGACCATTGTATAATTTAATTTCAGTAAGCGGATAGTTTAGTTATTAAGCATATTCATCTAACGTAACAAAGTCATTTGGCTATACGCCACTCATGTGCTCTTTAAAATGTTTGACAAAAATCTGCCAAATTAGCAGATTACATGCAGTATTCATCATTTCAGAAAATTTAGTGACAATTTATCAAATCTTTCGCTGCTAATTCAACTAAATGAAGAATGTCACAGCGTGGTGCAATCAAAAAATGAGGAAATTCGTTTGGCTACTGTGTGCGAACAGTAAATTGTCAATCAACAAGAAATTGATGATTTATTAACAAATTATGGCTACCGGTTGGTGATACTGCAATCAAAGTACGTCCAAAAGGGACAGTCTCCATCGTCGTTCTTTTATAACTTTTTTTCAATCCTTTCGGAGCTAATGATCAGCGTAACCATAAGACCAAATGCGCATTACTTACAAATACATTCTTTTACTTGGTTAAGATGGTTGAGTATCCGTTGGTCTCCCTCAACCTCTAAAAACGACCTGAAGAATCCAAGAACAGAGTCAGGAAATGTTGCTAAACTACCCAAATCATCAACGATATTTTCCCAAGAAGAAAGGTTCGGCTGTCATGAGCAGTCAAATGGGAGGTGTTGAATACTCTCTTATGCTTCTTCATTTTCACAGCTACGATCGAAACTTTGTTATGGAACATGCCTAATTAGGCAGTGCCTCAGTAAGGTGTAGGAGCTCGGAGGTCTGTTTCGGTTGGAAGCAAGGCCAGAGTGTACTATCGATAGTGCAGCCAGGATCATTCGTTCACTTCATACCTACTAACTCCTTTGTTTTCGCTTCTAGTCCTGCATGAATGTCTTAAAAAAATCTGCACTAACTACTTATAAAACAGGCAATGTGCAGGCACCCAGATTAACATGATTGAGTGCTACAGAGCTTAGTTTAGAGCTGCAAGTGGCCAGCTACCATGTTACTGATAGTTTCGTTCTTGATGCTGTGAAACGACAGAACCTTGATTGCACCCCGGCAAATATAATTCGATATGCGTCTAGGGGTCTCTCTAATTATGTTTATGAACTTTGCTGCTTGCCAGTCCGCATAAATCTCTGCATAATAAACACTGCACCAGTCGGATAGACATTACGATAGTTGGGTTGTAAGCTTCTCTCGAAGCCGTCTGTATATAATGAAAGCTCGTCTTGACTGAGAACTATGGAGACTAACTTGAGGAAAACACTATTGAATTGGGAAAGAAGAAGATGAAAATAATTTGAATATTATTAAAGAAAAGAATCTCGCCGATGCACAGTGGTTCAGAATAAGCATTTAACGCGAATAAATTATGATATTTCACATCCTTAGAAAAAAGAAAAACATATTATTTGCAATCAGGGATATCCAATCTCTATTATAGCGCTTAAAATTTTCAGTTTCGACTGATATTGTGGTAGTATTGCAACTTTAAAGTTATCGAACTACCAACTCGTGCTTATAAGTCAAAAGAAAGAGCTACAATCTTTGGAGGATTTTATTAATTTACTTAGTGTTCATTTATATGTATTATTTATAACTGATTTCTATGCACAATATATATCACGTTTTCGAGAGAAAACGATAAGTACGCGTTATTTATATTATATAGAATTTCGTTTTAAGTGTATACCTTTTTTTCACATAAATCATAAATATATCAAGACGTATAAAAAATCGCAGGTAACTGCATACCTTACTTACTACTGTAATAAATAGCTGGTATATTCATAATTAAAAATTAAAAAAAAAATAGATCCCCGCGGTACCCCTAGTGTTTTAAATTAATTTTTTCATACAAGATGCCAAATGTGACGTACATGGAGTTATTCGAAGAATGGTTCAAATTAAAACATTTAACAAGAGATGAATGTGTTAAATCGCTGGGATTGCATATTTATAACAGTGAACACATAATAATCGAAGATACATAACATTCAATTAGAAAAATTTGTGAAAAATATTGAATGTCGCTGGAAAAAACCAAACAATTACAGGACGAGATTTGTGCAAGCAAATAAGACATGGCTCAACACAACTATGATTCTTTCTGATAGTGACACTGAAAATACACAACCTGGATCCTCAAAAGTTGGCAGGCCGTTAATAAGTTACAACGAATCTGGTACTAGAAGTCAGCAAAAACAAATCCAAGACTTAGTTGGCAATTATTCATTGGAACAACTCTCATGCGCCACGCAGTCTGCTTTATGGAAAAGTGGTAAGAGAAATGCCTCTCATTTAGTAAGAGATTCTATAAAACAAAGTTCAGAATGTGTTAAAAATAAAAAAATTAGCAAAGAATCAGAGAAAGGCGTTGTCTTACCAATGTCTGCATCTGAAGCATTAGCGCTTATAATCAATACTAAGTCGAGTAAATTCACTTATTTATCGTATAGACTAGCAGCAAAAAATTGTAATGCTAATATATATCCGTCTTGGCATAAGATATTGTCAGCTAAAAAAAATTGTTACCCTGATGAAGGCAGCATTAAAGTATCAAATATTCGCGTTAAATGCTCATTCTGAACCACTGTGCGATGGATTGTTAAATATTTTTAACCTTTCCTAGCCAAGCTTGCAGTAAATCACGTGATTGAGGAGAAGAAATGCCAGCGGTAATGCATTTAATATTGCCTGACACCTGATTGATCTGTCGACTTCAATTTACTTGTTCTCTTCTAGGTTGTGAGTTATAGCATTGCACAAATTTTCATTTCAGTATAACTAAAATAATGACATTTAGCAAAATATCAGTTAAAATTTGAAAAGCTGTTAAATTTTCATACACATAATCATATAGAAATGATGAAATTTACCTAATTTACGATGCTGATCATGCTTACCTCTCCGTAGGTATTCAATACTTTAATTACAATAGTTAAAATAATCCAATTCTTCCAATAATATTGTAACATATAAGAAAGTTTTCAACAAAGATTTATATGGTAGTTATAATTTTTTTACAAAACTACTTACATTTCTCATAGGTTTACCGATGCAATCTGACTTTCGATCAAAAAGGAGTCTGACTGAAATTCATTGATTCTCCATTACAAATGTGTACAAAATATAAAAATGGCTGGTTGTACTCTTAATACGTAACTACAATAGCCAAAACGTATTGATAAAATTAATGAACCTAGTGTGTTCCAAATAAATTTGCTTATAAATAGAGGAAAACGTAAAGATCTTTAATATTCGTTTCAATTTATTCAAAGTACATGCCTTGGTAGTTGATATAACATTTTGCACGGTCTATTGACGATTCAAAGCACTGCTGAATGTCGAATATTGGGATTAAGCTCGGCTTATCATCACAGCTTTCTTAATATACTATGTGTAACGCGTTCCTTTTACGACTACCATATTTTGAGCTTGGAGAATAGGAAACAATGACACGGAGCCAGACCTGGTGAATACGGGGTGTGGTTGATGGTTATGTTGCTGTATTTGATGAAAAAGTCGCGTACAATGAATAATCGGTGGCAAGGCCGTTCAAACGTGACCAGCTCCCGGCTTCGCGATATTCCGGTCGCACACTAAAAATCATTTACCACAAACGCTTCGGCATTGATTGAAGTGTCATACGGAATGAATTCTTTGTAATCAAAGAAACACATCAACAATACCCTCGAGTCGAGAGTGACTTTTCGAAGCGCCTTTTTTGTGATCTCATCTCCTCTGGCCGCTTTCATACGACACTTTGACACTTAGTTGCGGGATCGCATTTAAAACACCACGTTTCATCACCATTTATAAAAGTGGTAGTATAGGACATTCAAAAATCTCTTTAAGTGGGTGAAAAATATAAGTATTGAATGGTCAAATAAGAGAAGAAACACATCCATACACTGAGCGACTGTTTGTGGTTGATATTGTTAACATACATCTACTTTTTGTATTCTATTTTACTCATTTCGTATGTGAGCATGCACTCTAAAGATCCCAATATATGTTTTTGATATATTTTTTTATTTTAAATGGAAAAAAGTGGTTTGTTTTTGCGACATCAGGTTAGCACATGCAAATTCTATTTAGTTGATCTTCATCATTTGGACACGCATGACAACAACAATTTCAAGTAATCTATTACCTTTAATATGGGTAAAGGGAAATCGCCATCTGGGAGAGATAAATCCAAAATTAAAGCCTATAAGCAGTCGGAGTAGTCAATAAGTGAAATATCGAAAAAAATTGGAAGGAGTAGTAAAGTTAAATCCGTATTTCTGCGCAATAAGTCGGGATATGGTAAAAATTATAAAGGCTGCAGTAATAGGAAGATTTCCAATACGGAATAGAAAGTATACAATTCTGATGATACGGCCGCAAAGTTCAAGGTAAATGTTGGCGCTGAAGTGACCGTACCCACTATTCAAAGAATGCTCCACATTTGCAAAGACTAAAACTGAAGAAAAAACCACCACCTAACGTGACTCGTAAGTAAATGCGCTTAAATTTTGCACACATAAAATGGAATTCTGAATAGCACTATGTTATCTTTTCGAACTAAATTAAATTAAATTAAATTCGGAAGGTTCAGATGGATACAACTATTATTTCCATGACCTATGGAAGGTGGAACACCAATTGGATCGCCTCCACAGTCGGGAGGGAATATGATTGGAGGGAATTATTATGGTACATGCGAGTTGCAGTTTTTGACATCAAATATTAAGGCAACGACTGACATGACGTACTTTCCCTATTTAAAAAATTTGGTGATTTGCCATGACATTTTCAACACGACAGTGCTCCGATACATATTGCTCGAGTGGTTAAGTCATAGATTGAGCACCAAATGCAGTGGCCGCCTTACTCACCCGACATCAACATAAAAATATATTATATAAAAAAGAAGATATGTGGTGATGGCTGGTTCGTAAAGTTTACGAGTCTGGATAACCATATTCTAACAAAGCATAATTGTTTGAAGGCATCAAGCGTGCTTGATCATCCATTTCGCTGGATTATATTGGAAATTTATACGAGTCACTTCCCAATCGAATCAACGAGGTTATTCTCAACAAAAGAATATCGACAGGGGTGCTACAGAAAACTCTAGTGTTTTCGGCGTAGGGAGTTTTGCATTCCTCTCGACAAAACTGTAGGTACAACACAACTCCGAGAGTTTTCGTTTATCGGATTGTTTTTATCGAATAACCAAACCATTTCAACTGAATGCTAATATAGCTGTCAGTTTATAAAAGCATTGTATTAAAGTTTTTTATTCTTTTTTTTATTAATATGTTTGAACGTGAACGTGTCTGCCATTAAAGATGAATTAAGAAGTTAAATTATTACGATTTTACTTTCAAAATTGTAAAAGAAAAATTTAAAAATTTTCTTCCCGCCAAATGTAACAATTTGCACGACAACTGTACTGCGCATTAATTCTATGGTTTTCTCTGACTGCCACTTATTAGCTGTTCATCGTTTACATTACAGATTTTTGCAACAAAAGATATTACTAAATAAAAGCTAGTAAATATAAAATGCCTAATTAATTTCTTACGGAGAAATGAATTGAGAGAAGAAAAAACACAATGGAAACACCTTTTGTTTATTTCGTTTCTTCGTATTTTACAACTTGACGTTCACATTCCGATTTTGATGTTGGCAACATGCCAACTTGATACAAATTATTAATTTACTTTTACTTAAAATGCACAAAAAATACGTGATTAATGAACATTTTAAACACATTGATTTATTCGATAAAACAGAAACTCCGAAAAATTCAACATAACATTTAAAACAGGGAAGCCTTCGTCCTCTTTGGAATCCGTGAAATAAAAAGGTCATCAGGGTGAAGGCGCTTGAGCCTTCTCCTGGAGGTATTTATAGCCAAAGCAGCAGCTAGCCTGTTGACATGAGACTTTAACCGGTCATTATACCGGCTAGTGTGAAGACCCCTAGCAATAACTCGAAAGGCTCTCTCCTCCTTGAATGGGTAGGAGTAAAATGGAATTTTCTTGAACTTTTATATGGCTACCACTGCTCGATGCGCAGGTGGATTGACAGCCATGACACGAACAAATGAACCAGAACCCGTCTTAACGATGTAGCTATCAGGTGAGATCACTGCATTTATGTCCTTAAACAGACCGTTGATGTTGGTTACGCCATCGATAATGATTGGCGGTGGTTTTGACACCTTAATCGGTAGAGGGGAACTATTTGTCCAAGTCAGCTCTTCACCAGGGGGCTGGAAAGCAGTCTGTGCAGGTGTATTGCATGGAATCAGAGCAGGATGTTTACCAGAGGCCTCCAAATTATCCTCAATCAGTTCATCAGATGCTGCGACTTCCGTATCGACATCGCTGTCATAGGTGTCCATTTCTAATTCTGGAAGATCGAAGGGGTTGCACATGTGAACAAGGATAGACTCAAAACTGCTCCTGGATCGCAGGCCTGTTGGTATTGACGGGACAGCATCAAGACTGCCCTTAACAGGTGCAGAATACCGTGAAAGATCGTTCTTAAGCTGTTTAGTAGCTATCTTTGGTGAGTTTGGAGGGATCTTGCGTTTTAGCAAGACAGACGAGGTTAATTTCTGAGCAGAAAGTTGCTTAGTAGTAACTGAAGCTCCGCTTGAGGGCAATATGCGAGACAATCGCCTATTGTAGGCCTATTTAGCTTCAGATGGTGACCACCAGTGATCATCGGCATCAGATTCATCACTCATTAAAACAGCAAATAGCAAAAATAAAAAAAAGAAACACAACTTTTATTTTTTTTTAAGATAAATTTTAGTTATTGGACACGAGAATCAAAACGTAGATGTTTTCAGTTCAAACGACTGTCATGAACAAAAATATCCATTTGTAGCAATGGTTTCATTTAAAAAAATATTCTTATGGGTAAAAATAACCAATTATCCAAACCAAACACAGGCTGAATCAAATACTCCCGAAAGAGTTTTCTGTGGTACCAAACATCGGAAATTTGGTGGAATTGAGGATGAAGAGTTGTCTGCTGCACCCCTGTATAAGTTATTCTTGCTCCATTTTTCGGTAATTTATTCGACCATATTTTCTATTTTTAATTTTAAAACGTAATGGAATATATTTAAAATTAAGGTTACTTGTAAATTTGGAAGTTGCCACATCCCCAATACAAATGCCAGTATACTTACAATAAAAAAAGAAATTTATCATTTTTGAAGAACTAAAGCATATAGGCACTTGAAAGTTTTAGTTACCTTTTTTGATTCGATTAGATTTTTCGAATAGTTTTTTGTTTTGTTTTTGCATTTGTTTGCTTTTTCTTTCATAAAATTGTTCTCAACTTTGCTACTTAAATGAATATTCATATTTTTAATATTTTTCCAGTGTTCATAGTTCGTGCAAATATGTAGGTGGTATTGGTCCTTCTCGAAAGGGAATTTGTTCTTTCAAAAAATACTAAATCAAAGCAAAGACCAAATTTAGTCTCCCTTTCAATGAATGAGTATTTTGATTTAGCATTTAAACCAATCAAAATGTAAATTTTTGTGAAATTAATTAAATTCAACATGAAACAACATCATCATCATCATCATCATTACCATCAACTTCTTCATCATTGCTATAGTCATTCACATCGTCATCGTCGTCATCTTGAATCTCATTCACGTTACCATCACTTAAAAAATATTGTGTGCAGCAGCGAAAGTTTTTTACTTTAGTTTCACATAATGGCTGATAACTTTCTTACCACCCCTCCTCCTGCCAGCACGCTTGCCATCTACTCGCATAGACCATTTTAGGAAGGGGGTAGGGTAGGGGTTGAACGTGTGTGTTTAGGGCGTGTCATTTCTGTAAGTGAGAGCGTTTTTCAAAATGAAAATGTATGCAAATGTCTTTAACACAGCTCAACTTCAGTGTCAGAGCTTCAACTTGTAGTACAAATAGGAAAAGAACTTCATCATCAACACTATCATAATGATAATGAGAGGCACTTAAACGAGATGATGATAAAAGCAGGCTTGAATGATAGACTGATTTACTAACTAACTAACCAACTGACTGACTAACTGACTGACTGACTGACTGCTTGAGTGACTAACTGATGAATTGTCTGACAAAGTATTTGCATTTTTACATCCAGACAAATTGAGCTCAGCTTCAGCTTCAGTTTTAGTTCAGTTTAGTTTTACTCAACTCGGTTGCTTGATATACGTAAGTATGTACAGTGGGATGCAAAATTGTTCCCACTTTCTGTGTAAAAGCATTGAAATGAGTAAAACAATTTTTTTGGTAAATGTTTTTTTTTTTCATTTAATCAATTTATCAAAAATCTTCACTTTATACGTTACACCTCCCTATTTTGAGAGAAGAAAAAAATCTCAATTGCGACATAGGCGGATGACACTACCCTGTTGGTAAGCTGTAGTCTCAGCTCTCTTGCAATACCAGTTGGGCCTCATGGAGCCTTAGCTAAAAATGTTGAATATCTGCGACAATGCAATGTTTATCAATGGCGATGCCATTCCAAGAAGCAGTACCTGTGACTGACAATGGACAGGTGACTCTCCTGGCAACCTCGCATTATAATCAAAAGAGAGCAGTTGGACATAAAACTTCGAAGAATGAGTTGGACCTTTAGGTCAAACTGCGAAATAAGCTGTTTTTGTACAAGGCCATTCTGAAACCGGTATGGACTTATGGCATACAGCCCTTGAAGCACTACATCCAACTCAATCTTGGAATTTCTGTAAAGGTTTCAGTTTTTATTAATACTTAGAGACCTGTCCCTGCCTTGCACGGGTGATTTAGACAGCTTAATTCAAATGTATTGTGCATGGAAACATTTCGGAGAAAATTTTTAAATGATAGTGAAAACCGTATCAACATCCGTTGCGTTGTTTAGAATTAATCAGTATCCAAACTTTATGGAATTTCGACTTTGCTTTATACTATGTATCATCAATACGATGGCGAGTGCGAAAGGAGAAATTCATTTTTGAACTTTATTCGCATAGTTGGAAGCAGAACTAATTTCAAACCCAGAATTATGGATTTCGCTTTTGGACAAAAATATAAATTGGAGAGATTTAATTCTCAAAATCGAAAATTGAAAAGTAGCAGAATAATGTGATCAGAACTGAATTGAATAAATAACCCGTTTTTCAATGTCACCAGGTGACATTCTGTTGAGAAGGTCATAAGGATGGAGACTTTTTTATTTGCGTTGACTCACACCTTGGGTGAGCGCTGTCACCAGGCGGTTTGGATGACTACCGATGAAATGGTATTGCGCACAAAGGAGCTCCAGATAAATGAAGAAATGTCTTGTTTTGACAGGTTTGAACTCGCTGAATGTTGCTGATTGTAGCAGTGTCCCATATTTGAATCACGTAATGCCAAACAAGGTTCACTACTTGTCTGTAAATTATTCTCTTGCTGATGGGCGTAACAAGCAGTCAAGCCTACGAAACTTTGCATAACAGCATGCGGTGTTGGTTTTAATTTGAGCTCGCCATATGAGGCATTTGTCCAAGATCAGTCCGATGTAACGGACTTGATCCACCTGCCGGATGATACTGGAGTCAAAGTTGACAACAGGACACCAGTCACGCTTCAGTGTAAAAACTCAATTCGCATAATAGAAATGGAATTATTAATCATCAATTAATATATTTATCAAGAACAACTAAATGTTGAAACTTAGCCATTGAACTCTATGTAAGGCCGAATCTTGCATTTGTCAATGATTATGATTCCTCTGAGGTCTCGGTGAAGTAACTTGCTCTATGGATTCATGTAATAACGCGGCATAAGGAATATTAATAACTGCAGCAGTCGTCGAGATACACGTAGTTATATAACTTCATTAGATTGCAGCGAAAGACAAATAGGTGCGTTTGTTGGCATAAGTTTTTATCTAATTATCTAATCCAGACTTTCACCTTCACAGCATAAAGACTTTTTCTGATTGATTTCGATTTTTTAAGTTATTCAAAAGCATTTCAAGATAAATTTTCCTAATTAAGAAACAACAAAGAATTGTTTCATACAAATTTAACATTCGAAATTCCAGACAGGCTTGCTAATTTAGGGTTATTTTGGAATTGCGTTATTTTCCCATTCTGACTTTGGAAAATATCCCTAAATTGGCAAGCCTGATTCCAAAAAGAGTTCTGTTGCTGTGTGAATGTCGAAATTATTAGAAAAACTGACCTGTTTAGAGTTGCAAAATCAAATCCGCCTTTATATCGTCACCTGGAATTTGGACATGGTTCTATAAGTTCACTTAACCTGGCTAAACTGGAGCGCAGATAATTGGAAACACATCATTTGGTCTTATGATCTAAGTTTAATCAGTCAAGATATAATATTTCTAGGAGGGTGAAAGTGACAGAATTCCAAAGCATTCTGGCTAGTAGATTCTCAAATGTAAAGAGATATTCCTCTAAATAGAATATATGGTCTCATAAGAAAGTCCAGCCCACCTAGACATTTTTTAAACGACTTTGTGGAAGCTATTCCTAATCCCAAAAATTAAAAGATTATGCAGCCACATGATATCCCAAACCGTACAGCCCGTAAAACACAGAGTTAACTGTCATTTGTGTTGAAAGAGTGCCCAGCCCAAAAACCAGACATCGATCCGAGTGAAAATCTTGGACCATTGGAGGAAGATAAGCTTCCAAAATTCAATAGAGTGACTACTACAGAAGATTAAGTTTGGAATAGAGTGTGACATAAATGGAATAATATTCGAAGTACCCATATTTACATACTGGTAGAAAATATACAAGAGAAAGAAAATAAGTGATTTTATACCAAAATTTAAAAGAAAATATTAGTTCGTATTGAAGAAGAACATACACAACTATTCGAATGAGGTTCCTTGAGGTTTTTTGTTTACTTTTTTGTTAAAAAATTAATATTTTTGTTGGTTTCTGGAAAGAAGTTCTCTTACGCGGCTTGCTGAAATTTCAAAAGAAGGTATGAAACGAAAAATCGTAACGCTGTGTGACTTTTTTATGTGTGTATAAGCGTGCATTTTTGCAATTTTTGTGTTTATATGCTTGCATTTATCCAATTTTTGTGTGTGTGTGAATGGTTCATTCTTAGTTCAAGAAAACATTTTCTCGCTTCTAAGACCAATTCGGACAATAGTAGACATTGGCAAATCGTGCTAATGCGTCGGTTCAGTATATGAACGGTATTGCCTACGTTAGATTGCGTCATAGGTTCGTCACCCAGTTCTTACAAGTCAATTATTTGTTTCATTTCCATTTATTTGATTATTATTACTTTTTTTTTGTTAAAAGAAAACAGGAAAATAAACATAACAACAAAAACGTGTTCAATTTCTTTGCTTATGGTATTGTCATCAGAATTAAAGGTGTATGCAAAATTTCAATTCAATGGGATGTCAAGAAGTAGTTCTTATTTTGTTTGTTATGATTTTGCTAACAAAATAATATCCTAAGCAAATTAAATAAAAATAAAAACTTCAATTACTATAGGAAAAGGAACTTCGTTCAGCCTATGTGTCCCACGACTCCCCTCTAACATTATTTTTTTATATAACATAAAACTGAAAATAATTGATGAATTGATTAAATGAATGAAAGATATTTTCCAAAGAAAGTTTGTTGTACACATTTTCATACCTTTACTCTAAAAGTTCAAAATATTCGAATAATTTTCCATCCCACTGTAGGTACTAAGTATAAGTGTTGGAAATATTTTACATTCTGACTAACAAAAGAATTTTAATACTAGTTGTACTCCACCTTCTGACTGTTTATTCTTATGCAGAAATTGAGAAGAGCAGGAAAAAAAATTGAAAAGAAAAGAAAAATGGCGAATAACGATGAGGCCGTGTAAGAGAAATTAAACGTGCTGTGCCAGCAAAACATTTACCACATTTACTCACTTACTTTTCCATTCTTCATTCTGCAATTCCTCCATTCTCTTATTCTCTGTTCGCACCCACACACACTTATAACCTTTTAAAAGAAAAGGGATTTTAAGCAGGAGGAGTATAAAGATAACAAGCGGATGAGCGCACTTGAACAAAGCGTGACAAGGACGTTGAAAGGCGCTTGCAATGACAGGACTTTGCCTTTGTTATTGTTTTTATTATTGTTGATGATAATGATGACAATGATGATGAAGGTGATGATGACAATGACGAGAGTGATAATATTGTTTTTGTTTTTTTGCTTTACTTCGCTTTTATTGTTATTGTTCTTCTTTACTTTTTCAATTAACCATTATTCAATTTTCCAATGCTTACACCTATTGTCCTACATGGTAGTCATGTTGGTAGTCATGTTGTCAGTCAAGTTTGTTCGAGTCATCATTATCATCAGTTCTGCTTGAATTAAAAAAAGAAAAAGTAAGGCAGAACATTAAATTCAATTGTCCGATGATTTTTAACTGATTTTTTTATGAGGGCTACCTCTTTCAACAATCGGAAAAGTTTGAAATTTAAGCTCGATAGCTCAAAAATTGAGGTCCACGCATGCTGCGAGGATCGTTTCTATACATATAAAAGTTGAGAATCATTTTTTTTTGTGTTTGGATATCTGTTTAATAAAAAATTGCAATCAAGCGTGAAAATACACTTTTAAGGGAAAGGTTTGACAGGAATAACAGAGTGTTGCTTAAGCTAAGTTACATAATATATTTATGACGTAGTTCCGTAGGATGGAGCTCTTTTCTTGGAAAATCATTACTAAGAAGAGCCGTAGCGAAAGGATTAATATGAGCACTGTCAAGCATCATTACAACGGCTAATGTGGCGATTACTTTGCTGTTCGATGGAGTCAAGGATCTTAAGGTCACAGTGTAATTAAACCGGCTTAATATACTAAGAAGCTTTCGCGATGTGAAAAGGGCTTTATTCTGCATAGCCTAAAATAGGTAGGCATAAGTGTAAGATGGTATAACTATTGCCTTATAAAACGAATCCTTGGCAGAAAGATTGAGAGTGCTTCCGGGAATGGAATTCATCTGGTTTATCGGCATAGTCATGTGAAAATAATCCAATGGGGTTAAATCACACGATCTTGGTTGCCAATTATAAGGACCATTACGTGAAATTATTCGTTCATCAAAAGTTGCTTTAAGTAAATCGATTGTAGCGTGTGTATGTGGCTCCGTCCTGTTGGAACCACATGTAAGTAAGATTAATGGCAGCTAATAAGAGGTACGTAAAAACTTCGAATCATGTCTCCGTATCGTTCACCGTTGACAGTAACATTCTGGTCATCATCGTTTTTGAAGACATATGGATCAATGACACCGCCGGCCCATAAAGCGCATCAAACAGTAATTTTCTGTGGATGTAATGGGGTTTCGACAAGAGCTTGTGCATGCTCTTCACTCCAAATGTGACAATTTTGCTTATTTACGTGCAAATTCAATCAAAATTGTGTTTCATCGCTGAATAAAATTTTGTATAGAAAATCAAGATCAATGTCAAATCGTGCTTCATCCCATTGCCCGAACTGGCGGCGCATACGATGGTCGTTTGGCCTTAATTGCTGCTTAAGTTGAATCCTAACAGCTTTTAAGCCAACATCCTTTCGTAAAATCTTCCATAAAGTGGATGGACACTACTCCATTCAATGCTTTGTTGTACAGCGGGATGCACATTATCATTGAGAGTAAACAAAGTGTGAAAACGATCCATAGTTATTCGAATTAGCAGCTCTGATGAACGATTATGATTACCATAAAATGGATGAAGTGCACGACAAGTTTAACGAACAGAATAATTGTTTTGATAAAAAATTTCAACAATTTGCCAGCGTTGTCCAATAAAGCAGTGTTGCCAAATCAAAGTTGTAAACCTCTTACAAAAACACCCGTTATAAATTATCCCTAATAGTATGCATTATTTTTTTTATTTTATTTTTTTTATTATCACGAATATACTCATAAGACAACTGGGAGCTTATTTAGTGATCGCAAGTTTTTGTATATGTCACAAAAGTAATATTAGTATTATGTATGGTATTGTGTATGTATCATTTATCAGTTTATATTCTATCGGATAAGGAGTCCGAAGTGTCGCAACTTCAAAAAAATCAGATCTGATTTTCAATAGTAGCCAGGGTGAGGTCAGTGAGTAGGCGCAGAGTTTGGACTCGTTTGCGATTTGATTTTATACTCCAGACTTGTACAACATGATATAACCAGGAGGCCAACGTTTGTTGCGTAGCGTAAGTTTGCTTCTGCTATTGAGAAGCCAGTAATGCTTTCTTAATCTAGCTCTACAGGTTCCTATTATCACGGTGATATTCTCTGTGAATGTGAGCCTTTTGTTGAGGAGAAGCCCATAGTAATGCGCGTTGGTGCATTAACGGATCGCTGTGTTGCTAAGAGGGATGGCCGGTTGCATTCCTCGCTTAAAGGAAATGTATACATTGATACATTTGTCCCCGTTTAGTTTTATGTTCCAACTTCTGGTCCATTCTTCAAAGGTGTGAAGCATACCGTCCACTGATTCGTAATCGCAACTTGTAGAGAAAAAAATGCTTAAATCATCGGCGAATGACGCAAGAAGCTTTTTCTCTAATGTGAAACCCATTTCATCTGCATCCGGGATGCAAAAATGCCATTCAAATCTTCAACTTTTCCTATGGATTTTCCACCAATTTTCTCATGTTCTCCTAATTTGACCTTACCATGACTTGGCACTCATTATGATTTCAATGCACTTTTATTGAACATGGAACACATTGAGCCTCAAATTGCAATTATATATTGCATCTATTTTGTCATTACTTGCATAAGAATATTAACACGTTGATAAGGATCTCAGTAAACCGCACAGTAAGCTAGACTACCATTTGATGTATCATACCCTCAATGCGTCTCAGGAAAAGAGGTTTTCAAAGAAGTAAAAATTGCCAATTCATAGCATTACCGGCCATCTATGGGCTTTCGTTAGAAATATCTGTCAGGGAAGTGGCGTTGCCCCGAAATAATCTTCCTTCACCTTAACTTCATCTTTATATTCCTTTACCAATTGCGAATAGATTCCTTTGATTTGTATTTTGTATTTCTTCTCATTATGATGTTGATGATGATTTCTAATCGAAAGGTATTTGTATGTACCATATCTGTTATGTAAGCAGTGGTAGAATAAACTTCAAAACGCCCCACACAAAATAGACAACAAAATAAAGATTTAAAAATTGAAAAACTGATAAATTAAAATTTACATTTATGTAATTCGGTTGGAAAAGAAAATAACTTTACTAAAAATTAGTGCAATACTTTGAAATTTAAATAAATTAGAGGAGAAGATTGTGTCAATTTAAAAAAAAAACTATGGAAAGAGTTCCCTGTGAACATGAATAACTTTGTTTTAGTATTTTAATGCAAATAAAATAAAAGAATATGGTATAGTTAAGTATCTTAGATATAACAGAAAAAAACAAAAATATATCCACAGCATAACTGTCTTTTAAAAAATAAGAAAATAGTGCAAATTAATAAAAATAAACTTACTTACTTAAGTTCAAATTCATAATTAATTAAAATGTAAAAAAAAAAGATAAAAATATTTATGTGTTAATTACACAAGAAATTTAAAAAGTAAAAGTCTTGTATTAATATTAATTTAAGGTGCAATGAAAGACTCAAAAATATAAAAATATATAACATTTCCACATTTTAATATAAAATTAATTCTGTTAAAAAATTGGAGATAATGCTAAACTGATCGTCAGTAATTACAACTATTTTAAAAATAAAATTCATTAGTATGTTTAGAAGAAAAAATAAAGATTAAATTAACATTAAAATAGGAAAGAACCTTCACATTTACAAAACAAATTAAAAAAAAATTAATTTCGAAACAAATCACATAATAAAAAAACTAAGTTTAAATAAAATGAACTACATAGGTTGCGATGTACACCAAAGCGTGGCATCGAAGCACCAACTAATAATCTTCACAGTTGCAAAACAGATTAAATAAATAAATTTTGAAACAAATCATATAGTTCTGTCTCTCATAAGCCATAAAAAGAAAACATCTGTGGAAACCCAATCTTTCTAATATTTGTAAAAAGATACTATGGAAAGAGTTCCCTGTGAACATGAATAACTTTGTTTTAGTTTTTTAATGCAAACAAAATAAAAGAATATGATATAGTTAAGAATCTAAGATATAACCGAAAAAAACAGAAATATATCCACAGACAAATGGCAATTAAAATATTTTGGTGTAATAAAATACAAAAGAAAATGGTATTAGAATTAGGAATGTTTTAATACAAAATTAGTTCTGTTAAAAAATTGGAGATAATGCTAAACTGATCGTCAGTAATTACGACTATTTTAAAAATAAAATTCATTAGTATGTTTAAAAGAAAAGATAAAGATTAAATTAACATTAAAATAGGAAAGAATCTTCACATTTACAAAACAAATTAAAAGAAAATAATTTCGAAACTAATCACATAATAAAAAAACTAAGTGTAAATAAAATGAACTACATAAGTTGCGATGTACACCAAAGCGTGGTATCAAAGCACCAACTAATAATCTTCACAGTTACAAAACAGATTAAAAAAATAAATTTTGAAACAAATCATATAGTTATGTCTCTCATAAAAAGAAAACATCTGTGGAAACCCAATCTTTCTAATATTTGTAAAAAGATAGAAGTAGAATGTGTTAAAAATAAAATATTAAATATTCTAATATATTGTAGATCAAATTATAAATAATAAAAAAAACAGTTTAAAAATATTTATGAACATAAAGGAAAAGAACCCATTACAATTCGACCTAACAAAAACATACGAATAGACCGAAAAACGATAACATTGCTCTAAACAAAAAAATAAATATTAATATGAGAAAAAAAAAATTCCCCATTAAAGGTTAACAAAAGAAAGTATAAATTAAAAGATGAGGTAAAATTGACATTCAATATTGGAATTATTCTAAGCTATTTCCATTGAATTATACAATTTAGAATAAAATTTAGGAAAAATTCAATGAAAAAAAAAATATTAAGAATATAAAAAAAACAAATAGCACCATTCAAGATGAGTATAAATAAAGTGAAATGAAATTAATTCTATCGAATTTTACAATTTAGAACAAATAAAAATAAATAAAATTATTCATATACATATATTAAAATAATATTGCCGTATTAAATGAGAGATTTGAAGATATTTGTGCTTCAATATGCCGTTCGAATGTGAAATTCAAGGATCTCGTCAAAGACAAAAAAAAAATTTAGTTCTATTTCCAGAAAATATAAAAAAAAATATATAAACATAAAATAAAATAAA